>CM021104.1:69004023-69260220 GCA_007115665.2 Sequoiadendron giganteum | reverse complement strand
TATGTTATTTGCACAGTATAAAATCTTCATTGAAAGCTCCTGTAACATGATATAACTAGTATACATACTTTCAAAAACTCATTCTGGCTAACATAAATTGACTCATGTGGAACTGAACTATAACAATGTTACCCGGTAGATGCAAGCTTTTAAGTTCGTGATAATCTCTCACTTTAGAACACTTTGTCATTTAATTCACAAACTGCTGAAAAAAGACATTTATGAGGTATAGCCAATTGTTCATTGGCCTTGTTCACTGTTGTAATTTTGCTCTATGCTTAATTGAAGCAAGATAATGAACATCTTTTGTTCCCCAAATCATGGCTATGTTTTATGATGAAACGCACTCAGTAATATGTGCCAGAGCAGAACATTAGCTTGTAACATTAGATTGTTCTGTTTGGTAAAAGATAATGCATATCTGTATCTTCTATTATTATTAAATACTGATTCAAAACAGAAATTGTTGCTTTCTTGTTTGACAGTGACTATCAACAAAAGATAACATAAAATGCTGATTTTTATGGACCTCTTGATGATGGTTGTTGTTCATTAATTGTCCTTTTCATGACTTATCATGCTGTTACTAAAAATTCTTTTGCTGTGCATTACTTATTGCTCCTTGATGAATATCTGGCTTTCCATTAGATAGCAACTCTTGGTTTCCTTTCTCTTCAGTGTAAAGAGGCTCAATACCTCATTTAATGTAATGTGGGAAATAAAGTAGAGCTGAAATAGAGTAATAACTTCAAAAAGAGCTGCTTTTATATCAATTTCATCGTTTCAACAACCTTCTTTTGACTGTTTTGGCAATATTAATGAACTCTCATATGTAACATGAGAGTATGTCGTCCTTGATATGCCGAGCTCAACCCTTGTGGGAGCCTGTTTTACTCCACATATTTGATAATTTATCTCGTACATGATGAACCTGTTCCTACACAGTGAACAAACATGTTAGCAAAACTAAAAGAAGCTAAATTTTATCTTTTCCCCTTATGCTGAATTATGTTCTTCCTTCTTGATTTTTTCAATCATCTGAATGGATGCCTGATCGACTGTATCTTATATTCCTGTCAGTAGCGTAGACATACGATAGGATTTGATTCGTCATTGCTTAGAGACCATCTCTAACATCATTTTAATTTTTCCCTGCAGATGCCTTTGAAGCTGGAAACCGGAGCTGAAGTTGAAAACAAAACTAAAACTGAGATCACAACTGAACCTCAACCGTCAACAGTTCGTCATTCCAGGCAATGACGGATCATCTTTTACCTTATGCTTTCGTTATTTTCAGTTGTATAGCGTACTATTGTTTATGCATTCTTTATATGATTGTAAAAAGTCAAAAGTTACTTCCACGGCTTGTGTGGAATTCAACATTTTTTACAAAAATGAATAAAAGCATCATTATGCAAATTTTCTCAATTTTCTGTTTTAAATGTTTGCACAATAAAACTATGATTCATATGTGGAATGATCCCAATGATGATCAATGATCACTTAATTAGAAAAACATGCAAAATTATGTACCTATAATTGATGAATTTCATCCAGCTCTACCTCTTTGAGCTCGGAGTGAAAAAATAGGTAACAAATTGGTGAACTCTGCGGAGTGTTTTCTTGCTAAACACCATAGACCAGCATATCCATTGGGCATGGAGTCCGTATTCCGTTTTGTTCTGTCTTGACTCAAAAATTGTAACTCAGTGACAAACAAAACTGAAAGAAACTACTGCAATTCTGTTTATGACAGAATTTGAAAAACAGGTGCAGCAACTGCACTTATTGAAAACCAGACAAAACTGAAATGAAATGTGCCATCAGGAACTTATTGAAAGCATACTAAAACTTGAACACTATTCTACTATGTACAGCAGCATCTAAAGTTGCTTAATAGCACTGTTTGAGATGGATCCCGTTAACGGGAATCGGCAACACTTCTCCATCCAACCTTGAGAGCTGGAAAGTGTTATGTTCTTTCTTTTCTATTATAATGTATGGGCCATCCTACATGGCATTGAACTTAGAATGTTTTCTAGGCCTGCTCTTCAACTCATCCCATTTGAAAACCAAGTCACCTTCGTTAAAGAATCTTGAAACTGCTTTCCTGTCAAACGTCTTTTTCATCTGAGAATGATGAATCTGAAGCTTTCTGAGAGCTTCCTTCCTGGTCTCATCCAACTCTGTTAACTCAGCAAGCCTAACTTGCATTGGCTGCTCCTCAAGTAATTCTAGTTCCTTAATGTAGTTGAGAGTTGGGAATTCTATCGAAATTAGCAGTTTGGCCTCTTTACCATAAACCAAAACATATGGTGAAAAAATTGTTGACCGTTTTGGTGTAACTCTATCAGCCCAAAGGGCTAATTTAAGCTTTTCATGCCATGATCTTTGATTATCGTCAATTGTCTTCTTAATGATTTTAATCAGATTTTTGTTCGTCGACTCTGCCTGTCCATTACCCTGGGGGTAATAATTGGACGAAGTATTCAAATAGATGTTATTCTTCACTGACCAATCTGAAACTCTTAAGCCAACAAATGCTAAAGCATTATCTGAAATAATGGACTTAGGTGTACCAAACCTAGAAACTATGTCTTGATAAAAATTTAAAACTGAAGTTTCATTTGAATCCTTTAGAGTAACTGCTTCTGTCCATTTCATGAAGTAATCTGTTGCTGTCAAGATCCACTTGTGACTTGCACTTGATGGTGGGTTAATAGGACCGATAAAGTCAAGTCCCCACTTTCTGAATGGCTGCTCAACCTAAATTGGATTCAGGGGCAGAGCTGCTAGCTTTTGTTTGCCTGGAAACATTGAACATTTAGTACATTTTCTGACATAAATATGAACATCCTTGAAAAGATCTGTCCAATAATATCCTGCTTTCATAATTTTTAAAGCTGTAGTGCATGGGGCAAAGTGACCTCCAGCAGGTCCATCATGGAATTCCTCTAAAAAATTTTCAATCTGATCAAGGCTTACGCATCTAAGAAATACTCCATTGAAGTCCTTTTTATACAAAACATCATTTATTACTGCATAAGGAATCGCCTGCAATCTATAATACCTTCGTTTAGACTTGTCTAAACCTTCTCGACAATCTCCAGTATGCAAGTAATGGATCATTTGATGAATCCAATCAGCTGGAACAGTTGAAAAAGCAGGTTCCTCTTCATTATTCAGAACTGCAGCAATCTCTTCACTGCTATTTTCCTCATTTTCTACAAGTTGTTCGCACAGTCCTTTACCTCGAACAAGCTTGGTAACCTTTATACTGACGTCATACTCCATGACTTTGGTTATCTAGCCTGCTCACTTGTCATTAATATCTTTATTCAACAGAAACTCCTTGACTGTTAGGTGAGCTACCAGCAGATTTATCTTATTATTAGACAGCATATGTCTGAATTTTTTTAGACTCCTCACTACAGCAAGTACATGCTTCTCAATGAATGAATACCTTGTCTCATAGTCATGCAAAATTTGACTAAAGAAAGCTATGGGATGCTCCATACCTTCATTATTTTGCTGACAAAGCATTGCAGAGATGGTATCTACTCCTCCGAATGCGTACAGTATGAAATCCTTATCAAAAACAAGATTTATAATAGTAGGGGCTGCTGCAAGTGCCTTTTTAATCTATTCAAAACTATTTTTTCCCTCTTTTGACTAGCTGAATTGAATGTTTTTCTTCAGCATGGCTGTCAATGGCTATAATAATGCTGCAACATTAGGAATGAACCTCCTCACAAACTTAATTCTGCCCAAGAAGCTCTGCAAACCTTTTTTGTGAGCAGGTAGCGGTAAAGCCAGAATGGCTGCAATATGTTCTGGATCAATAGAAATACCATCTTTTGAAACAATATAACCTAGAAGCTTACCTTCGTGTACAGCAAAAATACTCTTCTTAGGATTCAATGAGATTCCATATTCTCTACACCTCTCAAATATCTATCTAAGATGACTGAAATGATCATCAGCATTACGTGAGAAAATAGTAATATCATCCAGGTAAACAAGAACAAATTTATTAATCAAACCTTGGAGAGCCATGTCCATTGCTCTCTGAAAGGTGGCTCCTGCGTTTGACAATCCAAACGACATCTTTCTATAAGCCATAGTACCCCACTTGGTTGTAAAGGCTGTCTTATACTGATCTTCTTCCTTAACCAAAATTTAGTTATAACCTGAATACCCGTCCAGCAATGAAAATCTCTCTGATCCTGAAACAACCTACAATATTTGCTCCATTGAAGGCAGTGGGTAGTGATCTTTGAGTGAAGCTCTGTTTAAGTCATGAAAATCAACGCACAACCTTATCTCTCCACTCTTTTTTCTGACATGCACCAAATTTGACACCCAAGAAGTGTGCTTGATCGGGAATATGATGCTTCCTTCAATCAGCTTGTTCAACTCTATTTTCATTAAGTGTTCTAGTTTCGAATTCAGAGGTCGTTGCTTCTATCTGACTGGTTTTGCATTGGGTTCCAGTTTAATTATGTGCTGAGCTAACTCAGGGTTAAAACCCTTCAAATCACCATATTCCCAAGCGAAAATGTCGCTGAATTCTTGGAAAAGTAAGATAAAATCTTGCTACTCGTCCTTTCTACAGATCTTGCCAAGCTTAAGGAGCTTGTCTTTGAATATTTCTATCTGTTCATAATGTTCTTGCTTCACTGTGATACCGGATTTGTCTTTTCTAACCTGGTCATCAGTGTTGAAAATTGACTCAAGAGTCACCAAACCCTTTGGCAGTTTATTAGATTTTAACTGCATGATTTGATCACCGTATTGCTATTCAAACTTGCACTGGTTTCCAGCAGAAAACTCTGCCTCCTCCATCAGAAAATGGCATTATTTGTTCATCACTATCGAAAATCTGCCAACTTGTGTTATTATCAGGTACTGATCATCTAACAACTACCTTCACATATTGCTATACCTGCACATTTTGTACTTCAGTTAGGATGTCAAATTGTGATCCCATGGCAGCAAGCTTATCAACATGCTTATTCTAATTTATGGGTACTGATTACAAATTAAACGCATCAAACTCTTCAATCAAGTCCCAAACTCGATGCTTATACAGTTTCAGCAAATCATTTTTAGTTAAATTTAGATTTCTTACCTGATTTGCTACTAATTCAGAATCACCAAATACCTGTAAACACTTTATCTTTCTTTTTTTGGCCCACTCTAAACCGTTTATCAATGCCTCATATTCAGCAACATTATTTGAACAACTGAAAGCAAATATGAAAGCTGAATAATACCTATCATTTTTAGGTGATATGAGCACTGCTCCTCCACCAGCACCAATTTTACTTCTAGAACCATCAAAATACAGCTTCCAAAGCTGATTAGTTTGTTGTTCTAACTCTTTTTCTTCCTTGACCAGATTTGGAATGGTCATATTGGGTTCCTGAATCATATAAACGCCCAAATCTACTTCATCCATGAGACTAAACGGGTCAATTTCATGATTCTCGGCTGCCCACTCATCTAAATTTACATCGAGTATGCCTTCTATAGATATAGTGGGGTCGAGGATCATGGATTGATCCTCCTGATCATGGAAAGCTAGGTTTACATTTATAGGACTTGGTACATAGGGCTCGATATGGTCTTTGGCCAATGATTCTGACTTAATGGTAACTCTGGTACCGTATCTGGTTCTGAAAAACATGTGTGACCAATCTGATGACAAATAACCACCTAATTTTGCAGTGAAATATCTAGAAAGACAAATGGCAAAATAAGGTGGGAGATCAATAACATAAATGTCTTGTGGTACTTGAAAATTAGGATAGGCATGCAATGTAAGGGGCAGGTTTCTTATAACTCCTACAGACTTAATGGCTGTTCCATCTAACTGTACTACCCCCTTTAACAATGGTTCATATTCAAGACCTAGCTTGTCAACAAGCTATTTAGGCATGATTGAGCTGCTAGCTCCTAAATCTATCATGCAATTATGTACTATGCTATCACCAATAATCAGACTAACGTAAAAAGGTGGTGGTTTTACCTCTTGAGTTGAATGCACCTTTTTGTTATCTGCACTATTTGTAAGAACCATTGGTGATTCTTTGGTTGTTTCATCAAAAATTGATATTTTGGCCAACGCCTCTTGCAAACCTTCTTTCTGCCCAGGTAAGTGCAATGCATCTAACATAGTGATGCTAACCGTTGCTTTCTTCATATGATCAACAATATTAAAAGTAGGAGAGCTAACTTTATGCTGGGCTTTTGGAATAGCATCTTCTTTTAGCACTAGATCTGGTTGAATCTTCTTATTTTTAACTGGTTCATCTTGCTTTTGTTGGTCTTTAGTAGTGTCAACTTGCTTCCCTAGTAGAATGCGCGCATTTTGTGAGGGAGGAAGCTGTAACTGCTGATTATCACTTGCTGAAACCTGAACCTTTTGTTGAACAGTTTGTTGTTTGACCTTATCAGCTTGCTGTTTATCATTTTCTCACGATAGTTTGTCAGGAACAGCTTGCTATCTCAGATCTGTTGCTCTCTTTTTGGACCTTGTGTTTGCTGCAATAGATGCATCAGACTGATTTTTACCTTGTAATTGGTTAACCCCACAAAATTTATTGCCCTACTAATTCATCATGGCAACATCCATGTCAATCTGCTATGTCTGATCATTTTGATCATTACCATCCTTTGCTGTATTTTTTGTTGCAGCATAGGTGCTCTGTACCATAAGAGCTTGGTTAACGATGCCATTTATACAAGTAGCCTGATTATGAGGCTGATTACATGGGTAACACCATACGTAATCATTTGCTAGATTATTCTGAACTGGAACGAGCTCTTTAGATGAGCTGGCAGCTTGCTGGTTTTGGTTATATGATGGCCTAGGATTGAAATTCCTACGCTGTCCTTGATTATCAACCTGATAGGGAGGTCTGTTAGGCTGAAAGGGTGCTTGGTAAGGCCTGAAATTTTGGTTTTGTTGACTCTTGATACTGACTAAGTCATTGCTAACAGTCTGCAATAACTTTGCCATCTCTTGTTGATTGTTCTTCAACTCTTGAATCTTAGAGTGTGCTGAAACAACATTATTTTGGACAGTTGGCTGATAGCTTAAAGCTAGTTTAGCAGGAATTGTGGCAATTGGTGGCAAATTAATTGGCATCAATGGGTGGATATCTGGAAATATAGGCATAGGTGGCCTTGGTTCAATTTTACCAACCTGTATAAGGTTGTTTTCTACTCTAATAGTAATATCATAAGCTGCTAGTAATGTTAAACCCCCCATTGATTGGATCATTAAAGCTATGTCACTATTTAATGACCTAAGGAAGTACAAAAATGCATGATCAGGAGTAGGTCTTACCGTTACTGGAATCCTATTCCAGGTTTGTTGAAACCTGAAGTTGAAATCCATCATCTGTTCTTGTGGCACTCTCTTTATAGTCATCATTTGTTCAACTAGAGATAGATTATCAGACTTATCTGAAAACTGCTTGCTGAGCTTGTCTCCTAGATCAACCCATGTAGCGATTGTATTAACTGGTAAGCCACGGAACAATTGAAGCGCCTTGCCTTCGAAAGATGTTGCTAGTAGCCTCAAAGCAATGTTCTTTTGCGTGATATGGTGAACTCCACACAATGAAGCCATATCCCTAATATGCTCGATTGGTGTTGTTTGATCTTCCCCAGTGAAAAATGGTAAACTTTCAAGTGCTGCAACAGGAATATTATCATGCTGCGCTAGATCCAATGGGCTGCCCCCATTGAATGGTACAAATGCATGCGCTCTAGCCATAGGAGTTGCTGGTGTTCTTAAAATTGCAGCTTGTAAGACTTGTACAGGTGAGGTAGATTGTCTATAACTTGGTGAAGTGGAATGTGGGCCTTGCTGCCATGTGTTTGATCTGCCTCTCCTTGATGTGTAAATAATTGTTTCTCTTCTGAAACTTGGAGAAACCGACGGGTTTCTTAAAGGCCTTTTAGAGACTCTATTTGTTGTCCTTCCTCTCCTTCTTGGCGAAGACAGCTGAAGGTATTCAAATGGAGAAGAGCTTCTTCTCATTTGGATGTTTCTCAAATGTTTGCTACTAATCTGCTTTGAAACTTGATCATTTAGTCGCCAGGTATGTCGAAATAACTACTCTGAGAAGCTGGTAACCTGCTGTACATACCAAAATAGCAACTTGAAATAATAAAAATCTGTCCCACCGGGCATGCCAAAAATTGTTGTCAAACAGATTGCACCTGTATGCTGAAATATAGAATTTTAGCAATCTGATGACGCATTGGAACTAATTCTAGGCTATGGGTATCCTATGAGGAATTAGACCTCCAGATTCCAGGCTGGCTCCTATGGATTTTTCTGATTAATAACCTGGTATAATGTTGGGAAAAGGGATAAAAAGATTTAAAATGAAAACAGAACTATGAAGCTTTAAAAATGGTGATGATTACACCTGAAAGTAATGATCTAAAAGGTAGTTTGGTTCACAATTGCTTCTCAAAAATATCTAAATTGCACATCAAAATCTGAATGGTTGAATTCATATAAATGTTTCATACAAAGGCTCATAAAACTATTTTCTTTTAGAGGAAAAGAACAGTATTTTCACAATTTAAGAAAATAATCTTATCACAAACTCAATGCATGACCTATGAATTAAACTGAATGCATACATATATTTATGGTTGAGATAGAAAGATAAA
The DNA here is from genome assembly GCA_007115665.2 of Sequoiadendron giganteum. Classification (NCBI taxonomy): domain Eukaryota; kingdom Viridiplantae; phylum Streptophyta; class Pinopsida; order Cupressales; family Cupressaceae; genus Sequoiadendron; species Sequoiadendron giganteum. Next base: position 69,251,523 of record CM021104.1, on the reverse strand, counting down.
GGTTTCAATGCTAAAACACAAGATAATTCGATCAAAATCAATCACAACACTGATGCCTAAAAGCTTGAAGGCAAAACCTGACACTATTGAGAAAATAAGAGGACAAACTCCATGCTAAAACCGAGGTAACCTGTAAAACCTGCTATGTATTAATCTGGAAAAATTCTTGCTGAGTTACAAACTATTCACTTTGCAAAGTGCAAAGGAGAAAAATCAGAACTGCCCTGAAAAAAAAAAAAATTTCAATATATACAAAAGCCTTTCCAAAAGGCATGTCAAAATGAACTGAAAGTCCAACTGGAAGAAGAGGTGATAACTCCAAAGCTAATTCCGAGCAAAAGAAAATATCTCAGAAAAAGAGGCCCAAAACCATGCAAAACAAGCTCAGTTAAGTTCGTAATCACTACCAAGTCATAACTGATACATGCGGAGACTTTGAACTGAACTAAAAATCTCTGAAAAGTGGGCCAACGCATGCAAGAGCTACCTCATTTGTGTCAATCTTCCCATGCAAAAAGAAACTCCAACTTTGCCTTGTTCTATGCTTGCATTTATTTGATTTACTTAATTTAATGTTATTTAGCCTAAAAATAGTAATATTAATCAAATGATTTATAGTTTTATCATTTAAATAATATTACTTTACATTAGTAAGCAAGAAATAACATTAAATTGATTGCATTTAATCGATATAAGCATAGAATAAGTATATCACAAAACCGCATGACGAATTACTCCACTTGCCTTAACAATATCTCAGCCATTTTCGCATTTTTGGCACTTTATTATTGCCACAATACTTGGCATAATTATTCACTAATGATGTCGACCCATTTTGACAATACTTGGCCGAAATTTATCAATAAAAAGGTTCTGCCATAACACCCTAGCATCCATCTTCATAACCATTTGATAAAGCCGACCATTTCTTGACTTATTGATTTCAAAATGTGACCATGGAGACAATTAAAAACAAAATGATTTATTCAAAATCATTACCAAAATGCGAATTAGGGTGAATGACACCATCGAACCCTAACATTATCACTCTTTGCATTTGACTGGAAACTTCTAGAGGAAGTCGGCCGCCTTGAGTAGGGTTTTCTGAGGCTTTTGCTATTGGGCAAAATTCATCATGCTTTGCTGTCTTGCTCATTCTGGTCGCCATTTATCACTGTTTTCGTGGCTATTCTTCACTGCTGGCCGTGGCTTGGTAAGCTTCCTTTGTTTTCTTTTATGTTGGCTATGCCTTCTTTGTTTCTTTGTAGAAAGAATAGACTTGAAGAAAAGACAGTAACATATGAGTTCAAGTCGTGGTAATGGCTAAAGAAAAATTATATTTTCCTTTATCTTTTCGGTTGCTGGCAAAAACATCATAAAATAACTTCCTTTTGTTTTTTCCTATGATCATTTTGGATGCCATGGGAGAGAACTCGAACCCTAGCCGCGATTTCACTACATCTTGTTGTATTGTTGGGTCACATATGAACTCGAGCTTTGCACCTGTTGCTAGCGCTGTGTTATATTTTTTGCCATTTTGACTGTATCTTATATGGCCGCCATTGGAACTCTAGTTTGAGCCTTAGGAAATGCTGAGAGTGGCCTTCTGTTTTTCCTATTGGTGCCTCTCTCTTTAACTATTGATTTCTTGAAGACTCTGAAAAATTACCTGGTAAGTCTTCTTTGTACAGATCCGAGTACTCCTGGGAATTACACAAATCCGACCATCATTACTTTTCCTTTGTTCAAAAATTTTTAATTGTTACTGTCATTACTGGCCACGGCTTAGGGCATTCTGGGTAAATTTTTATTGATTTGTATCTTACAATAAATCATTGTTCTTTAATGTCTCTTTGAACAAAACCCTCTCCCATTTGTTATTTGCACAGTATAAAATCTTCATTGAAAGCTCCTATAACATGATATAACTGGTATACATACTTTCAAAAACTCATTCTGGCTGACATAAATTGACTCATGTGGAACTGAACTATAACAATGCTACCCGGTAGATGCAAGCTTTTAAGTTCGTGATAATCTCTCACTTCAGAACACTTTGTCATTTAATTCACAAACTGCTGAAAAAAGGCATTTATGAGGTATAGCCAATTGTTCATTGGCCTTGTTCACTGTTTTAATTTTGCTCTATGCTTAGTTGAAGCAAGATAATGAACATCTTTTGTTCCCCAAATCATGGCTATGTTTTATGATGAAACGCACACAATAATATGTGCCAGAGTAGAACATTAGCTTGTAACATTAGATTGTTCTATTTGGTAAAAGATAATGCATATCTGTATCTTCTATTATTATTAAATACTGATTCAAAACAGAAATTGCTGCTTTCTTGTTTGACAGTGACTATCAACAAAAGATAACATAAAATGCTGATTTTTATGAACCTCTTGATGATGGTTGTTGTTCATTAATTGTCCTTTTCATGACTTATCATGCTGTTACTAAAAATTGTTTTGCTGTGCATTACTTACTGCTCCTTGATGAATATCTGGCTTTCCATTAGATAGCAACTCTTGGTTTCCTTTCTCTTCAGTGTAAAGAGGCTCAATACCTCATTTAATGTAATGCGGGAAATAAAGTAGAGCTGAAATAGAGTAATAACTTCAAAAAGAGTTGCTTTTATATCAATTTCTTTGTTTCAGCAACCTTCTTTTGACTGTTTTGGCAATATTAATGAACTCTCATATGTAACATGAGAGTATGTCGTCCTTGATATGCCGAGCTCAACCCTTGTGGGAGCCTGTTTTACTCCACATATCTGATAATTTATCTCATACATGATGAACCTATTCCTGCACAGTGAACAAACATGTTAGCAAAACTAAAAGAAGCTGAATTTTATCTTTTCCCCTTATGCTAAATTATGTTCTTCCTTCTTGATTTTTTCAATCATCTGAATGGATGCCTGATCGACTGTATCTTATATTCATGTCAATAGCGTAGATATACGATAGGATTTGATCCGTCATTGCTTAGAGACCATCTCTAACATCATTTTAATTTTTCCCTGCAGATGCCTTTGAAGCTGGAAACCGGAGCTGAAGCTGAAAATAGAACTAAAACTGACATCACAACTGAACCTCAACCATCAACAATTCATCATTCCAGGCAATGACGGATCATCTTTTACCCTATTCTTTCGTTATTTTCAGTTGTATAGCGTACTATTGTTTATGCATTCTTTATATGATTGTAAAAAGTCAAAAGTTACTTCCACGGCTTGTGTGGAATTTAGCATTTTTTACAAAAATGAACAAAAGCATCATTATGCAAATTTTCTCAATTTTCTGTTTTAAATGTTTGCACAATAAAACTATGATTCATATGTGGAATGATCCCAATGATGATCAATGATCACTTAATCAGCAAAACATGCAAAATTATGTACCTATAATTGATGAATTTCATCCAGCTCTACCTGTTTGAGCTCGGAGTGAAAAAATAGGTAACAGCTATATTAGAGGTGGGAATTAATGTGTTGAGAGTACTTGATGTTCCCTTTTCAAGTTGCAATCAACTTTCAAGCTCGGGGTCTATGTCGATTTGATAAACTTTGTTATTATAGACATATTTAATTTTACGATGAAGGGTCGAGGACACCGCATAAATCTCATGGATCCATAGTCTTCCCAAGAGGAGATTATAGGAAAGTTCATAGGGCATGACATGAAAAGGATTTTGTAGTGTAACCATTCCAGTGGTAATAGGTAAAGTAATGATATTAAGTGGTTTCTTTGTAACATTATCAAATCCTCTAATGGATAAGGAATCATATTTTATTTGTGACCTATCCACACGTAACCTATCAAGAAGCTTCACAGTGCACACATTAAGGGTAGAGCCATTATCACTGAGGATTCGTTTGATGCCTATCCAATCATATTGGGATATTATCATAAATTTTTCATTTTTCTTTCTTAACTCTAATAGAGGGAGCTAATGTTGATAAAAGGTAATGTCTACATTGACTGTATTCATCTCTTGTATTAGAGCTACCACATGATTAGCATTTGTACTAGGAGGGACCACTAACTGTTGCAATGCAGTTTGAAGCATAGAATGATAGTTAGGGGAGTTCTGGAGAATGTCCCAAAGAGAGATCTAGGTGGGAGTATTCTTAATTTGTTCAATGAGATCATACTCCGTAAGTTGTGAGTTTAAAAAAGGGGCCATAGGTAAGATGGGATTGGGTAATGGTAAGGCTGTTGAGGTGGCTTGTTGGGGATGTGGGTTATTTCTAGTGTAGTGAGTAATTTGAGGTTAAATCACATTGACATATTTTGTTTGAGGTTGATCAAAACAAACCTTAGTGGGTGTGTTAGGTGAGATGAAGTCATAAACAACTTCATCCAACATATCCATATCATCACAAGTAAAAGGTTTGAGAGGTAGGTTATCAAAGGTTGGTGTGGATTTTTTATCACAAAGCTTAGCGGATGAACTTAGTGAGAGGAAGCCTTGTAGAGCTTCATCTAACTTATCCAAGTAATTACTACTAAAAGGTTTGGATGATATGGTTTTCCTATAGTGAAGAAGTGTGTGCATTGTTTCATGTGATTTTTCTAAGGTTTTTTCTTCATGTTGTAATGAATTTTCTTTAAATGAACTAGGAACTAATTTTGAAAATGAAACTTGCAAAGATATAATGATATTCATAAATTTCATTAAAGTAAAAGATGCTTATGCTAATTATAACCATATAATAGAATGCAACTAAATGTAAAAAGAGAACCTATTGAAGCAAACACAAATTTCAGAAACTGGCAAGGATATGCAAAAATCACAGATGAAACTAAGCACTATGACTAAGTTGCCCAAGGTGGAAAATTAGTCCTAGTAGGGGTATTTTTGACTTTTTTCTAGGTTTTCTGATTAAAAAAATGGTGTATTCTAGACTGTAAAGTGTATATGTAGAATTTGTCTATTGTTTTAAGTAAATGAGATGCAAAAAAGAATTTTTTCACTAATGCAAAGTATGAAACCCTAAGATGTAACTTTAAACAATGCAACATGTAATGCAATTCTAATAGAAGAGATTCCTAGGATGCAGATGCAGGCTAAGTCAGAAGTAAGATGTTTCTAAATGTAGGTTCACCAAAATGAACTGCAAATTTTAAGGGTAAAAGGAGGGTTCCCCAAAGGTTTCTAGTGTTTTCACCTAGATGGATGGAGATCTCCCTTTGCATGAACAAAGCTTGGGTTTTATTTAATATTAGGTTTAGATATGATTGAAATGCCTATATCAAGTATTCTAAATATAATAATTTGATAAATGGGATTGACTATTGAGTACAAGCTAATAAAATCTACATTGTTTGAAAAAGCATGATGTAATGTAAAAAGGATAAAATAGACATCATACAAGAAAAGATAACAGTTGAGATCAGACAAGTGCACCTGAAATCTGATGAGGGCTGAAATGGAGACTATAGAAGCCTTTGAGAATCTGTAAAATTTTATTTTTATGCTCACTTGGTCACTTATGCCAGATTGGGTGACTTAGTCCCAGTCCTGGTAAACTAATTCGGGCTCCATTCTAATGAACTGGGTACCCAAATCTTCTAAAATCTCTGACAAGAATCATGCAGTGGGACTAAGTCATCACTATTGGCAATTTAGTCCATTTTAGCTTTATAGGAAATTTGAAAGTGGAGTCAAAAGCCTATAGTTTGCAATATGCTTTGTCACCAAAATCTAGGTTCAAATCCATAAATTCACCTACAAAATAGAATATATTTTAGTTTCTAATGTGGGGTTTTCCTTGGTCAAACCCCTAGATGGTATTTAAACTTTGAAAGAGATAATAAATCTACAAAAACCCTAGCCCTAAGTGTGTCTAAGACTAGGAAAATTTGAATTAAGGCAAAACCCTATTTTATTGCTGTAGAAAAAGATGTATAAATAAGATTTGAATGATGCAATGCTTCAATCCAAGAAACCCTACAACATTACAAATGAATACAAATAGAATGAAAACATTAACATAGAGAGGAAAAGGAAGATAAAATCACATTGAAAATAAGTCTTTGGATTGATTTGATGGCTAGTTGCACCTCCTCAACCTATATTTCTCCATGATTCTCCATATAAATCCATGATCAACCCTTTGCAATGTGAGATCTTGAGTGAGAATTGACCTTGAAGACCTGCAAAAACCCTAGTTTCATGCACTAAGCTTCAAATTTTTTGTACAAAGAGAAATGAATCTTCTTGCAGAAGATGTTCAACACTTGATTCTTAAGTTTTCTTGGGAAAAATGACTAAAAATTCCTTGAAAATGACCTAAAAGATGTATTTATAAGCAATAGTGCCTAATTGTCTATTATTTTGACCTAAGAGGTCAACACCCATCAAGAATTTTTAGCAAGTCGGGCATTTGCCTGCTGAAAAATGTAGGTGTTTTTGAGGTGGGATTTGTGATATTTGAGTGGTTTTGGTGTTGTTTGTCAGGATTTGTATGATTCCTTAGGTAAAATAGGCCTGAAATTGAAAGATAATGAGTCTTAGGGACCTATAAATGTTGTTTTTGGAGGGTGATTGATGCAAGGGTGTCTAAAGTAGGACCAAATTAGGCACAAAATTTTCCTTTTCTTCAAAGGTATACAATTTTTGGTGACACAAATTCCACCCAAGAATGAAATATGGTTAAGCTTTGATTAAAAAACTGTTAAAAATTAAGGTAAAAAAGAATAATATGAAAAATATAAAAATTATGCTACAAATTTAAAATCTAATCTATATGATATTGGTAGAGATTGAGAAAATTTATATCAGAAAAAATAAATAAATCAACAAGCATAAGATTTTTACATAAGATAATATTTACGTGAAGAAAAACCCCTTTTTGCTTGAAAAATCCATAGAAAATGAGTCAAAGTCTATATTTTCTTAAGACAAAAATACAATACAATCACTCCCTACTTTTCTCCATCCAAATTGACAACCTTTGAGTACATGTCCAACATCACACTTTTTTACCTTCTCAATCGCCTATTTTATTAAAATTAATAATATCTTCTCAATTGATTAAATATTTTACCAAAACATGGAAAAAAATTATACCCAAATTTTGCACAAAAACATTCAAAATTCTAAACCCTCTTACAAAAATTCATATTCGGTCATATAATAATATCTCTATTTTCTCAATCTAAATTGTAAATCCCTAAAAAATAGGAAACACTCCAAGATGGGCACCCAATTTTACCTTATCATCTCATATCAAATAAGAAAAATAAATAAACTAGTAAATAAATAAATAATTACCATTGTCAATGGATCTTATATCCCTTATGAATTTATTTTAAAATTATTTATTAGAATAATCAAATACATAATATTTACAAGATTGATAGGACCTTAATACTAACAAAGTTTGCTTTTTTAATTAGCTTCATCAACATTTCATCTTTCTCCTTTTTTAATAGAAACATGTTATCTAGATTGTTTATGTTATTCTTATAAGTTATTAAGAATAGTAATTTTGAAAAAATTAGAATTTTTTTCAATGTTAAACTCTACAATTATATTAACATTACTCCTCTCTTGATTTCTTTTATTAAATTTTCTATATTAAATTCCTTCTAACTTTTTATTTCCTTATATGAGGAGGTCATCTCTTCACTAAAATTAAGAAACTTTGATTTTTTTTATCATATTTAATATAATGGGTAGGGGCCTGTCCCCTTTTATCAATCAAACATATATGTATGAAGAGAAATTATTCTACAAATGTAATATTAAACATATAAACAAAAATTCAGTCCTTCAAGTATAGTTGCATCCTAGTGGCATGGGACTATACTTTGCTTAATTTAATCTTGAAATTTGGTTTATATATGTCTATTGTTTTTAGTGATAACAACACCTATAGACTTGATTTATCAAGGATAAAAGGTCCAAAGATATTGACTTATCTCAATGTTGATTCCAATCCTTGTAGGCATATGCAAGTACACTGGGAGCAAAAATAAAATCATGTTATGGCTTGACCATAATTTTAATAGCGCAATCATATTTATGATAGAACTAAACATTTTCATTAATAGAACTAAAAAAAATCATATTTTAATAGAACTAAACATTTTCATATTCTAATTATATGTTACCTTTCATTCATGTTATATTAAACTAATCAGAATTTCACCCTTAATCTTGGAAATTTTAAAATTCTTGAGCTTAATGGTTCAACCTAGATATTCAACTCCCAGATAATATTTTACACAAAAGATGACATATTTGAAATTCTAGCTCATCATATTTACATGTATTAAAAAAACATTCTATGAAATTAGCACTACAATGTCAATCTATCTCTATATTGTATCATTCTATTAATGGCAATCCTATCAAACTTTCTAGGTTTTCTCTTTTTTTTTAGTGTAAATTATAGTTTTTTTTCGATAGAACGAGCCTTTAAATTTTCTATTCACATGAGGCAATAAAGTGTTGCATAGATGTTCATTCAAAGTGTTCATGTCTAGACTAATAAAATTCAAAATTAGTGATAAATTTAGTTTTATATATTATTTATTAGTCTAAAGTAAATTTATATTCAGATGTTCTATAATTTATGCTATATTAACTTCTCTCATGTTTTACATGTTGGAATTTTAAATTGTAGTAAAATATATTTAACTTAAAATGAGTTAATTTTAATATACAAGAAAATAAACTATTTATTCAATCTACTTTAGCTATTTATTATTATTATTATTATTTATTACAAGAATTCATTATTGTGATCATAATGGTCAATGTATGCTTTGGTTTGTCAAGAGTCTTAGTGCTTGTCCTAATAATTTTATGATGGATGTGATTATTTTCTAAATTCTTTTAAATAATAAGAAAATTTATTTTATTGATATAATTTTGGAATTTGGCTAAAAAATCTTGACTGATCATTTATTAAAAGTCTCTTACTCACTTTAAGAAATGAAAACTAAATTAATATATGAAACACATCAACATTCTTATTCATACTTTCAATATTCTATTTGGAATCATACTAGAAGGGAATGAAATCAAGTTTATATTATTTTGCCCATATCGAATTCTAATTGGAGTGACATTAAAGTTAATACTAAAAATGACCAAATATTGACCTATTACACTATACACTTAAGTGATTGTGTAACTTTGATTACAATGTGGCTCTTTGTTGATGTGTTTCTTGTTCGTTATTATGATTAACTTTAATATTAGTATTTTTAAATAGTTTTCCAACTAGTAAAAACTTCCTCAATATTAAGAAAAACATTATTTTTGATATCTAGAAAATGTATAATTTATATGACATTTGAAAACTTTTTTTTTTATTAATTATCAAATTTCAATCCATCCTGATTTTCTTGATTCCTTGAAATTAATGTAGACCTAATTTATAATGACATATAAATATACTTTATGCTAAAAAATAAATATATTGATAGTTAATGTACAATTCCATTTTTTGTAACTTTATCGTAAGATATGCCCATTTTAAATAAAAAAACCTTTTGCTTCCCCGGAGGGTCATTATTTTTATCCTAAAGCGATAGCTCTACAAGAGTGTTGCGTTTTGTAGTCAAACGGTTCATAAGTTGATAGATAGCATAAGTAGGCCAGCTGTCTTCCAAAAGGATCGGATAATGCAGAAACTCATAAGGGCGTCTCCTTTTGCTTTAGAAACAATGAATTTTCTAACAGCAGACAACGGTGGCTTGCTGTTATCTCAAATATTTATCGTCAAAATTAAATTATGATATATACTGTAAATCTGAACATATCAAACTATCTTCCTTTGGTTATATATATACAACCTCCCTCTACATTTCCTCAATAGATGCAATCTATATTTATAATGCTTCAAAAGTCATTTTCGCTCGTTTGCTGTGAGAATGGATGAGAAAAGAAACTGCATTACAAACCAGCAATCTCCAGAAGAGCGCTTGTCAGGCCTGTCAAGACCATATGAACTTTGGGTCACAGGTGATTATGTTTTTAAGAGATTTTTTTTATTTCTTTATGTGAAATATATGGTTCAATTGTGTTTAATTATATAACAATGATTATTTATAAATTACAAAATAAGTCACAAAGCACTCAAGAAGTTTGAAATAGATAAACAGAATCCTCTTCACAATACAAACCTATTAAAAGAGAATTTGGAAATAGCTGAAACTATGACAGATTGGATGAAGTAATAGTACTTGCCTATAAGGAAGGAGTTGGAGCATTTGGAGCTCTTTCTTTTTGAGATATTAGATGTTTGAGCTTTGTTTCGAAGTTCGTTGGTGAATCCTTGTTACAAAACCTTACCAAAGATATGAGAATGACATTCCTTTTAGTTGTATTTAATTGTAATTATATTTAGTAGAAGTAGTTATGTAGTCATATGATTTTTTGAATAAGATTAGAGAGAAGTGGATTGTTTTGTAAGTTATTTAAAAAATATGAGCACTTCAAGAAGGTAATTAGTTTCTGGTTTAAAGATATGATCTTTTATTTTTATATAGTCTTCTTTATATTAAGTTTTTCCAATTCAAAAGTCATATTTTTCTAAATTTTCATTCTTGATTTCTAATTGTTGATATAATTATTGTTACAAATGTCTATAGCTAGAAAATAAAGTTTAAGTTAGTAGGATTTGTATATGTGTTTTGCATTATAACCAACAACTTTAATATAATATTTAATTCAAAAATAAAAAACTTAGTGGTATATATATATATAGAAAATAGAACTTGGATTTTGTGTTTTTAATGTGTATATTGAAGAGAAAACAATCTACTAACCTTTTAGAATGAAAATTTAGAAAAATATAACCTTTGAATTATTTAACACAAAGACATAGCAGAGATCATTTTTTTAAATATAGCTTTCACATTTTTGCATGTGATCATGTTGATAAGTGATGTTGGTCATTTTGTTCTACATGCAGTTCTACATGCAATTCACCATCATGCACTACATTACTATTTGTCTTCTCTACAATTAAAGAGTTTTTGCATGTAATTATTGCTATTTAAGCAATCTCTCAATTCGTTTAAGACCTCTATATAAAGAGGCATTTGTAGCCTATTTTTATTATCAATGTACAGAAAATAACAGTTTCATGTTTGTGTATTTTCTCTGTGTATGTTTTCTCCTTTGTTTTAGTTTGTCTAAGATTTAGAATATACAATTGGTATAAGAGCAATAAGATCAGGGCAGAGCTGAAGTTTGAAAATGGTTGATGATGTGTTGGAATAAAGATGTAGGGAGATAGCCATTATCCAAAGATCCTGGTTGTTTAAGAGTGTGTTCATGTTTTTACTAATCACAAAAATTAAGAGGAGATTGAAGTAGCTATCATCAAGGTAGATTCCAAAAGAAAGATTATCACTAATTGGTCATAGTAAGTTGTTGGAGAAAGAATTAAGAAAGTCGTCAAATATATCATTGTTTGTTGATTTAAGGAGATTGAAGCCGTCCAAAAGAAAGTAATCATTTGTGTATTCTTTTGGACTAGTTGTTACAAGGGAGATAAAGATTTTATGAAGAATTAATGAAACTGAAAAAGTGTAACTCATAGTTGATTGAAAAGATACCATATTTTGGGAAAGAAAGATGTGAATGTTCATGTGAAAATGAATATCTAGAAAAAGAATAAGAGACAACTCCTTCAATCTCCCCTTAATTTTTGTGATTAATAAAAACTTGGACACACTCTTAAAGAGCCATGATCTTTGGACAATTACTATCTCCATGTAGCTTTATTCTAACACATCATCAACCATTTCAAAACTTCAAAACTTCAACTCTGCCCTGATCTTATTGCTTTGATACCAATTGTATATTCTAAATATGAGACAAACTAAATAGAGGAAAAACATACACATAGAAAATACACAAACACAAAACTGCTATTTTTTATTCATTGATAATAAAAATAGGTTACAGATGCCTCTCTATATAGAGGTCTTAAGCAAATGGAGATATTGCTAAAAATAGCAATAATTACATGCAAAATCTCTTTAACTGTGTGTCACAGAGAAGACAAATAGTAAGGCAGTGCATGATGGTGAATTGCATGTAGAACTGCATGCAGAAAAAAATGACCAACATCACTTATCAACAAATCACATGTTTAATCAATCTACATATCATGAATACAATTCCTTTTCTTATTATACAGAAAATTAAACAAACAACAAAAAATATTACACAAACAATAATTTATTAATTACCATGAATAAAATCATTATAAATATAAAACAAAAATTACATAAAAATAAAAGTTCAAAAATTTGTGAATTGAAATATTCTCACCATATAAATACACTAGCTATGCCAACTAACACTTCACTATATTAAGAAGTTAGAACAATTCATTATATTAGTTGAAATTATTGTTTTTAGTTAATTTTTTTAGAAGCAATAGATAGGGCAGCATTTAATATCTTTGTCATTTAATATGAAATGTTCATATACATATTAATTGATTAAGTCCTAATTGCCCTCTCTTATCTATTGAAAGCTTTTATTGTTTGTCATTTTGAATATCTGGGATGTGACAAGTAGTGATATTCATTAGTTTAATTATTGCAACAAAGATATACTGTGTTCACTAATCCAACCCACTCTAAATTGAATGTATGATGCGTATTCCCACAAGTTAATTATTGCAACAAAGATTTACTGTCCACTAATTGAATCCACTCTAAATCGAAAGTATGATGTGTATTCCCACAAATTCTTCTCGAAAGTGCTAGTTCAATCAATGACAACGTTGTCCAAATTGCACATTTGATCGTATTTATTAATTAATTAAAAATTAAAAAATTCATAGTATTGGTCAAGCGTGTGCATGGGCCTGGATAGACAATAGTACCTTATCTCAATATAGATTGCAACAGAAGGAATGCCATAGTCATTTGGATGACCTCGTCTAACTTGGCTTAATACTTAAATATTGAATTTACAGTTGTTGATTGATGTGAATACAAACATTTTCGGCATTTATTTCAATGGCGACCATTACAAACAAGCCTGCTTGGGAGTGCAAGATAGGGTTCCTGCGGTCTGCGTGAGTATTGGCACGAGTGTTCCTGAGAAAACTTTGAAATTCTGTTGAGAGTTGTAGTTGGGAAGTGCTTTTCCACTGCCAGATGGAACGAAGTATGCTTCATTTGCAAAAGTATCTCTCACAGACTTCCACAACCAGCTATTTCCGTTTGGGTTCTCACGCCATGTCACCTGCTTCTTGTTCGCCTCGTTTGGAGCCACAAACCGATTCCCTTCGCTTCTGATAACGGGATCTGCGCTCCCTCCAATTGCATATATTCCCCATGGTTCGTAGTTGTTATTGGCAACATGCACATACCCATGTCTGCACCTGCTTCATGCCAATTGTCAACGAAGTAATTAAATTAAACAAGGACAATCTTCTGGAGGTAGCAAACAGATTTCGGGTTAAATTGTATTTACCTTGGCATACGTTCAACGAGGCTAGGCCCGAAGTGGTTGAACGCCACTGTCACCCTCATGGTTTTATCGGCTGTATAATCATCACTGTGGCCCAAAAGCATCACCTGATAGGTTTTTAAGCTAAGATTCATCATTCATTTATAAACGAGAACTAGTATGTACCAATCAATATTGTCTATCAGCAATTTATCTACCTTGTCATGGTAGGAGAAACGGTTGTTGGAAATGGTAACTGCAGTGGAAGCAAGCGTGGCATCTACTAGTCCATCTGAGCAATTGAAGAGTGTGTTATGATCGATCCAAATGTCTCGTGAATTGAGAACTGAAATACCATCTCCATCCTGTGTGTCGATCTCTTCAGCCTGCATCCGCTCAGAGAGCAAAATCTTGCCTGGTTTAGATGTCTGGCAGTTATGGATGTTCAATCCGTGAATGATAACGTTGCTCACATTCCACAGGGTAAGGCAAGGCCCATTCCCAATGTGAATATTTGATCCTCTTGCATCGATAGTCTTGTGGCTTGTCAAAAAGAGGGGCATCTGAAGCTTTATCTCCATATTACTGGCAAAAACTATCCATAGGGGACCATCACGAGTAACTCCGTATCTGAGAGTCCCAGGTGAGGGATTTGCAGCGTTGTCATCAGGGCTAGTGACTGTATACATCTCTCCTCCTTTGCCTCCCTTGGCTGCACTACCGAAGCCCACACCACAATCCGTAAGCTTCATTCTGTTTTGCACCCAGTTTGGATCTCTTCTCCAGCAATTATCAATAGGGTTGTAGGACGCTGAAGAAGACAACGAAAGGGAAAGAAAAACAAAAACCAATTGCCTCCATCCTGCAGCAGCCATTAGGCATATATTCTTGGTAACAATAGATTGACTCGACTATCAGAAAGTGATCCTTGTATACAATTATTTTGTTTTCAGCTGTATTTATAGAGTTCACCATCGGTCTGTCTGAGAATGCTGTGATTGGTGACGGTTGGATATGCATTCCGTTCAAACATTGCTTCAAAATAAAAGAACGCGTGTAGCTCATAACCAGCTGAATAAGACTTAGTCCTATTGGTTATTTATCATACATGTTGCCTCCAAATACAGGATTGCTTGGTCGTATGCTTTTTTATTTCATCTGTTCTCATTATCCATCGACACAATGAATCTTATTCAATACTTATAAAACAGAACATCGGAAATCAACAAATATCACGTTTGCAGTAAATAGTAAATATAAATTTCTGATTTTAAAAGATTCTGAAATTTATTGAGTATTTATAATTGTCTACAATTGTTCTATTTTGCGTTGCATAGATAGAGTTCGTCATACAGCTAGATATAATACCTACCCCATCCTATCCAATATAATATTGGAGACAATAACTAGCCGCCTCTCTTAACGCATTGATATGTTTTCTCCTGGAGGATTGCTTCAGAATCAAAATACAGGTATAAATGGTGTAGGTACAAGAAAGGTTATTCCATTAGAACGCTATTAAGATTTGACCATGGATGAAATGTGGTATATTCGGCCACATTGAGATTCATGTATTTTGATTGTGTTTGGTTTCCATAGGGTTATTATTGAAAATATGTTTTCTATAAATTTAATTATTTTTAAAAATTACATTAAAATAAATAATATTATAATATTGTCTAAATCTTAAATAATACAAATTTAATAAAATTCTATAATACTTATTATTATATAGATTTATTAATGTAACTATTTTTAATATAATATTATTGTTGGTGTATATTTAGCTTTAATCTGGTTTACTTAAGTCTAATTAGGTGTCCGTGTCATGTTAGTTGAGTTCACACCTCACTTTTATCCACTTCGTGTGGATCTAGATCTTGATTTCCACATCTTGTGGATATTGATCTCTTTTTACTTCTTATTTAGATAGCTCTTTGCATTCAATCTATAAGAAGGTTTTACATCATTTGATGCTCTTTGATCCTAGAAATCTAATATGGTATCAGAGCCCTTTAAAGACGTTTTCAAGTCAAAAATGTTGTTTGTCGACTCCCTTCATTCTGCAGATTAAGGCATGAATTGTCTCATTTCCAGGATAATTCCTTCATTCTGCTACTGCTGCAATTCAATCCTCAAGCTGCTATGGTTTCATTCCCTCTATTCGTGGATACCTGCAGCCTCCATCCAGCTCAAGCAAAAGGCCGAGTCATTTGTTCTAGGCATTGAAATCTTTGGAATAGCAGATATTGTTTCGTCATTGCTACACAGTCCTCCTTCAACACTACATTTTGGCATGAAGTATTAGCTAATCGCTACCATACAACTAGTTATTTGTTGGTTCCAAGCATTCGCAGGTCTATTTGTCGATGTTGGCTATTTTATTGAATTTTTCGTTTGTAATAATCTACAAGAAAATCAAAGGTTTGAGAGGATGAATCTGGGATGCTATTTTCATCACGTTTGGCATTCGAAAGGCAAAAAGGCACGATTTGTATTTCAATTACTGTGTGAAGGGTTGGTAATCTCTGCAATGCACCATCATTAGTGTTGGGTTCCTAAGCCCTCTCCCAATGCATTGGCAAGCAGTAGGAGCTACATGACTTCCAACATCTTCTGACTCGAATCCCTCTGGCTTTGGCATCTTGCATGCCTCGTGGTGATCGACATAGTTGGGGAGGCAGGATTTGGTTGTTGACGCGCAAGAAATCCAGTGGTAAATTGCATTGGATTTGCAGATCCTTCTTTGGTTGCTACGATGCAACCCCTGCTGGTCACAATTCAACTTGGACGGCACAAATTTCCTTTGCTAAAGGATGCAATTCACCCCAAGGAGGCCCGATTCTGCACTAGGCGATTTTATTTTAAAGGTTGGCTGTGATTTGCAGATTGGAGGCGCGATTCTCTTCTGGCATTTTTTTGCTTGCTTCTTGTGATTTGTGATTTGCAGGTTGTGTAAGGCAGATTGGAAGGCTCACGTAAACGTAGATTGAAGGAAGTTAGAAGGTTTCTACATCTGAGTTGGGGGGATCTAATTTTCTCTGTATCTATTTCTCACTTTCTGGCACAAATTAAAAATAAAAAAACAATATTTTTTATTTTTGCATGTAGGAGATGAATTTTGTAACTAGGGTAAAATTGAAATGTTCATAATTTTTACTAGGAAACTCAAAATTGAGTACCGTTTTTTGCAAAAGTGCTTTTTTTTAAAAATGCGAATCCAATGGGTTCACTCACGCACTATCATTATAAAGTGTCAATTTGTGTTATTTTTTGGGCTTAGTTACAAAGCACTCTTCTATAAATTGCAAAATTGAGGGGGGGAAGTAGATAATCATAGGGAGTTGTTGACATATTTCTTACCATGGGATATAAAACTCATTCTTTTGTATTCAACCTAAACAAGGGACATTATAAGTCTTGGTGTGAAGGCATCCTAAAACATCTTAGGTATCACAATCTTCTGCCCCATTTGTATGGATTTATCCCTGAACCTGGTAATCAATTCCAAATGGATAAATGGGTTAATAAAAGTGATCATATTGTTGGATTAATCAACTTACATATACCATATGACACTTTGATTAGCATCATGGATATTGAGGGTCCACATGCTTTATGGATCAAACTTTGGGAGATGTATGGAGACTCAAATCATTCTCCATTCCCACATGATCCTGCAATGATCACAAATGATATCCTACATCATGAAGAATTTCATTTTGACATTGAGGAAATCATCATTCCTCCACCTCCTACTGTTGCTTCATTAGATTTCACAGTTGATTCTTTAGCTTCGAGTACTTCTTTGCAACAAGATCATATTAGTCTTCCTAGCATTATTGATTGGGACAAAATCCTACTTGAAATATCTTGTCCATTTGTAGAGTCTTGCATTGTTGACTTTGAAGCACACATTGAGGACATCAATCTTCTATTTGATGATAGTTTCGATGAATCTGCATCACCATTGGTCTCTTTGGATATTCATGCTCTACATCTATCTTCACATGGTTCTGGATTTTCATCATCTTCATCTATTAGGCATGCACCTAATTTGATTATGACATCCTTTAGCATCGACATGGGAACACATGAGCACACTTCAAAGACATCACAATGGGAACCATCATTCTTGGATCAGTTTTAGCTTGGTTCATGATTATTCATGTATCTTCCTCTATATTCCTATCTAAAATGGGGAGATATCTTACATCTTGATGTTGTTTCATTTCTTCCTAAGGGAAGGAACATTGTTCGATGTTCTTGGATGTACATCTGCATCTTTTGTCGACTATTCAGTGTCACTGCAACAAGATATGTAGTATGGGGGGGTCTCAAAGACATTCTATTATTTTCTCCTATGAGAAAATCTTATTGTACTTTTTTGATAGAACTAGTTTTTGGGGGTTCTTGAGTCCTCCTTCTATCTTTCTTCTTCTTTCACTTGTACATCTTTCTCTTTCTCTCTTTTTGGAGGATAGTTTTTTTCCCATTGGGTTTTCTATCTTTCTTTGTTTATGAGAGTTTTGCATTGTGCATGGGTACCTAAAATGGCCTTGCAGTCGGGACCCAGATTTTAATTCCCACCTAAGCTATTCTTAAAGGGGGGTGTTGGCCTACACTTGGCTTTACACCTGGCTTACTTAAGCCTTGTTAGGTGTCATGCTAATTGAGTTCACACCTCACTTCTATCCACTTCGTGTGGATCTAGATCTTGATTTCCACATCTTGTGGATCCTGATCTCTTGTTATTTCCTATTTAGATAGATCTTTGCATTCAATCTATAAGGGGGTTTTACACCATTTGGTGTTTGGATAATATCTCTTTGATCCTACAAATCTAATAATAATAATATTTAGATATTATATATTTAATATTTAATATTTATATGCATTATGCATTATTGAATATAAATATAATTTAACTTCTCATAGTTATTACTAGTTTTAATATATTATAAGATTAATATTCATCTATATTTATTTTAAAAATATAGATTATATTTATTAAAAATGATTAAAATGTTAAATATATTAGAATTTTAATATTTGCCTATATTTATTTTTAAAATATATATTATATTTATTGAAAAAATATATTCAATTTATATTTATTATTACATATTTTTTGAAATTTGATCCATATTATTAAATTATTATAGGAAAATTCACCACCAACATTTTGTGTTTTATTGTTTGTGGTGAATTTTCCCATAGTGAATTATTGGCAGTGAATTTTCTAACGGTGAATTGCTAGCTATGAATTTGTCTCATGCCTTATTAAATATAAATATTTTATACATACACTCTCTTTTCCTTCCACCCTATCTCTATCTCTCTACCTCTACCCCCTCTTTACTACTTTTCTCTATCGCCACCTCTATCTATCACTCTTGTCCCCTCTATATATTTCTCTCTATCTCTCTCTCTCTATATATCACTTCCTATATCTTTATCTTTCTATCTCTCCATCACCTCCTCTCTCATTGTCTCCCTCTTTCTATCTCCATTTCTCCCTCTCCCTCTTTCTCCCTCATTCCATCACCTCCTCTCTATATGTTTATGTATCTTTCTCACATGCTTCTATATTTCTCAAGTTATGTCTATCATTATTCATATATATCTCTCTTTTCTTATCACTCCCTCTTTCTATTTCTCTCTACTTCTATCTCATCTCTCTATTTATCTCCTCCCTCTCTCTCCCTCTCTATATATTTATAAATATATATCCCTCTCCATATATTTCTCTCTCATATACATACACTCCCTCTCTCTCCCTCCCTACCTATATCTCTATCTCATTTTCTTTTTTCCTATGTATACCTCTTTATTAATTATCTCTATCACCCTCTTTCTCTCTCACCCTATATCTATATCTCCCTATATCTACCTCTATATCTATACCTCACTGTGTCTATTATATCTTTCTCTCTCTCACTCTTATCTCTATCTCTTTCTATCTATATATCTCTCTACATCTATTTATCTATCTTTACCCCTATACATATCTCCTTTTGCTCTCTCCTCATTTTTCATTATCTATCTTATTCACTCCATCTCTTCTACTCTATATCTTTGTCTTTATTTCTCACTTGATCTTCCTCTCACTCATATCTCTATCTCTTTATATCCAAATTGTTCTCTACATATATATCTCCCTATGTATCTATCTCCCTATCTCTTTTTCTATTTTCTTATCCCTCTCTATCTCTCTATATCACCCTCTATTTATATATCTCTACATATAGCTCCCTCTTTCCCATCTTCACTCTCCCTCCTCTACCTATCTCTCTGCCCCTCTCTCCATCCCTCTCTCCATCCCTCTCTCTATCTCTCCCCATCCATCCCTCTCTTGCTCCTTCCCTATTCCTCTATCTAGCTTTATATCTCAACCTCTCTCTCCCTTTATCTTCCAGTATCTCTCTAGATCTATGTCTCTCTTATAATTTTTCTATCTCTGCCCTCCCTCTCTCTCTCCTCCTAATTATATATCCCTCTCCATATCTATTTGTATTTCTCTACTTTTCATTATTTTTTCACTCTTTATCCTTGTCCCTCTCCCCCTCTCTTTATATCCCCTTATAGCTCTATCTTTATATCACTCTATCTCATGATATATTCCTCTCTATATATCTCCCCCACTATCTCCCTATCTCTCTTTATCTTTATTTCTCCCTCTACATTTCTCTATATCTCTATTTAATTTTCTTCCTCTTTTCTCATTCTATATTCATCTCTACCTATATCTATTTGTCTCACTCTTCCTCTCTCACTCTATATTAATCTCTACCTCTATATTCCTCTCTCCCCCTCTATCTCTAGAAATGTCTCCCTCTGTCTATCTTATTAACTCCATCTCTTCTACTCTATATATTTATGTTAGTTTCTCATTCGATCTCCCTCTCACTCATCTCTCTATCTCTTTCTATCCATATCCTTCTCTACGTATATCTTTATATATCTTTATCTCTTTGACAATCCCTTTCTATCTCTCAATATCAACCTCTATCTCTCCCTCTCCCTCTCCTTCCTCTCTCTCTCCCCCTCTTCTTATCTCTTTCTCTCTACATATATCTCCCTCTTCCACATATTCTTTCTCTCCCTCTATCTATCTCTTCTTTTCTCTCCCCATCTCTCCCTCCCTCTCTCTATCTCTTCCCATATCTCCTCTCTATACTTTATTACTAATACATAATAGGAAACATGATAGAATAATAAAAACAACTACATTCATGTCATGCTCACATTAAATGGAATAACATATCAAGCTATATATTATGTTATATCATGATTTGATAAAATAAACACGTTGAGATAAATATATGATCAAAACAAAATAGAAAAATTCCAAAGGTTGATTATTTTTTGTTTAGTTAGGAAAATTAAGTCTGAAGTGTGAAGTCTTGACCAAACCACTTTAGTTACAATTGAAGGAATTTAAGTGTTGGATGATTGTTGAGTGAATGCATATAGAACATGTTGAAATGTGAAGTCTTGACCAAACCTATTCAAGATGGCTCATTTCAAGAGAGAAATGAAAGACAATGATGTAGAAATAATGCATGCTAAAACCACTTTCTTTGGGTTAATCACCAATAGTATTCAAGTAACCCTCTAAAATAACATTGACTCTCTAGATTTGACATTTTTTCTCCTCACCAACAAATTTTTGAGTGACTTAATCTTGTTGTATATGTTCTATTCAATCATATCCCAGCTAAAATAGACTTGTAATCTTGGATATTAAAATTTTACTAGCCATGACATTATAAAAATATTTTTTGAAGGATACGATATCTCATTGTCTCAAATATTAGGCACTATAAGAATAACATCAACATGTTTCAATAGAATAACAATCGCAAGGAAAATTCATCTTCATTGGTGGAAGTTTGAAACTGCCTGGAATTCAATTGATATGTGTTCTCTTTCTAGATAACAAAATGGAATGGATTAAAATAGTTAATCATTCTTAATCCTTTCTTGATTGTTCTTGAAAGTCAATATATTCATGCACCTTTTCAAATTTCCTAAATAATTCTTCCCACAACCAAATGCTAATTCAAATACAAGAATACAATATGATTTGTGCTAGACCACATTCCTATTACTATAAATAAAATGTTTTTAATTCACATGTGTTATTATATTCAAGCACCGAGAACTTCATCTGATTGCCAATAAATTTGAAGGAACACTCAATTAACATACATTTACTCTAATGGATTTGTAAAAAATTTAAGCTCATTCAATTGCCACTAAACTTATGGATAAAAAAAAAATCATTCTACTATCACAAATTGAAAGATTTGAAGGAATGAGCAACATGACATTTATCTACTCACAAATAAAGATCAGTAAGAGTGAGAGAGGCAGGAATCGGGGAAGTGGCTTCTTATCTTTTAGACCATGATAATTTTACAAAGGTTCCCCTTACTTTGCTCGTTAAAATCACACATTCAATTTTTAATGTTAACAAAGCGATGAGTAAAGGAAAATTTCAAAATGATAGACAGATTGCAAGTAAGATACCTTCCTTTCAGCAATTTATCTTACATGATTTTGATGCCAGTGACCATGGAACATCTACAAACTCTATAATAGAAGGCATGGCCATGAAAATATGTATAGTAAAACATTGAGAGCAATACAGAGAGCCTTGCTACTGTATATGGAATAATGGCCCATTATGTTGGCGCTTGAGGTTGAAACCCTCTCTGGGTGGTTTCGGGAAGTCTCGTAGCCATAATATTGTGTGGAATTTTCACCAGTTATTAAATTTGAGAAAATTTCTTTCATCTTGTGCCTTATTCTCTTAAAAATTGTGCCGACAAGAAGAGCGCGCCTAAAATTAAATAATATTCTAACAACGTTGTACTAGGAATTCTCCTAGTAGGACCAATGTGGCTTCCACAAATAGGCCAACACTTGAGCTACAAATGGTTGTGCAAATTTTCTACTGAAGTGTAAATCTTTGTATCCTGCCACAGGTTTTCTTAACCACTCGATCAAGATTTCACTTTTCCTATGTATTTATCATTATTAAACATATGAATACCACATAGAAAGAAACTGAAATAAAATTTCAAATTTTTGGGAACACATGACTAGTGAAGAGATTATTACTTGCAGAGGGGTGATTTCTTATAAATTTCGAAAAATTCAACCCCAAGACATGCTTCGACTCCGTGGGAGGAAACATCAAGCATTCATGTGGAAGGGTTTAGCCCTTCTATGATTTTGGGAACTCCCTCAATTGCCTCAAGATAATCAATTAGCATTTGAGAGTGGTGATCAAGAGGGACTCTATAGATTATATAATCTCCCCACTTCATCAGTACCAGCTAAACCAACAAGTGCATTATTTATTTTTTATTTGACACAGTTGAGCGTAAAAAATCCATATTAATAATGATAATACCTCATCAAAGGCTTCAAATATATCAATTCTTGGTTGATGAATGACCTCTCGTTGCCTAGTTAGTGGTGACGATAAAGCCTGTCCCCACCATACCAACAATGCCCAGGTACACCAGATCATACCACCATACATTTCTCTATATTTCCGCACTCGAATATCAGACATGGCGAATGGTGAGGATGGAAAATAGTATTGCATAAGCTACATATTTGAACTTGAATTTACTGGTTAACGAATGATGATGAGAAATGGATTTGTTCACATTTGTACAACATAAATACACCAAGAACGGCTAGAAAACAATGATTAGGAAAAATAGTTAGGAAGAAGTCTTACATTATTGAGAAATTGCATCTTGGAAAATGATGATGTGGAAAAGGGACTCACAATGCAAGAAAGGAATCCCTAATCTTTGATTTTTCCCTTTTATTGTTGGATGATGGTTCATTCAAGGAAGGTTAGGGTTCCAAATTGGATTGAATATCAAATCAAACGTGAATCAATTATCAACAAGAAAAACCTAGGAAGATTCCTTAAGCTTCAAAGGGCTCACCACCAAGAAAAATCTTGGAAAATATAACTTGATATTCAACTCACAAAACCTAGTAATGCAAGCCCAAATAATGAGTGCAAAGGAAAAAATTAAGTAATGTAGCAAGTTAAGATGTATGTACCTGGGAATTTTGGAAATGGGATAATTTGTTTGGAAATACGAAAATGCTATCAAAATATTCTAGGGAGGACTAAGACACCCTTGTTATCTTTTTAGTCCTACTACTTTTTTTGGGAAAACATGAAATATTTAGATGTCGGAACAAAATATGAAAGAATATCTACGAAATACCTCTAGGACAACTAAGATTCCATTACTATATTCTTAGTTCAAATATAAATTTTCACAAATCCAGAATGTGTTCCCAAGGTCCAAGGTCTGCACTTCCTTCTTCTCAGATCTTAGGTCCTGAAACTTCTAGATTTGGCATGTAGGTGACTTTTCGCGAATATGAAAAATTTGCAATGCAACTTTAAAACTTTAGAACTTTGCACTCCAAATGATCCTCAAGTCTTCAACCGAAATCTACAAACAAAAAAATACAAGAGACGAATTACTTGTTGATTTGTTAGTAAATGGGATTTTTTGTTGGTCAAACCCCTTGTTGGTAATTAAACCTTGAAATGAAATGGAATAATGAAGGAAAAAATGAATGAACCAAGTGCTATGTTGCAAGTCACCAAAGCCTTGTCATGAAATATTAAAACTTGTGTGAAGTAGCTAGCATGAGTGTAGTTGAATTGAATTAATTATTGATAGATCTTGACTTTATTTTATTTCTTGAATCAAAACCCTACATCATAAATGTTAGCTCAAAAACACACATGATGCAAGAATGATTCTTGAATCTTGATGATAGTTCCAAATGCTTGATGAATTTATCTTGAATACTCTAGAATACTCTCTTGATCACAAACTCACTATAATGCATGAATTCTCAAGTTGCTAGTATGAAAATGAGTGAAAGAAGCTTGCATTTATACTTATCCATGCTTAATATCCTAAAATTACACCACAACAAGCCAACAACTGAATAATTGAAAGAAAGGAATTGGCAATCTTTTATAGTTGGGAGAGGACGAAGAGAATCCTTGGGAAATAACTTCTCAAGCTAGTAATGGGAATGTTTCTCACTTCAGGGAAAAACTATTAGGGACCCATAGCTTATATAACTTGGTTATTTTTAATGGCATGAAAGGTTGAATAAGTTCTGATAATATCACTTGCAAAACTTATAATGGTCAAACTATTGTGGACTATGTTATTTGCACTTAGATTTTTATTCCTACATTTTTGGATTTTGAGATTGGTGTATGTCCTTTTGAGTTGAATTTTGATCATGATCCTTTGTTTGTTAAACTTGGAATTTTTCCAAACAACCCACATGGTAGGCAGGCCTACCACAAGTTAAAAAATATTATCCTCAAAGCTAAAATACTCATGGATTAAGAAAATAGGGATTTATTTCATACTGCTCTAGAGAAGCATTTTCTTGAAGAAAAAAATAATAGGGCGGACAAGGCTACCAAGGGATCTAGTGGTCATTTTCATAGCAATCTTCTTATTCCTATAATTCATAAGGCTTGTAGATTCTTGTAAAAGATCCCATCCTAAGAAAGGGGTTGCGAACTCTTTCCCGATTAACCTATGGTATGATGAGGATTGTAAATCTTCCAAGAGATCTTTTAAAAATAATGGTCTAAACAAAGAAAACAAGAAGAAATATGAGAAGTTGGTGCAAACAAAATAAGAGAAGTATGTAGACACAAGGAAGAAAGAGTTAATCTCTTTTGGAAGACACAACCCCAAAGGTTTTTTGAAGGATCTTCAACAAAACAGAAAACAAATTGAGAATAAAATAACTGATGCACATTGGGTGGAGTATGTGAGGCTTCATTATGAGAGGACATAGGGGAGAGATTCTCCTCCCATAATTAGCACATCTGGGGAGCTCTTCCGGGTAGAAGATATCAAATAGGATTTTAAGAATTTGGAAAATGGTAAAGCATTAGACATTGATGATCTGCAAGCTAAATTTTTTAAATGAGGAATTGAAATCCTTGCTCCCCACATCAAAAGAATTTTCAATGATGTCACTCGTGTTAGCTTCCCGATGAAGTGGACAACTAGTGTTGTCATCTCTCTCTACAAAAGTGATGAAATCAATAACCCATCTAACTACCACACTATAATGGTCAACCCTATTCTTGGAAATCATTTTTGGAAATTGATAGAACATACAATCAATAGTTGGAAAGAAAAAGAAGGAAAAAAAGTGAAAGGGTAGGTTGTCTTTAGACCTAAGTACTCTAGCATTGACCACTGTGTCACTCTTAGACACTTGATTGAAAAAATATGGGACACTCAAGGCGGGGAAGTTTTTTGCTACTTTGTTGACTTTAAAAAATCCATTGGTATGATGCCTAGGGACAAATTGTGGAATAGAATGGATGAATTAAGTATACCATATGAGTATAAAGCTGTGGTGTATAGATTATATGAGCAGGTCTAGGCTAAAATCAGAACAAGTGAGAGAATGTCTGAATATTTTGGCAGTAACATAGGGGTCAAACAAGGTTGTCCTCTATCACCCACTCTCTTTTTGGGCTATACATTGAAAAACATGAAGATTGGTTAAGAAAAATTGATGTAGGGGATATCCATTTGCCTGGTTATGTGGTGAAGTTGATTTTTTATGCCAAAGATCTTATCCTAATCTCTAAAATTGCTCATGGTTTGAAAGAAAATTTGAAGGACTTGGATCTCTTTTGTTAGAATGTTGGGATACAAGTGAACACTTCCAAGACCAAAGTTAAGATTTTTTCCCTAAGGAAGAAAATAAATCAAGATATGTTTCTTTTTTAGGGTAATCGTTTGGAAATAGTGAAAAAATACAAATACCTTGGGATTGATTTTCACTATAAGCTCAACTAGGAGTCTAGTAGAACTAAAAGGATAAAAGGGGATAGAAGAATTTTTTCTTACTCCAAAATAGGTGTCTGAAGGCTGAGCTTTGGGATTGGAAAACCAAAAATAATGTTTTTGATTCGCTAGTCACACTTGTGGTTCTATATGGCTATGAGGTGTGGGGAAGTAGCATATCAAATCATAAATGGAGACAACTTGAAAGAATTAAAAAGAATCTAATCACTTGGAACATCAAATTCAAAACTAAAATCCCATATGATATTCTCTTGGCTTAATCGAGAACCTTACCATTGGAGGCATCGGCTATAAGTTGGTTGCTAAACTATCTAAAGAAAGTTGAAAACATGGATAATCATAGTTGGCCCAAAATAGTTATGGAGGAGGTTTTAAACCGCAAGAAGAAAACATGGATGAAGAAAACTAACAAATGGCTAAGAAAATGGAACATCAGTTTGCATGAGTGCCCCAACACCAATGTGGAAATAACAAAGTATGTTGCAAAGAAATTCAAGACTGCCATGTGGATGAAGCCGATCGTATGAAAAATAACTCACTATGTCAAAGAGTTCAATCCAACTTGGGAGCATGATGAGAAAACGTATTTGGGGGCTGCTATTAAAAGTAAAGAAAATATGTTAATAGCTCAGTTGAGGACCAGATCACATCATCTTAGATGTGAAACCAGAAGGTGGACAATGCCAAAGGAAATGTGGGAGGGTAGAATTTACATATTTTGTAGAAAAGGGGTGGTGGAGATTGAATGCCACTTTATCATGGAATGCATGGCTTATGACGATATTCATACTCAATATGAGGGAAACTTAAAGGTTGACAACTTGCATGAGTTAGTTGATGGAGAAAGAATCAACAAGACTAGTAGTTTTTTGGTCAAAATTTATAATAGAAGATCCAACATTGAAAACAATCTAGAAATCTCTTAGCATTTTGACTCTCAGTCCCTTAAACTATTTGATCTTGTAGACGCCATTAAAATCTCATTCATTCATTCAGATAATAAGATCTGTGCTCCCTTCAATTACGTATATCCCTCATGGTTTGTAGTTGTGATTCGCAACATACACATACCCATGTCTACAATTGCTAATTACCAACGATGTGATTAAGTTAAAGAGAAAAATAATAATGCATGTAGCTCTCTCAGTTTGTCTAAGCATTCGGTGAGCACTAATGGTTGGATATGTATTCTATTCGACCATTGCCTCAAAACAAAAAAAAATGCACATAGCTCATATGCTGGATATTCTCCCAACTCCAATGAATCTCTTTGGCTTCTACTACACCCCTGCGCCAACTTTCTTTCTGCTCGCGGTCTAGCGGTATCCACCGTGCTACCATGACCTTTCTCTCTCCTCCCCGTGGGTTCACAGTTGTCTGTCTCGATGTTCCCCATGTTACCGTGGTCTTTCTCTCCAACGTCGGAGGTGACATGGTGGCATTATTTATTCTCTCCCATGTTAATGTGACCTAACTGCCAACAGTCCATGATTGTGTGGTTAACCACCAAAGTAATGTTACTGTTGTCTTGCGGTTCCATCTCCAACCACCCATGGTGGTGCAGTGTGGTCATTTGCTCCGAGCATTTGTCATTTGTTGATCGTGCCAATGTTGTTACTGGAGTCATCGTGACCTCTCCTAGTTTCCTTGTGGTTGGGTGGTCTGCTCTTGCCTTCACCACGATACCACGGTCCTATACGGTGCCCTTCGTGGTTGGGCGGTACCCCGCGGTACCGCAGGCTGGTCTCTTCTTATGCGCGGTAGAGCGGTTTGCACATTTTTGATGGCGATAGTTTGTGGTTGATGCGCTGGCAATCAACTTAACTATACGGATGATTATTTATGTCTATAGGAATTTTTTTTATGATGTTTTTGATCCGATCAGACTTGTTTTGGTTGGCATAATGAATTTTCTTTTAATTCTATAATTATGATGTTAATTTGGGTTGTCGTGTAGTTTTAGGGGTAGGTGATGTTTTTTGTATCAGTTGTAGAAGGTGAATTAATGTGGCTCTGCAGTAGCCAAGTTGAAGTTAAAAATGGAAGGCTGAATTGAAAGTGAAAAATTTGCAGCTCTAGTTGCTCTGTTGAAGAATTTTATTTGTTTTTAAATATATTATAATCCTTAATGTGGTCTGTGTGTAAAAATTTTTGGTCTAAGTTTTTATTTGTTGTTTTTTCTCTATGCCTCTACTTCTACAAAGTGGTATCAGAGCTAATGGTGAATTTGTGTGAAGTAGTCAATGTCTAGATTGAGAAAGTCGTAGGATGTGTTTTTATCAGTTTAACAAAAATCTATGGTAGTTGATCAAATAGATGATTTTGTAGAACCTCCTATCACAAAGAGATACAAGAGCTAGATTAGATAAAGGAATTGAGAAACCATTATAGTGGTATGAAGCTTTCGATTCTTGTGTAGAACATACTATACTTGTCAACTCGTCCATGAATAGATTGTTGTTTTTTGCTCATGAAAGTCAATTATGTTGTAAAGGTAAAAGAATCTATGTAGGTATCCCACTAAAATAAGAGTTGGGTCAAGCAGCTTGAGAGAAATTTGAAGAGGAACAAACAGATTGTGGTTGCCTTATGAGTCGTTTAAAGAGCCATGAATGGTCAGGATCATTGGGAGTAGAGGTTCATGTGTTATGCGTCTGAGGAAAATCCATAGAGTGTTTAGGAATTCATGTAGTGTTTCAGTCCAGAATAGTTGTTATGATTGCAAAGTCTCAGAAGCTAGTCTAGGGTTAGGAAATATCAAATGTTTATGACTGTTTGTTGAGTAGAAGGCTACAGACCTTTGAGAACATTAGACGAATAAAGTAAAATTTTTGAAGAAGAATTATTGTGAAGAGCCAGAGGAGCTATATGTTAAAACAAAGAGAAGAAGTTACACTCACAAGAGAAGCTGTGAAGAAGCCTACAAGAAAGAAGAAGATGTTACAAGTTGGCTTTTAGAATTATGAAACCCAATTGCTGAATAAGTGAAAAATAGAGGTTGAAGGAGATTAAAGCTCAACAAAGTTGTTGTATCCCAGGAACAAGTTCAAAAGAGATAAGGTGAAACTTCCTACTATAAATGGGGAAAGTAGGAAAAAGGGTTAAAAAAGAAAATGAAAGTTTGACATCTACAAAAGATGTTTTAGAGGATGAATTAATAGTGCTTAAAGATGAGTTGGGTATTGTTAAAAAGGACAATGGGTGATTTATTGAAAGAATAAAAGATCGTTCGAAATCAAAGTGTTTGTTGTTAGATGAAAATGATGATCTTGAGAAATAACTGAGAAAGGTTAAGGCTAGAAATGGAGAGCTAGAAGATAGGTTGAAGTCCTTTGAAAATGCTAAGCAAAGAAATGAGGAATGTGAACAAAGAATAAAACTATTTGATGAAATGGAGAAAAAGAAAGAAGATTTGGAAGAAATTTTAAAAGGAGTAGAAGAGGAAAAATGTTCACAGATGAAGGAAATTATAAAATTGAAAGAAGAAAAAGATAAATTAATCTTAGCATGTAATGATTGTGTGAAAAGAAAACTTTCAGTTTGTGATGTCTCATGTGACACAACATATTTGTGTATTTCATTTAGAAAATCCGTTTCTCTTGAAAATGTTGGTGATAAAATGTGTCAAGATGAACATGTTGATGAATTTGCAAATATGGCTAGCTATGATAAAGTGTTAAAATCTGCAAAAGATGTTGCTTGTCTTGAGGAGAATGCAAGGTTGAAAATCATGAAAAGAATAGGTTATATAGGACAAGGTCTAGGCAAACAAGAACAAGGAATGAGAGAGCCAATTGAGGCTACAATGAGGCCGAAGTTTGAATGTCCCAGGAAAAGGAAATGTTGCAACAAGTGTAAGTAAGTTTGTTAAAGAAATGAAGAGTAATGAGTGTTCACATTGTCATAGAAAAGGACACACTAAGGAGAAGTGTTGGGATGTTCACCCTTGCAGTCTTTGTGGTTTGAAAAATCATTGTGAGGAAAAGTGTTGGAGTAAAGTGTCATAGAATGAATCCGGTTCAGAAGTTATAAAGATGGACTGTGGATGGATTAGTGACTTGGGTTGGCACAAGCTAACATGTATGTTCAAAAGACTATATGAGTGTTCATATGTGAAAGTTCATAAAAAAATTGAGAGGTTTGAAAGTTCAAAAGAAATGGAAACCGTTATGAGTGAAAATAAATTGATGTCTAAAGAGACATCTTCAAATTATGAAATTACCTTGTTAATGTTTTGAATATTTGATACAAAAGATGTTGAAACTACAGTTGCAGTATAAAGGGTAAGATGAATGGCTTTATTTTTGTATGGTGAATTTTTTTGACTATCTTGTGAAGTGAGAAAATATTGTTGAAATCAAGGAACAAAGTTATGCAAGATGAAGTGTCAATTACTTCTAAGTTTGAGTATATATGGGTCTTGTGTAAAGTGATAAAAAATTCAAAAATGTAGCTGAAGCTACTATTGCAAAAAAAAATCAATTGGAGTACAATAGCAACTATTAAAATAATTAGTAAAGGTGATGATTATGGATGCTTTGAAAATAAGGAATGAGAAGTCTTTCAAGAACATAAATGGTAATAAAATTTAATTGTGGAGAAAAGCCCTCATCAGACAAATGAATAAAAATGAGTTCACAGACGTAGCTGCTAGAGGAAAAGAGAGAAATTTATTTTTGTTGTTGAAAAAAAAATGTCAATGGAAATTGCTGATCTTGATATGTCCAAATTCAAGGAGACAAGGTTGATTACAATTGTCTTGCAAGCTGCCTAAGAAAAGAGGCATTGCAGACTTGAAAAATAGAGATCATAGAGTGTTAATGTTGAAGACCTAGATATTTTTTGTGTAAGCCATCAATAACTGATGAAGTTGTCAAGAAAAGGATTGCTGCTAAGAAAAGAATGATTAAAGTGTTGTGTGAAGATTTGATTGATTTCCCAAAGAGTGTGTTAAGTGCTACAAATTTGAAGGGTCAAATTCAAAAGAATGTTGATGTTGTGCTACTATGTAAAATTTGGTAAATCCAGAAATTAGAAAATGTTCATAAATCATGTCAGAAGACTTGTATGTTATTGCCAGAAGGTGGTTGATAGAAATTTGTGAAGAGGGCAGATTAAAAATGAGTTTTCTTTTATAAAAAAAGGGACTTTTGCGGGAAGCCACAAGTACTTTACTAATGGAAATGAAATTGTTTGATTGACAAGTCAGGAAGTTCCACTCCTTGGAAGGAAGATATCATAATGATTTCAAAAAGATTAAAAATCTACATCAAACTTAGTCAACAAGAAGATTCAAGGAGATTTAAGACTATCAAACAATCCAGAAGAAGAAGTCTCAGTCAAAAGTTGCAAATTGTGGATAAGAATAAAAATTGTAGTTGAAAATATGAAGTCTAAAGACTTACATGCAATCATAAATCTGAATTTTTAGTAGCAGCAAATGGTCAAATGATCCTGAAGAGATCATAGGCATCATGGAAAGAAGCTGACAAAGAATTGGCATAAGAAGTTGTTCCACATGAAAAATCGAAGTCTATAGATGATACACTTAAGGGGGAGGTCTTTTTGGTTTTAGTTGGACAACGAAGCAGAATTTTTTTTTTTGAAGTAGAACGAGGGATTTTGTTTGGAACTGTTTGGGCATAATGTTGTGGGAGTTGCAATCAAGGAGGAGTGTTGGAATTTCTCCCAACTCCCATGAATCTCTCTGGCTTCTACCCCATCCCTGCGCCAACTTTATTTCTGCTCGTGGTTTGGTGGTGTCCACTGTGCTACCGCGACCTTTCTCTCTCCTCCCCGCAGGTTCACGATTTTCTGTCTCGGCGTTCCTCATGTTACCGCGGTCTTCCTCTTCACCGTCGGCGGTGACACGGTGGCATCGTTTCTTCTCTCCTGCGTTACCGCGACCTAACCACCAATAGTCCATGGTTTTTCGGTTAACTGTCAGAGCGGTGTTACCGTTGTCCCACGGTTTTGTCTCTAACCGCCTGTGGTGGTGCGGTGTGGTCATTTGCTCCAAGCATTTTTTGTCTATTGACCATGTCGATGTTGTTACTGCAGTCTCTCCTGGTTTCCTCACAGTCGGGCAGTCTGCTCTTGCCTTCATTGTAATATCACGGTCCTTTACAGTGCCCTTCGCAGTTGGGCAGTACCGCAAGCTGGTCTCTTCTTATGCACAGTAGAGCGGTTTGCACGTTTTTGACAGTGACAGTTCGTGGTTGATGCGTTGGCAGTTAGGTTAGCTTTAAGGACGATTATTTATGTCTATAGGACTTTTTTTTATGATGCTTTTGATCCGATTGGACTTGTTTTGACTAGCATAATGAATTTTATTTTAATTTTGTAATTATGATTTTAATATTGGTTGTCGTGTAGTTTTAGGGGTAGGTGATGTTGTTTGTATCAATTGTAGAAGGTGACTTAATGTGGCTCTGCAGTAGCCAAGTTGAAGTTAAAAATAGAAGGCTGAATTGAAAGTGAAAAATTTGCAGCTGCAACTGCTCTGTTGAAGAAGTTTTTTTTTTTTTAAATATAATATAATCCTTCATGTGGTCTGTGTGTAAAAAAAATTGGTCTAAGTTTTTATTTATTGTTGGTTCTCTATGCCTCTACTTCTACATCATAACCAGCTGAATAAGCGTTATTCCTATTAGTTATTTATCTTACATGTTGCTTCAAAGGATAGGATTGACAGCTCGTTCTACGCTTTTTTATTTTATCATTCATATTTGTCCACAAAGCATTGGAATTCAGCCCTAGACCACGTTGGAGGACAAATGAGAAGAGCCATTCGGCCATCAACTTAAGCAAACGTGATACACGCATTTCTCATTATAAAATAGAAATGCCGGCAGCCTCTCTGAGACTTAATGAACTCTGATAACTGTTGTTAATTGTTCTGGTTTGCATTGTGTAGAATTTATATAGAGTCCACCATACACTTCGATATAATATTGGAGATAATATATAGCCGCCTCTCTAAGTCTGTCTAAATGTGCTGTATTTGTTCCGGTGATGCATTGCTTCAGAATCAAACAAACAGCTGGATATGCTTCGCTCCGTTTAGCTAGTTATCTTCATGGTCCTTCCAGAGAGGCGAGTGGCTAGTCGTTTTATGACTCCTTGAGTTTATTGAACAAAATGTAACAGATCCAATATTAGAACGTGTCTTTAATATCCAGTATTTATTAAAATATTTAACACTGGTTAACTGACCTTTAGAACACTATATTGTTGATTATTATTCCCTCTTCATATTCTTGGATTTACCATTTTGGTTAATCTGTCTTTGAGTTTGTGTAAAAAAAATACTATTTCAGTTTTTTTTTTAATTTAAAACTGATTATCTAAAAAAAAATAATAATATAATTGATTCCTAGCATTCTCATTGGTTTATGGTAATTTAATTAGTAGTTATATTATTTTTATTTTGAAAAGAAAGAGATACATTACAATTAATCAAATATAATGTTTGTATGTATGCATATTGTACAAATATTATTTGGCAGCTAACCAATCAAATACCATCTACCAAAAAAAAACTATTTTATAATATTTATATTTATGTGTATTGTCCACAAATCAAAAATTATACTTTTTGAAATATTTGTTCATATACATATTATGTGCACTATAGGCTGCATTGCATTGGCATATACAAATGTAAAATGTGGAGATGTGCAAGAGATTAAAACAGCCTATAGGAGACTGGGATTGTAAGAAGAAGATGCATTTTATGATATTGCTATTAGGATTCAACCGTGTAGTTTTCGAATCAAACTCGTTGACCCAAGATTCATGAGAAGTGGTTCACAGGAACCCATCTCTCATGATAATGAATGGTCCACTTAGCACTCATTGCATCTAGGTGATAGCAATATTATAATTTGACACGCTGTGGAAGAAACCTCCTACTTATCAGGATGCATTTTGTTCAAACTCTCTAATTATACCAACAAGTGATTGTGTTTAAGTTTTGTTGATGTTTATGTTTTTTAGCTCTATAGGAGTCCTATTTTCCTATATATATTTATGGTTATGGTTCTTCTTTTTTGCAAGGCACATAGTTTGTTTGGAACACAATTCTTTTTTTTCTTATGGTCTAATGGTCATGGCCGGTCTTGACAGCAAGTTCGCATCTTTGTATAATAAAGGTTTAAAATTTTATTGTAATTAATATAATTATTATTTTCATGTCATTGTTCTAAATATTATTTTTATAAGAGCGTGCTTTTTTTAATATTGGATATTTTTTCTCTTCACTTTAAATTTTGATAACTATAGAAAAAACAGAGGATTCTTCTTACGATTGAGCATTAGTTTTTGGTGGGTGCTAGGCAGAAAAATGGTCAAGATTTTGTAATATCCGGATGGGCATGTCAACAAAAGTTATGCTAAAAATTTCTTCCAGTGCCCCTAGACCTAAATTGGGAAGTCCATCTAGATTAAAATTGCCATTATCAACTTGATGCAAGTTGCTCTTCAAAAACCTTAGTACTTTTATGACTTTTCATGTTATTGTTTTAAAACCAATCTTTTGGGGGTGTGTTTGTTTTCTATTTTTTATTATTATCTTCCCTTTCAAAGTTGAGAATTGTATGAAAACAATATTTATCTTATTCCATGCACCTTTTATGGCCTTTTTTATTTTGTGAAAGGAATGTGGGTGGTATTTTATTTTGATTATTATAGGGGTTGCGGTTGGTTTTTAGGGAAACATTGTGATTTGGATGCAGTGGGTTTCAAAATTTATTATCATTTTATATAATTAATTTTCATGTGATTGTGTTTTATTCTCTTTGATTTTGGTTTTCATTATTGAAAGAAAACTCAAGGATTTTTAGGGGTAAAGAATCAAGGATGTGTCATCTTTTGTAGGAAATTTTATCAAGGGAGCACAAACCTCATTGCAATCCCTATGCATATAAGCATACTAGTATCAAGTTATATTAATAATATAATTCATCCCTTGAACTAAGTTTCTAGATTCATGTTTAATCCATGGCTACAAGTGTCATCAACCATAGATAAGGCATGTAAACTATTTGAAAAAAATGCATCAAATGATTTTGGTAAAAAACAAATATCGATACCACATCTAGGGTGATTGCTTCAGACCATAGAGAGGTCTCTTTAATTTGATAGCTAATTGTTATTTTCATTTTAATTGGAAACCTTTTGATTATTAAATATGAATTTATTCTTCTAAATATCCATAAAAAAATATAATCTTAATATCCATTTTCTCAATTCCAAACTTCTAAGAAATAGTTATTGAAGAAAAATATATATTAGAATATAATTTACAAGAGAGAGTGTTTCATCAAAATAAAATCCCTCTCTTTTGAAGTACCACTTAGATGCTAGTATAGCATTGTAACTCTCTATTGAATCGAATGCTCAAAATTCTTCTTATATATCCATTTACATCTAGCGGCCTTCCTAGCTTTAGGAAAATGTGCAAGGTCTTGGTTGTCACAAAATTATAAAGCTATCATCACATATTTCACAGATTGATTATGAGACTCACTATCTAATTCTATAATAGCATGTGTGTAGGATCTAGGTTCGTTATTGATACCAAGTATAAAAAATTCACAACAAAAATCTATTTGGTTATCCCTCTCAACTAGGTTCTACTATCTTATGGGCCTTCTTAAGGTTGGAGTAACTTTTTCATCCTTTAGTTCTTCTATAAATCTCTCTCTTCTATAACTTTAATTTCATCCTTACAAAAACCTCCACTTCTACCCTCTTCTTCCTTATGTGCATTTTATTTGTTCAATTTTAAATGCACTATATTTTTCTCTTTTTTATCTTTTGGTCATTTAGGATAAAAGTATCTCTGAGTTCCCAAAAAATCACATCTCTAGAATAGACAACTTTCTTGATTAGAGGGTATTAAATCTTATAGCCTTTAATATTGTCAGCATATCCAATAAAAATACAATCTAACTTAAAATTTTCTTCTTTAGGCATATTCACCAAACCATCATAAACAAAAATCCCTAAATATTAAATCGAAGGTTTCTTACATATCCACAATTCATAAGGTGTTGAACTACGAACCTTAAAAGGAGATCTATTAATAAATTAGTTAATAGTACTAAGAAAATTTACCCAAATAAATCTATCCAATTTTACATCACTTCACATCCTTATGGCTCTTTCCATTATAATTTAGTTCTTTCTATTTGTAAACCCATTCTCTTAAGGTGTGTAAGAAGTATAATGTTTCCTTATGATACCTAAATTCACATAGAACTCATCAAATCCATTAGAACAATATTGTTCTCTATTGTTAGATCTTAACACATTTATCTTATGCTCTAATTATTTCTCTAAGAAGTTTTATTTTAAAACTTGGAGAAGATGAAATATGAAAATGGTTGAAGATATGATATGAGGAGGTGTTGATAGCATATAGTAGGTCATGCAAAATGGACACATAAGATAAGAAAATTGTTATTTATGTGCTGGAAATACTAAGTGGATCCAACACTGTGGTTCTTTTGCTTGGAGTACTAAATTGTAGAATTTATCATATGGGTTTCCCTCTTATATTTGAGAATGACATCAAAAAATTTGTTGGAAATATTTTGATTCACATTGTCACAAATATAACTACAAAGATAAGTCACATGTTTCTACCAAATAATCTTTATACAACTCGACTGAATAATTTTTACTTGATGTTGGTTTTCTTGAATGTTGTCAATTGTTTGGTTTTTATATTAATTGCATAGGGATAAAAGTACAAGATCCACCCACAAGATGAGATTGTTACTATTGACCTCAATTTCTTAAAAGAAAACATTTTTTTGGCATTGCAAATATGTTTGTAAAAGAACTTGATGTTAAAGAGAGACAATCGTTTTTAAATTGGTGTAGGAGCCTTATTAGGCTAGAGAATGAAAAACTTATAATCGTGCATTTCAAAAATAATATTGACATATGGAAGCAATTTTGGTGAGTGTTGCGGTAAAGTGATCTAGTGATTATAGTGGTGGATGGCTATAATCCATTATTTTATTGTTACCCTCATTTAGAGGAATATGTGAAGGAGATTGATTCTCAAAAGAAGGAAATATTGCTTGGGCATAAAGAAGATCTCTTTTCATTATATATTAGGGTGAAATAGGAAAAATATTTTCATTCAAAAGATATATTATATGTATTTTTTCTTTCTAATGCTTCATTTTCTTTAAAATGTAGAGAAGGGTTGAACTCTACAAGTTGTTAGGAACCATAGAAGAGTTACCAAAATTTGTTGTCTTAGTTGAAGATATTAAAATATATGGTAGAGAAGAGATTTTGAACCATTCGCAAAATGAAGCAAAAGCAATTTGAACAAGTATTAAAGCTTCAAATTGTGTTTCAGCTCACTATCCTAGTGGGGTATCCACAAGAAACTCTAGTGCATTGCATCCTACTTCTACTCATGTGATTATTTTTTGGCTACCCTAATGTGAGGAAAATGAGAGGCTCGTGGCACCAAAGCATGGAGGAATTTCCACCATCTCAAGTGAGCTTCAATTTGGAGGAATTTCCACCATCTCAAGCGAGCTTCTCACATTGAGAAGGTTCTCTACATGAGAAAAAAAATTCCTTTTTTCCTTTTTTTCCTTGTTGATGCTAATGCATTTCAGGAATACATATATTGTGAAGTTTAATATTTGGAGACAACAAAAGGATCTGGTGTTGAGATCAATATGAATTGTTGTCCAACAATTTTAGAAGATTGTGATAGAGAATTATACACTTCCTAGGGTCAAGAGACAACTTGATGGAGCCCTATGTTTGCATAGCTCAATATAGATTGTTGTCGAATAATTCAGGAATTGGTGATTCGAAAGTTTAAAAAATTATAGTCCAAGAATGTGAGAATTTAGCTTGAAGATACACCCTTATGAAGATCACGAGACAACTTGATGGAGTTCCACTTGATTTAGGATTCCTTTCTTCAAAGAAAAATCTTCTCAAGAATATATATCTATTTTGCAATCAGTTAGTTTTTTATGTAAGTCTTGAGGAGCGTCCTTTGACAAGGTGAAATTAAAGTTTTTAAAAAAAAATTCTTTTAAGAAAGAAGTGAAGGAATTAGTAGAGATAAAAATTCAAACACAAAAATTAACACAAAACAACCATTAACCAACTTTGCTACTTGAGAGCAAAATAATATATTATCTTCACTCTATATCGATTACAAAATTTATTCCAGTATATAAAGATTTTTGACCCAGACAAGAATTAATACAAAATTTAATGTCATAAACATGTCAACAGTTAACAGTCCTAAACAAGGTCTAATTGTTTTAAATATTGTCCTAGTCATATTAAAGAAAGTCCAATCAAAATCATCCTTTTATGCCAATGAGGAGCCCACTAACAAACATCACCGAAAAAGTCAAAAATTCAAACCAGGGTTGACTACCGCGCTAGTGCCGCGGTTTACAAGGAGACCTCGGTGCTGCAGTAACTGTGAGCACTTCCAAAGTAAAGCTTACTATGCTACCACCACGATTAAGAAATAGACCGCGGTGGCTGCGGTAACCGTCCCCTGATGGTCAACAGACTGCAAGAAACGAGTACTGTGCTATTGCAAGAGGCAAGAGAATTGATCGTGGTAGAGCGGTAACTACACGAACGGATGAGGAGAGAACCACTGATGGTTATCGCGGTTCCACACGGGGTCAGGAGAGTCACCGTGGTAGAGTGGTAACTATTGCCTGGCGGTTAACCGCAATACTACAGGCACCAAAGGGATAGGCTGCGGTAGCGCGGTAAACGGCGTTAGACCGTTAGCAATTGAGATTGAAGGTGCGGGGGCATGGTCAGGGTAGAAAGAGAAGGTGGGAGTGGAGTGAAACTCCAACACTCCCCCTTGAATGAAACTTTCACCATTTGAGATGCCAAGTCTGGTTCGTTGAAAAACAAATGAATCTGTCCCTAGTGCTTTTTTAAATATATCTGCTTGCTACTCCTCTGATCTATAGAACTCCAAAACAATTTCACCATTGCTGATCAACTCTCAAATGTAGTGAAAATGTGTATCTATGTGCTTGCTGCATTTGTGGAATACAGGGTTCTTTGATAGAGCTATGGCTGAATCTTTATCACAGAAAATCTTTGTTGCCTCTGTATGCTCATTTTGGATTTCCTGTAGTACTCTTCTCATCCACACTGCCTGGAAAAATGCACTTGTAGCTGTAACATACTCAGCCTCAGCTGATGTCAATGTAACGATCGATTTTTTCTTTGAAGCCCATGCAACTACACCACTTCCAAAATGAAAAACATAGCCAAAGGTGTTTTTCCTATCATCAACACTTTCAGCACAATCACTGTCTGTGTAACCTGTTAATTTAAATTCATCTCTTCTAGAATATTGGATTCCAAAATTTTTGGTTCCACTGATATACCTTAAGATTCTCTTTCAAGCTATCCACTGTGATTCTTTTGGTGATTCCATGAATCTGGAAATCAAACTAACTACATACATGATGTCAGGCCTTATGGCTATCAAATACATTAAGCTCCCTACTAGTTGTTTATACAAAGTTGGATTACCATCTAAGCCTTTGTCTTCTCTGCTCAATTTTAGTCTAGTCACCATTGGAGTAGGTGTTGACTTACAATTTGACATATTAAATCTCTTTAAAATATCCTTTGCATATTTAGACTGTGAGATAAAAATATCATCTTTATTTTGTGTTACTTGAATGCCTAAAAAATCATCATTCCCATCTTTGTCATATCAAACTCTTTCATCATTTCTGTTTTGAACATTTCAATTGAATGATTCCCTATTAAAATAAAATCATCAACATATAGGCATATGATCAGAATTTTACCTTCATCATTCACTTTAGTGTATAGTGTCGGTTCACTGTCACATCTAGTAAATCCGTTATTTGTGAAATAACTGTCAATTCTACTATACCAAGCTCTTGGGGCTTGTTTCAAACCATACAGTGCCTTCTTCAGTTTATAGACTTTGTCCTCTTCTCCTGATATTTCATATCCTGGTGGTTGTTCAAATTAGACTTCCTCTTCCAGATAACCATTGAGAAATGTTGACTTCACATCCATCTGGTGATCTAGCCATTTATTTTGTGTTGCTAAAGCCAATAACATACTGACTGTGTCAAGTCATGCAACTGGTGCAAAATTTTCATTGTAATCTATTCCAAGTTGTTGTGCATAACCTTTTACCACCAATCTTGCTTTGTGCTTCTGCACTTCTCCATTTGCATTCAACAGTCTTATAAATCCATTTTACACCTATTACTTCTTTGTCTTTTGGAAGACTTTGCAACTCCCATGTCTGATTTTTTTCTATTGAATCTATCTCATCATCCATTGTTGTTAACCACTTTTCTTCCTTGATTGCATCTTCATAATGAATTGTATCTTCATCTTGTGAA
This sequence comes from Sequoiadendron giganteum, assembly GCA_007115665.2. Classification (NCBI taxonomy): domain Eukaryota; kingdom Viridiplantae; phylum Streptophyta; class Pinopsida; order Cupressales; family Cupressaceae; genus Sequoiadendron; species Sequoiadendron giganteum. Next base: position 69,210,734 of record CM021104.1, on the reverse strand, counting down.
TAAAAGGAAAATAGTGTAAATTGTTGAGAATTGTTTTCACCTTCATTTTGATTATAAATATCAGTCATGCTTCTGATTTTATGTCTTCTCATACTGGCCAAAGTTGGATTTGATAAGTCACTTGAATCTGTAGAATGTGGACTTGAAGGTCATGTGCCAGAAATTCTTGTTGTAGTTGGTGTTTGCAGTCCTCTTGTTGCTGCTCTAGTATTACTAGCTGGTGTCAGTTGTTGACCACTTGCTTGAGGTTGAATAGGAACAACAGGTACAATAGTTTGAACTATATTTTCATTCTCATCTTGAGGGATATTAATAGTAACATTGAATGTACTTTCTTTGCTTCCATCCCATGCTTCATCTTCAACAAATTGGACATCCCTTATGATTAGTGCTTTCTTGGTTGAGGGATTAAACATTTTGTATGCTTTGGATTCTTCACTATATCCAACAAAAATGCATTTTTCTCCTTTTTCATCAAGTTTTCTTCTCAACTGTTCAGGAACATGTGCATATGAAACACAACCAAAGACTCTCATGTGAGACACACTATTCTTTTTACTAGACCATGCTTCCTCGGGGATAATATTCATCACACTTTTTTTTGGGCGTCTGTTCATAATGAATGCTACACAAGATACAGCTTCAGCCCAAAATTCATTTGTTAAGTGCTTGGATTTTAACATACTTCTAGCCATCTCCATTATGGTTTTTTTTTTCCTTTCAGCTACACCATTCTATTGAGGTGTGTATCTTGTTGTGAACTATTTGTGTATTCAATACTCTTTGCAAAAATTTAAGAACTCTCTTGATATGTATTCACCTCCTCTATTTGTTCTCAGCACTTTGATGAAATAACCACTCTATTTTTTAGCTAAAGATTTAAATTGACAAAAGTAATTAAACACTTCACTTTTATGTTTTAGAAAATACACCCATGTCTTTCTTGAATAATCATATATAAAAGTCAGAAAATAGAAACTACCACTATTGAAGGTATCTGCATTGGACCACATAAATCTGAATGAACTATTTCCAATGGGGCTTTTTCTCTAGTGGATTTCGCTGTTGGGAAAGACTATCTATGTTGCTTTCCAAGTATGCAACCTTCACAAACTCTCTCTAGTTTTTGAATTAATGGAATTCCCTTTACCATGTTCTTCCTATGAAGAAAATTCAAACCTCCAAAGTTTAAATGACCGAATCTTAAATGCCAAAGCTAGTTCTCATCCTTTACCTCTGCCTGAAAGATAGTTTGAATAGCAGTTGATTCCTCTTGTGCTTGTGCAAAGTTTGTGCTTAAAGCTGGCTGAATTCTCAAAGGAAACATTCTATTGTTTGTCATGTATGAATTTTTGCAATCAACTGACCACTTGGGTATTTGTCTAAAATAGTGCATAACCCATTCTTGAAATACACTCTGTAACCTTTATGAATTAACTATCCTACACTCATCAAATTGTGTTTAAGGCCGGGCACAAAATAAACATCAGAAATATATTTCTGCTCCCCCTGCTTGGTTAGAATATTAACATTCCTTTTTACTTTAACTGACACTTTGTTGTCATTACCTAGGGTGACATCTGACTTAATATTCTCATCTAAACTTGTGAACAACTCTAAGTTCCCTGTCATATGATTACTACAACCTGAATCTAAAAACCAAACTTCTTTCTCGCTAGCTTGAGCTACATTACAGGCTAAAAACATTGTTCTCTTATCAGGTCTGTTGTCTTAACTCTCTCTAGAAAAGTTTGCATTTCGTCTACTTATTTCATACTGTTTCTTTCTACACTCATTCATGTAATGGCCAAAATTTTTATAGTAATGGCATTGAACCTGAGATTTATCATACCTTTTTCCTTGAGGAAAGTTTTGAGATGGTTTTTGGCTACTGCCTCTTCCACTTGAACTTGACTAGTTATTTCTTCCACCTCTGTTGAAACCTCTTCCTATTGCTCTCAAATTTGATCTACCTTTCCTTCTTCCTTGGTTGATTGAAGCTTGTGAATTGAATGCATGCTCCAATGACATATTTGTTATTCTACCGAGTCTATGCTCATGAGAAATTAGTGAAGCATATAGCTCATCAACTGAATACTGTGTGAGATCCTTTGTCTCTTTTATTGTGACTACAATTGACTCAAATCTTGTGGGTAAACTTCTCAAAATCTTTTCTATAACTTTGACATCTTCTAGTGTCTGTCCATGTGTTCTTATCTGGTTTACTAGTCCCATTATTTGAGTAAAATATGAATCTATAGACTCATTTTATTTCATAAACAGAGTCTCAAACTCTCTTCTCAATATTTGCAACTTTGAAGTTTTTACTTTGTCCATTCCTTGATATACTATTTGTAATATGTCCTATGCTTGCTTAAACTTGGTAGTGGCTAATATTCTAGGAAAAATACTTTCATGTACACCTTGTAAAATAAAGAAGTGAGCCTTTGAATCCTTCTTCTTGTTATCCTTAAAAAAATATTTCTCTGCTTGTGTCAAGGCATCGTATGCTACTGCATCTGCTAGTTCTGGAAACCCATTCTCTACATACTCCCATAAATCTTGTGAACATAATAATGCTCTCATTGTTATAGAACAGTAGTCATAATTCTTTCCATTCAATTATGGAATTTCAGGATTACTCAAGCTTGTGCTTTCTGCCATGATTTATAGACTCTCTATAACTAACCTTAAGCTCTGATACCATGTGAAGGAAATAATAGAGATAAAAATTCAAACACAAAAATTAACACAGAACAGCCATTAACCACCTTTGCTACTTGAGAGCAAAATAATATATTATTTTCACTCTATATCGATTACAAAATATATTTCAGTATATAAATATTTTTGACCCAGACAAGAATTAATACAAACTTTAATGTCATAAACATGCCAGTAGTTAACAATCCTAAACAAGGTCTAATCAGTTTAAACATTGTCCTAGTCATATTAAAGAAATTCCAATCAAAATCATCCTTTTATGCCAACAAGGAGCCCACTAACAAACGTCACTGAAAAAGTCAAAAAGTCAAACCAAGGTTGACTATCGTGCTACCGCTGTGGTTTATGAGGAGACCACGGTGGCCGCGGTAACCGCGAGTACTGCTAGAATAAAGCTTACTACGCTACCACCGCAGTTAAGAAATAGACCGCGATGGCCACAGTAACCGTGCACTGACGATCAACAGACTATAAGAAATGGGCACTGCCCTATCACAGGAGGCAAGAGAACTGACCGCGGTAGAGCAGTAACTACACAGACGGATGAGGAGAGAACCGTTGATGGTTACCACAGTACCGCACAAGGTCAAGAGATTCACTATGGTAGAGCGGTAACTGTTGCCTGGCAGTTAACCATAATACTGCAGGCACCAAAGGGATAGGCCACAGTAGTGTGGTAAATGGCGCCAGACCATTAGCAGTTGAGATTGAAGGTGCGGGGGTGCGATCAGGGCAGAAAGAGAAGGTGGGAGTGGAGTGAAACTCCAACAAGAAGGAATGTTGACATAACATTTTATTGTGATTACATTGTTAATGGATTCTTTAGTTGTCTTCAATTAAACCAACCACAAGCCTATATAAATCACATGTATAATAGTTATTTTACAATTCCTTTTTTTTTTTAACAATATCATAGTATATGCCAATTTTAAATCAAAAATACTTTGCTTCCTCAGAGGGCTATCATTTTTATTTTAAGAGATAGCTATGTAAGAGTGTTGCGTTTTGCAGCCAAACGTTTCATAAATTGATAGATAATATAAGCCACCATTACACCAGCTATCTTCTGGAGGCCTTGAATAATGTGACACATCCCTTTGCTTAACAAACAATGAATTTTATCACAACAGAAATCGATGGCTTGCCATTATCTCCAATATTTTATCGTCAAAAGTAAAGCATCATATATAATAAAAATCTCAACAAGTAAAACTATCCTCTCTTTGGTTATATATACAACTCCCCCTTGCATTTTCTCAATAGATTAATTACAAAACCAAATATATCTTACTGAAGATTCTTCTGTGGGATTGGAAGCACTGCCAAAAGAGGCAATGGAGGAGAAATGTAGACTACCACAAGTGCCAATCCCTCTTTTGACTATTCTGTTTATTATGGTAAAGTAAAATGAAGAGAAATTAATTATACTAGCTTTATTGTCCTTTAAGAATGTACTATAAAATGTTGATCTAAAAAATAGTGAGCAATCTCATTAAACTTAATTTACACGACTACTGGTGATGAGCTTTCAATATTTTTTCTTAAAAAGACAAACAGATAAAAAATAGAGCTATAGAATACTTAAAAGTTGGACATATATATAGAAAATTGTTAAACGATGGAAACCGAGAGGACTTAAAAGAGGATTTTGAAATAGTTTAAACTAGCAGTCACATGTACAGGCATGCAACAATCAGTCGATAGGGGTCCACCACAAATGGCTATTCAATGGGAAGTAAGAAACAAACTTCTTTTCATAATGTAATGTGAAATATAAATGATGAGCAATATTTGCAATTGTTTGATTCAGTTGAGAAAGGGAAACTGTGTTAATAAGCCAATATTAAATAATGTGAGGTTATTTAATAGTAGGAGGTGGATTTTACCTAGGATAAAATAGGTGGAGTAGATCATAATGAAGAGAGATGTTGGAAAAACAATTTATATATTATTATGGATAATTAGATGGATAGATCAAGCATATCGATACATATGTATTAAAGTTAAAGCGAACCTATGTGTGCATTGAAAAATATCAATTTGAATCACCTAACTTGAGCATATTATAAATCACTTAATTTTGGCGAAGAGATTATTTTATATTTCTTCATCTAATTAGAGCATTGGAAAGCATTTTAAATCTCATGTTATAGTCCACTTCTTCATTCCTATCTCACACGCAATGCATGCGAGATTAAGAACAATTAGCATAAAATGAAAAATTGTTTTTTGTGTTTCCACATCCAAATTTATTAGTTGGAAATTGATTATGAAAATGTAAAATAAAACCATAGGTCATGTTGAACGAATCTTATTATTTGCAATGTATCCATTAATTTTATTTTTAAGTAATTAATCATCAATAACTTTTTTCATATTAATATGTAATATTTAATAATTTTAATTACAATAGTTATTTAAAATTAATTTTAATTAATAATCTTAGGAATTCATAGTAAGAACGATTTTTTAATAAATTTATTCTTAAAAAATTACAATTGGAAAATTAAATAAAATTTGAATTTTTAAATAAATTTTTTTTTTAATAATAATTATTTCTCTCCAAAATTTAAGGTATGATATAATTTTATTTCTATTTTAGTTTTATATTTATTAGACCTAGATGCACATCTGTATTTGACCTTTTTGTCTAGGTTAATCAATCAATTAGTTGATTATTATTTAATTATATTAAGATACATATGGATACAAATACATGGAAAACTGTAAGTTGTGAATTAAGTAATATTTATGAAAAATGTGGAACATTAAAGGATTCTCCTTTTTTAAAGAGTTATTAGTCATTCCTTTAATTACTAATATTGAATAAAAAAATATTCTTTAAAAAAGTTAGTCCATAACTTTAGGTATGACATATTTGTTGCAATGCTTATGTGGTACTAGATAATTTATTACATTGATGTTATTTATTGTGATTATTTTTTATTTGAATATTAGTTATGATGGTCATCACTGATGGCTTTTTGAAAAAAGAAAGATCTTTAATATTCAATACTTTTTAGAAGTAGTATTTAGTCCACAATTTTAGAAATAAAAGCATTATTACGCATGTGATTTATGGGTTAGTAGTAGTAAAATAAAATGGTGAGAAGTAGAAAGGATTCAAAAGTAGTCAATTACAAGGAAATTGAAAATTAAAATAGCATTTTTTTATGAATTGTTTCTGGTAAAAACATGTTCCTTAATTGGTGTATGAACAAAGTAAAAAGGACTTAGATAAAACAAAATAATAAATGGATGACCAAATAGAATAAAAACTTGAATTTTTATCCAAATAAAAACAAATATGTAAATGCATTTATTCAGGAAGAAAGTGAAAATATTATATTGATAAATTTTATACAATTTGATGAGCACAAAAAAAAATATATAGGGGAAAATATCATTTAGAGAGTAAAAATGTTCATAGAGTCTAATCGAAGACTCACTCACACCATCTTTGATCCAAAACAAATAAACAAACCTCGCCAAAAGAATAATACAATGACACTATACACATATTTTGCATTGTTAGAATAATTGAATTAAAAGGTATGCCTTGTTTTGTGGGAAAACGATCATATGTTTGACTTCAAAAAAGATATTCTACTCTACCCATTGAAATAAAAAAGGAAGCATAAAAAGCGAGTAAGTATATGTGCAAAATCAATATAGACAATGTCAAACTAAAAATAATTAATAATATTTACAAATTGGTTCATTGAATCTATTTATTGATATGCGAACATTATATAGTTGGGAGTGATGAACATAATTTTTGGAGCACCCGTGCTGAAGTAGACATATACGTAGCATGTAATGCATATAATCATCATGTGAAAATTCTGAGGCACATACATCAAAACATTCTTGCCCTCTAGTGCATGCACTTAGAAATGTTATAAAATCCATGGCAAACAACATGACTTGTAATTTCTTGGCAAATGCCATTAATTTTAAAGTCATAAAAAATGTCATGAATTTATAGCATTTCCCTGCATTCTCTGGAGGCCAAAATATCTCCTATGTTTCTTCATTCTCGCAATCTTAAATGTAGTACATGTTTCACAAATACTTAACCAATGAACTACATACCCCATGATTATAATTATGCAGATTTATGTCTGCAAAACCAACATGCTCATCAAGAAAAAATAGTGCCATGTTTATGAATTACATGGCATGTCATTCACTACGCTCATTTGTCTATCTAGAATGCTAGATTCTTGAGAGAATTAAATTCCATTGCAAGGAAACCAAGAGGAATAATTTATAATATTTACAATTGGTTCACTGAATCTATTTATTGACAATGGAAAAATTTTGTACTTACATGTCTTGTTGATGGTTTTTAACAAGGGCGAGCAGCATTGGATAAAGTTGTTGGACCATGAAAGAATTTGATATAGACAATTTATAATACACCAATTTTCTTGAATTTCTATTGTATCTGTGTAGCATTATAAAGGAAATAATATAGATATACAATAAAAGAGGTTAGCACTATATGTTGTAAATAGAAAGAGATAAAATCAAACATTTTGAATACATAGCATCTTGGTAAATAATTGTGTATAAGTAATCTATTGGAGAAGTTGAAAAGAGATTTGTGGAAACAATGACAAATACAATGGATTTAATAGAGTGTGTGTTCTCAAACAAGATCTCTAATATTGTAGTCTTTTTTTTGTTGTGACAACTTGACAAAAACAGGTATCCCGATAAAGAATTGGCATCATGGGATTTGAAGATGACTAGAGGAACATGGATAGATGGAATATATAGAAGACTGTAATAGGCCAACCATGACATTGTAACTGGTTTAGTTGAATGCAACAACATACACAATTGTCATGTACTTTTGGGGATAAACAATGTGATGCAATCAAAAAATTGTTTTTCCTCTCAGAAGCACATGATAGTAGTGTGTGGTTGCCTTCCACAATCACATAAAACACAATCTACAATGACTGTAAAAGGGAAAATCTTAAATGGCATTTTTGTTTGTGGGAAAACAATCATACATTTGACTTCAAAAAAGATATTCTACTCTACCCATTGAAATAAAAAAGGAAGCATAAAAAGTGATTAATTATATGTGCAAAATCAATATAGACAGTGGGAAACTAAAAATAATTAATTATAATATTTACAATTGGTTCACCGAATCTATTTATTGATAATGAATTTTTTTTGTACTTACATATATTGTTGATGGTGTATAACAAGGGAGAGTAGAATTGGATCAAGTTGTTGGACCATGAAAGAATTTCAAATAGATAATTTACAATACACTAATTTTCTTGAATGTCTATTGTATCTGTGTGGCATTATAAAGGAAATAATATAGATATACAATAAAAAAATTTAGCATTATCTATTGTAAATAGAAAGAGATAAAATGGAACATTTTGAATACATGACATCCTGGTAAAGAATTATGTATAACTAATCTATCAGAGAAGTTGAAAAGAGATATGGAAACAATGACTAATGCAATGGATAGAAGAGTATGTTTTTGGTAGAGAACTACATGTGAGAATCTGTGTCCATGTATATAAGCAGCAACAAATATATGATGATGGAAGGAAAAAGCACTAAACCCACGCTCATTCTCCTCCCTACTAGATTGGCATCATGAAGCCTCGTGGGCTCTAGCCAAACCCCCGAGCAAGAAAGGTAGGTAAGGTCCATGGAAAATCTCATGGATTCTTATCTTATATCACACAATAAAAAAGTTGGGGGAAAATGGGTGTTCTCAAACAAGATCTCTAATATTGTAGTCATTTTTTTTATGTGACAACATGACAAAAATATGTTTCTCAATAAAGTATTGACATCATGGGATTTGAAGATGGCTGGAGGTACATGGATAGATAGAATATATAGAAGAGTGTATGATAACTAAAATGGTGCATCTAACCTCACAAACATATATATCGGTATACATTTTTCTTTGCAAATACTTATATTTGCATTGTATGGTTATGATGTAAATGTAGAAATGTGTTTGTGAAACACGCGCACATATAACAACCAATAACTAGAAAGGCAAAAAAATTAGTCATGTACAAAATGAAAACCAGGCCAACCATGAAATTGTAAATGGTTTAGTTGAATGGATAAACCTACACCATTTTCACGTGCTTCTGGGGATAAAGAATGTGATGCAATCAAAAAATTGTTTGTCCTCTCAAAAACATATGGCAATGGTGTGTGGTTTCCTTCCACAATCACATAAACCAAAATCTACAATGACTCTAAAAGGGGAAATCTTAAATGGCTATTATTTTGTGGGAAAGAAATCTTACATTTGACTTTAAAAAAGATATTCTACTCTACCCATTGCATTTATGCATATCTACACAGTTAGCTTTTTTAGCTTGTCTAAAAGATTATTTACATACAGTTGTTTATCAAGATGGAAATTTTTCATAGAGTTATAACAAGATTTATATTATGTGATTCAAAATGTATTTATATTAAAATTAGAATTGCAATCAAAGGAATCATATAGTAAAAATGCTCATCGAATTGGGAAGCCAACTACTACACAGGCTGCCAACTATTACATAATGAACAACTTGTTGTGTGGAACTGGGAAAAAGAATATCGTAAAATATATTGATACAACACAAGCAATCTATGTAACAGTCGATTTGTCAATTCAAAATTCAAGGTACATTATTTGGCACTAAATATTATAGACAAAATAGAGAAATTGTAAGAGAACTATTAGAAAAACACTTAAGAATCAGAGGTAAATGACAAGTGATCGAAAACCCACATTAAACATATTGATACAAGACAAGCAGTCTATGTAAGAGTTGGCTTTCCAATGTAAAATTTAAGCTACACTCTTTGGCAGTAAAACCACATTAAATAGAGCTCATAAAGCCAATGGGTAGTAATAATTTGTGCAATCTAAGGAAGTATATAGTAAAAATGGTAATCGAATTGACAAGCCAACTATTATATAGACTGCCAACTGTTACATAATGAACAGTTTTCCTTGGGTAACTAGAAAAAAGAATATCATAAAACATATTGATACAACACAAGCAATCTATGTAACAGTTGGCTTATCAATTCAAAATTCAAGCTACATTATTTGGCACTAAATATTATAGAAAAAATAAAGAAATTATAAAAGAACTATTAGAAAAACACTTAAGAATTAGAGGTAAATGATAGATGTTTGAAAACCCACATTAAAAATATTGATACAAGACAAGCAGTCTATGTAAGAGTTCGCTTGTCAGTTCAAAATCACTCACATGGGAAAACACTTACCATTCTACTTTAGAGTATCAAGGCAACCAACTCAATCACCACCAACCCACATAAGTAGCAAGCTCCACCGCTGCCATAAATAGCCCTAGGCAGCTTCAAACATATGAGAAAAAAAGAATATCATTAAACATATTGATACAAGATTCGAGCTACGTTATTTGGTAGTAGATATTGAATACAAATAGATAAATTGTATAAGAGGTGTTAGATTAACACTTATTTGTTACAAAATATTATAGACAAAAAGGGAAATTGTATTGGATTCCCTGAAAACATAGAAAAATACATATACGCATATATAAATTTGTATTGAATTACCCATTCCATATTTAAAAATATACATATAGAGAGATATATATATATCCATATATACAGATGAAGAGCACTGTGGCTCGTTTGAAAATGCAACAACAATTTATATATACATATGTATATCTAAACAGATGTGTATACTATCTTTATTCGTATTTATGTAGAATTTAATTAAAAAAGAGTTAAAAATAGTATATATAAGTATTATTTAGCTTCTGAGAAAATCACTACAATACAGCCATAGCCTTCAATGATATAGCATTGAGATGTTAATAACAGAGCATTTAATGGTGGATTATTTGTAACATGTTCATAACGCCACAATGGCTCTTTTGATAATTTAATTGAATCAATATATTTTCTCGCACATTTTAGAGTATACTTTCCCACACTGCAACATTGAATATTGTATTTACTTCCTCCTACATCATTGTACTACAACATCAGGATAAATTAACACTCATGTGAGTAAACACTTACCATTATTCTACCACACATCAAGGTATTCAACTCCACCACCGCAAATCCGCGTAATTAGAAAACTTCATGTCACCATAAAAAACCCTGAGAAACTTGCCAATGGCCATCAGCGATTATTTATCTCTAAAGCTGAGAAATTCTATTCATGGTTGTGCTAACAAAAATCCCAGCAGAAATTTGAAATAAATACACAATAGGTAAATGCCAATAGTTACATAGATTGGTTGTCTTGTATCAATATGTTTCATGATATTCTCTTGTTCTCATCTATTTGAAGCTCCCTATAACAAGTTGTTCATCATTGTAGTTTAGGTCTTGTATTCTTCATATCTTAACCTAAGTAAATTTTTTTGTGCATTTGATTAAGGATTGTGCCCTCATTTACTTTTTTGCTTGGCATGACACTTTAGGACTATCTTAGTCTATTGTCCTTGTGACAAGAATTCTTTTTAACTTTCAAAATTCTAAAATTTTGTAGATTGCCATAAACTACAAACATAACATTGACCTATACCTTTGAACTACTTTCAATTTCTTTTGGTATGTGTATGTTTTTCGTCCTTTGGTTATTTTTCCTTGTTATCTTTGTGCATCTTCGATGCTAGACACATTTTGTAAAGAAGAAGCTTTGTATAAAAAACTATTCATAACCATAGTTTACACCTTCTATTCTCTATATGTTAAAGTTCTATTTAAAATGGATTTTTGATCATCTATCATTTGAGAAATTGTAAAAGAGTTGTTAGAAAAAAACTTAAGAATCGCAGGTAAATGACAGATGATCGAAAACCCACATTAAATAGAATTTTAATAGAGGTAGGAAAAGAAACACAGACCAAAAAAATTGAAAGCAGGTCGATGGTTTCTGTTCATCTATCATTTATGTCTAATTCTTAAGTGTTATCCTAATACCTCTTACAATTGTTACATAGACTCCTTGTCTTGTACCAATATGTTTCATGATATTTATTTTTCCTCATCTCTTTGAAGCTCCTTATAACAAACGGTTAATTATCATCGTTATTTTGTTTCATGGCGAGTAAATGAATTGATTAAGTTGCATTATCAAAAGATCCATTGTGGTGTTGGTTTGATAACAGACTATTGTAAAAATCATCACCTTCGGCTCTGTTTTATAGTAGATCTAAGGGTTTTAAAACTATTGCACTCTGGAATCTATAAGTTGTTTTACATGGGTATTTTGCATAAATGATTTGTCTATAATATTTAATGCCAAGTAATGTAACTTGAATTTCCAATTAAGTTTGCAGTTTTATACCCATTTTGTATAGATTATTGCATCATATAATTGTTATCATAACCTAAAGAAAATAGGTATTGCCATAAAGAACTAGGTTTAAATAATTGATTTGGCAAGTTGAAAAGATAGTTGTATAAGCACAGAGAAACGCAGTCGATAGAATATAATATGTTGTGTATTTGTAGCAGTCAATATATGATGGTGCAAGGAGAAAAAAAAAACTCATGCCTGCTCTCCTCCCTGCCATATTGGCATCATGAAGTCTCATGGGCTCTAGCCAAACCCCCAAGCAAGAAAAGTGTGGAAGATCCATAAAAAATTTAATGGAGTCATATCATATATTAGAAAATGGAAAAGTAGGGGAAATTTGGGTATTTTCGTATATGATTTCTTATATTATAGTATTTTTTTTTGGTGTAACAACTTTAAAAATGTGGGCATGTTGATAAATAGTTGTTTACAGATAATTTTTTCCATAAGTTGAAAAGATAACTGTATAAACATGGAAAAATGTATTGTGTACAATAGACTATGTTTATTGTAGTCAAGTGCATGTAAGAATTTGTGCATGCATGTATATATATAGCAATAAATATATGATGGTAAAAGGAAAAAGCACACAATGATGAAGTTACAAGTAAATTGCATGTTCTCATATATGATTTCCTTTTTCTAGTGCTTTTTTATATTGCAATAACTTTCAAAAAAAGAGAATGTTGATAAATTATTAGCCAAGATGGAACTTTTTTGTAATGTTGATAAATATAGGAAAAGAAGAATATATGAGAGATCTTGTTTCAAAGTAGAAGCAATTTCGTGGATGAAATACCCAGATATTGTTAAAAGGAAGACATCAAGGAAATATCAAAGGTTTTGCTTCAAAGCATAGAATGCATACAAATAACTTTATAAACATACTTGATTTTGACATGTACTAGAGCCTATCTAGCCATGTAGGAAGAAAAGGGTTGAATGTATAACTTAGTAAAATATAAATTTATAAAACAAACCTTTTTTATGGTTACAACTATGGTCATCTTTTAGGTACCAATTTTCCCACAGATATGCTTCATATCTCCTTGTCGATATATGCTTGCATTGATCCCAACATCATATTACTGCAAAGCAACATTTTATTTGAATCTATTAAAATATTTCTCTAGTTAGATGTGTATGGAACAAAAAAGGACATTGCGAAACAACTTATGGAAATAACAGGAGGCCAAATGCTATAGATTGTGGAGCACAACACTTGTTAAACCCTACAATCTACTATCTAACGAAGGTGGATGGTAGGATTTTACCATTTTGTTCTCATTGATTGAGGGAACCAACTCTACCACCACCAACCTACAGTCAGCAAACTCCAATGCCATTGTGAATATGCTCGAGAAACCCATCGAAAATTGCATGGAGTGTTATCATATATTAGACAAAAATGCAATGTAGACAAGATTATATATTTTTGAATGTAATATATGCGAAGAGCGAAATAGTGAAATTCTCAAAAGAGAATTTTGTAGATCAACATTTGCCATCTATTTGAATCAAATAAAAGTAATTGAAAATCTAGAAAGAACACATAAGAATATGAGTAAGAAAAGCATGAAGGACAAATGAAAAAAATCAAGGTATATAGGCATATGAAATGGAAATAGAACATAGTTGCAGAATTTTAAACTTATTAGTCAAATGCAACACAATTTTTTTTAGAATGTTTCTAGAGTATGTGCATATATAGTTTAATATCCTGGAATATTCAAAAAATGTTACTGACTTATAGAAATTTTAGCCTCTACTTATTGTTGGTTGGTTTCTTTGTGATTCTTAAGTGTTTTTCTAATAGCTCTTTTACAATTTCCCAATTTTTCTATAAAATTTAGTACCAAATAATGTAGCTCAAATTAGGTGCAGCATTGGATTTATCCGTTTGCTTTGCATTCTTCTCAACTTTAGACATGGAAGATGATTTTTTTATTGTTTGTTGAGTTTTCTATTCTTAGCAATATAATTTTTTTTTAAATTCACCATGCAAACATGCACACAACAATGTTAATCTACAAAACTGCCTTTGGAACATTTGACTGGTTTGTTGTTTGTGTATATGACATCCAAACACATGCAATATTCTAAATACATAGTTGCAACTACTAGAAATTGATGCATATGTATATATATATATATATATATATATATATATATATATATATATATATATATATATATATATATATATATATATATATATATATATATATATATATATATATATATATATATATTTATATATATATATATATATATTTTATATATATATATGTTTGTCTGTATGTACATATGTATGTACACACACACGGGGATAACTGTAGACATATATATGTCCATCGATGTGTATATAAATCTATATGTATGGATGTCTATGAGAACAATAATATGTTTTGAACATTATAATTGCACATTTCCTATATCCAATAATTACGAGAATATAGTATGTGATGCATTTAATTAGTCCAATGTTGTGTAGCTATCTTCAAGTTTGCATTTTTTATTCCTATATATCCGAAGCTTTTTTTTGCTATTAAATTGAGTGTCTTTATTTGAAACTTTCCACCCTTTTGAATGTCATGCTACACACACATACACATACAATTTCCCCCACATATGATATTTTCTTAAAAACTACAGATATAGAGGACCAATTACATATATACTTAAGTGCAAAGGGTGATAATATATTTCACCATTTTGATTCTCATGGGACACAAAGACATACATATGATTATTCCCACATATCTTTCTTGAAAACTACAAAAATATAGGAGAAATCACATATATATGTATGTACAAAGGGTGAGTATAAAACTGTAAAGATATTCAATATTTATATGCCTAAATTTTTTGTTTCTACTATTCTATCAAGGGAAATTGCAAGGTATTTCCACTGATCACTTGTTATATGTGTACATCTTTGGTATGATGTCGATCAAATGGGAAAATACTGAAGACTAATAGAAATAACATCTAGAACTACTGTTTAGGTTGCCAAGATATGGGTACAATTCAAGCATAGTATTCAACAACATTCCACTTAGATCTTGTTAATAAGAAAGCATTTAATAGCACAACATGTGGAACATGTTCATATGAAAGCTATAAAATTATTTGTAGCCAACCAGTACAATGTATTTATCATACCTGAATAAATTGTTCAAAAAATACCCAAAATAGTGCATAGAACTATTTCAAGTAATAACTTGTTATATCTGCACATCTTTTGTGATGTGCTAGTTAGATCCAAACATACTGAAAAAAGAATAGAAATAGGATATAGAAATAGCATTCTATAACATTGCAATCAGATGTTGTTAATAAGAAATCATTTAACAGTGCAGTATGTGGAACATGTTCATAACAAAGCTGTAAAATTGTCTATACTCTACCACTATAATTTGTTTATCATAACTAAAAACATTAAAAAATACCAAAAATAGTGCATAGAACTATTTCAAACAATCAGTTGTCATATCTGCACATTGTTGGCGTTATGTTGACTAGACCCAAAAATACTCAAAAAAAACCTAATAGAATTCAACTATAGTATGCAACAGTATAGCATTTACATGTTAATAACAAAGCATTGTATAATGCAGTATGTGCAACATATTCATAGCAAAGATGAAAAATTGTTTGGATTGTGCCAGTACAATGTGTCTATTGAAAATCAATACATTAAAAAAACCCAAAATAGTGCACAAAACTATGGTAAGAGCTTTGAAACACATGATCATAATTCAAGGAAACTATTCAATATTATCCTTCCTATTATGTTAGTAATTACAATGAAATAGTGAATGTATTAGTTTATGTGTGCAATGGTTAGATCCCTAGTATGGGTCTTTTTTTCCATTGGAGATAATATTGCTATTCAATGATTATGAATGGAAGAAGTGAATTTAGAATAGGCATGGAAGAACTAGAAATCCCAACATATAACAAGAATCAAGAATCATAGTGACAATGTAGACTAAAAACAATGTGGGCACCATATTAAGATCAAAAGAATGGGAGCTCAATGAATGTGCAAATATATATATATATATATTATATATATATGCAAGCATAGGAATAAAGTAAATTCATATTTGTAAAACACAAGTCTTAACATTGCATACTGGGCATAAAAAAGGAAAGACGAAGAGAAATGATGAAAAGTGGAAAAGAGCAATCAAAGAGTGGGCTCGCTGGTGTAGCCTTTTTGTGAAACAAGGGCAAATATCTTTAATATATCTCAAAGAAACAGTTTACACTTTTCTTGGAAATCAAGTTTTGTCGCTTTCACAATGGTTGTTTTAAGCCACTCCTCAAAATTGTAAGTGTTTGTTCTGATCAAGGCAGTAAAGATGTAAGTTTTACAAACAAGACCTTTAATAACAACAACTGGATTTATTGCAGAGTAAGAGCTATGATGCAACATGTAGAGGTCTTTTGCTGGAATTTGTAGTAAATTAGTGGTAGCTTAATCAAAAGAAATACACCAAAGGTTGGTTGAATGGTCTTGCAGCTTTAATAACAAAAGGTAGCGATAGTTGCATTCATCAATTTCCATCTAGTAGCGATCACAAAACCAAAAATTACCATGGGGGAATGTGCATTTTTTTTTGCATTCTTTCCTGTTAACCAGCAAGGGGCAAGAAGGATAACAAAAAGACTTAGTTTTTGCAATTTCAATGGTTTCTTTAAAAATGGCTTCAAAGGTTTTTGGCAAGCCAAGGCAGTTTTTCAAGATGAATGCAATAGTAACTCTATCATTTGAAGGATGAACCCTACAAGGTGTAGAAGAAGATGAAACCATAGGTTCAACTTTGATTGGGTCCATGGATCTAAGAGTGTTTTCCCCCAGAAATAGATGGGTTAATATCGAGGACTGATGTTGTTGATGTGTTGATAACTATCCCATTAAAGTAGCCTACATGGCCACCCTACACAACAACTATGACTATATCACTAGAAAGATACATCTACTCCAATACATCACCTTTTTCTTGCCAACTTGGGCCCCACAAGTTAACATCAATGAAACAAGCAGAGATATCATATAGTTTAATAGTTCAGCGGATTGTTTCAGATCCATTTTTCCTACGAAAAATTGATATGTAGCCGGCATGGAGTACAATGCCAATAATGTCAACCAAACTATTATCACTATAATCAGTTATTTCACTAACTAGCACAAAGGCTGAAGTTTTTTTTGGCACAAAGATCTCATCTTCACACCGTTTTAATGTTGAATTTTTGTTCAAGACAATTTCTAGATTACTATTTAATTTATTGAATTTTTTATTTGCTTCCTTGACCAAACCTCTTGATAATAAATAATTTGCACCTATCTCAACTCGACCATAATGCAATTTAGCAATATCGTCAAAACAAGTAGCACAAATCTATGTACCCTCCATATCTATGATGTCAAAACTGAAAAGTTGGCCTTCACCTCTTTTTTTATGGAAATGGTGCATCTCTCTAATATGTGTTACATTCCCCTTTAACTGTCCGAACATTTTGATAAATTTTCAAATCTTTAATAGGGCTGACATTTTGAGGACTGCTTTGTTGTTGGGGGGACAACTGCACACCAAATTTAGGGGTCTGTTTAGAAGGAGAAGGTGACTCTGGTCCCAACATTTTCTCTTCTTGGTGCTTGAAGAGATACCTAGGGCTCCCAATGATTTGAAAATTTAACATAATGAAAACTAAGTTGAATATGATTAAGGCCCTGAAAAACAAGGAAAACAATATACTCGACACATTATATTAGGCACATATGAAGGAGAAAAAGAGTTTTAAAAAATACAAAAGAAAAAAAGTAGCCCACCTTGAATCTTGGACATTTCTACAGACGTAGTCTCGCAAAGATACGAGGGACCCTATTTTATAGGCACCTGAAAACAACAAGTCATTGTATTTGGAAGGTAGTGTTCCTATTTACATATGGTGTCCATCAGACAAGGCAACCTTGTATCGTTCAACCTTCCCTTCATCACCACCAAATGTTTTAAAGGACAACAGTTGAAGGACCAGAGAGGGAATAAAATCTCCAACATTTATGGAATGAATTTCAAAATGAAGTCAAATTTAGTTGTTTCTTTGAAGCCTACAAAGACAAGTTCAATCGAGGAAAATGTACTTGATCACACAAAATGGATAAAATGAGTAAGGAAAACCAAGACTGCAAAGAGATGTTTCTATGTGCTAGAAAAGATCAATGAATATCTACTTGCACATCTATATGCTTTACCAGGGTCAGCCATGTGTGTATACATATAAAGGCCAATAAAACTAGAAACATAAACATGAAAGGGTATGTGGTGTGCATTTCTATATTTGAGAACCGTAAAATTAAAGAAACTGAAAGGCAATGTTCAGGTTGAATACAAAAGAGGAAGGAATCAATAACAACAATTTTGCAATAGATATAACAAAAAAGAAATATAAAATTATGGAATCAGGATTTGGAGGCTGGTGGTTGGCACCCTCAAAGCCGGACTCTGCAGCGGAACTTGTGGGGGATGTCACCAAATCAATTTTGGGGGGCTATAGAGAACCATCCACAAAGCCTTATTCCGTAGACATAGTTGTGGGAACTTTTACAGGGAGGAAATGATGCAATTATAGTTGATTGATTGGGAGCTCTATTTCACAATAAAAATAAAAGATTAATGTATTGCAACGTCCAATGGAAACTAGTAGACAACTTAGAAATATTGATAATTTTCCAACCATTTTACTAATTTGATTAAATGAAAATGGGTCTAACCATTCCACTTTTAGTACTCTCCAAATAGCAGGAGATACAACAACAAGAATAAAAATGATAAATTCAAATGTATATATCCCTATAGGTATCTATTTATCTTTGAAGTTGCTTATATATATATGCATGTAGTTTTTACTATATTTTTATATATACCTATATGGAGATATTTGTATATGTTGCTAGCTGGTCCATTCATCCTTTCTTATCAATACAATAGGATATACAATAGTAAGAATAAAAATGATTAAGTACATATATGCATTAAATTTCCCCTTTCTCTACACATTTAAAAGAACACATATAACCATATATATATCCATATGTACACATGTATATATCTATTTATATATACACTACTATATCTAAATAGATGTGTATACTATATTTATTCCTGACTATGTAGTCATTGACATGCCACTCACACTTAAACAACTTATCTCCTCACATCTCCTTCACCAAGGAAATTGAAACCGACAAACACCTTCCTTGAATCCTTAACATTCTTCTCATCAAGAAAGAAGATGGTTCCTTATCTCGTTCTATCTTTCAAAAATTCACCCACACTGATCTTTATCTTCACTCTGCCTCTCACCATCACCCAAGCCAAAAATTTGGGGTCCTCCAAAATTTGTCTTATAGAGCTTTTGTAATCTATGATAATAAGCACCTTGACCAATAATTATCCCACCTCACCCATGTCTTCTCATTAAATGGTTACAAAAGGAAGCAAATCAATAGGGCTTTATATCTAGCAAAAGCTAGGGTCACCCTCAAGCCTAGCACCCATGACCATCCATCCATCTCTTTAGTTACCCTCCCCTATGTTGAGGGTATCACAAACAAAATTTCTAAGATCCTCCTTAAAAATGGTATCAATTGCACTTTCAAACCCATCTCCACAATAAAAAAACATGTCCCCTCCCCCAAAGACCCCTAAGATCATTTCCTTAAATATGGTGTCTACAAAGTGATGTGTTCATGTGGCATCCCCTACATAGGCAAAACGGTTTATTCCATCAAAACAAGAATCAAAGAAAATTGTTCTAACTCCTCTAAGATAAAACATCATATTGCCTTAGAAAACGCCAAAATCTTGTTCAAAGAAGACAACTTCTTTACGAGGAAACTCAAAGAGGCCGTTGAAATCAACCATCACCCTTGCAACCTTAATTCTAATGGGGGTTGGGCTTTAAGTTTCTCCTAGAAACCCCTATTAAGTAGCCTCAAAATTCTCTCTCCCAGTCAATCTTAATCCCCCTATATCCAGTCTTTGTTTTCCCCCTCCACACTCACCTCACTCACCCTTTCACTTCTCCCTCTTCCTTCCCTTTCCTTCCTTACCTTTCTTTACCAACCACTCTCCCTCTTCTCTTTATCTTCACCTATGTCTTCTTTCATTTAGCTCCAACCTTTTCCTTTTTTTCATCCTTTTATTGTGTCATAATTTTTGTCTGTGTTCTTGTTTTATCTAGCATCCCCTGGGTGTTGGTTGTTTTGCATATGTTGATTTTTAATTCTTGTATTTTTAAATAGAATTTATTTATTTTATTTTCATTTTTATCTTAATACATTTTATGTTATACTAATTGTCATATAGGTAATTATTTTGTATAATAATCACATATAACTATTTTATAATTGTTAATTATTGATATAATAATTTTCTTATTTTTTATTTTTTAGCTTGTCTTTATTTTCATATTTTTTGGTTTTTCTTTTGTGTTTCAATTTTATTATGTTAATTTTTTTCATTTTTTATTTTTTTACTTTATTCATTATTGTGGCCCTGTTTATATTTTTGTTACATATTTTCTCATTTTCATTTTTTTTTTTCATTTAAATTTTTTATATTTACATTTTCCACATTTATCTTTATTGTAATTTTAATACTATTATGTTTCATTTTTCTATATTCTCTACTTTCTTTTGTAGGTCATTTTGTCTTATTGTCTTCCACCTTTCTTTTGTATTTATAATAGCCATTTGTCTCTTTTTGTATGTTTTCAATAATAATTTGTTTCCCTTGTCTTTTATATTGATTTAGCTTATCAATTTGGTTCTTTTTATAATTTTATTATGTTTGATTTTATTTGTTCCTATTTGTTTTAATAATATCTATATTAATTATATTTTGTTCCATTGTGTTAGTTTCATTATTTTATTTTGTACCCTTTTATATAATTTTCCTTAGCTTTAATTGTTATTTAACATTAATTTAATTTTGTTGTCCTCATTTATTATTACTTTTCTTATTGTCGTACTTTGTGTAATAATAATTTATATTATTATATTTGATCTTATAGTAATCATTTGATTATGGTTATTTTCCTTTTGATTTTTTCTCTTCTTTTTGTCTTTGTTTTATTGGGTTTTTTCTTTGAATTTTTTTTTTTCATTCTCTTTATTCTTTTTAATTTTCATATTTATTTAAATATATTGTATATTTCATTTTTGGACTTAATGAATTTCTTATATTTGTTTATCTACCAATTTTATTTATGTAATTTTTGTTTCATTGCATTGTTTTGTGACATATAATAATTTAAGGTCTCATTTTTCTTATTTCTCTTTTCCTTTATAGGTCTTGGATTTCCCTCTCTTTAATTATCATGAAGATTTATAATTTGTTTTAATTTTTATTTTATTTTTTATATTTTAATATTTAGTATAATATTAATATTTGTTCATTTATCTTTTTTCTATTCATTCTTAATTATTAAAATATTTGGTCTCCTTTCTTGTGTTATATAATAATAACATTATGCTTTCTTTTTCTATTGATTTTGTGATTTAGAATATTTTCTTGTTTTCCCTTCTTTATATAATATTGATTTGTTTCATTTTTACTTCATTATTATTAATTTTCTTATTTTTAGTTGTTGTGCTCCCCAACCCTTCCAACCCTCCTCTTCTATTTATTTCCAAGTCTGCTATCTCATTTTCATTTCTCTCTCTATATCATAGAATATGATCTGAAACATTAATGTAAAAATTGACTCACAATTTATCCAAAAATCTTATGCACTAATTATTAAATCATTCTAATTCATCATTTACCTTGAAACCTAAAATAATTTAAGATAAGTATGTTGGAATTTAATGTTCCCTGCTGCTCATCTACCAATGCCCTGCAACCTTCACCTACCTGTCAGGAGCAGTTTGGCAGTTTTGGGGATCCACCTTGCAGCTCTTGACAGCTCCATAATTGATTATGGTAGCTATTTTTGAATTCAACATTTACTAAGGTAGGTGATTTTGAATTTTTGAGAGGGAATGTTTGTCTTGGACAAAATGAATTGAAGGTGGATTATTCTGTCAGTTGGAAAAAGTTGAGAGAAGAAGTCAGAGAACATTGCAGCAGCAGACTGTGAGAAGAACATTCTCTTTGTTCTCCCAGCAACTCCTGAACAACAACAATTGTTTGTTATTTTGTAAGAGCAGTGATTGCTTATGATCATTACTAGTCTGGTTGAGCAGCTTCTGATTGCTCCCAAAAAGTTGTAATAGTTTCTAGTTCTTAGCTTGTTTTATGTTTTGTTCATTTCCAGTTTATTAATAGTGAATCAAAGTTGCATGTCTCCTTATTTTTTCGGCATTTGAGATTTGGCTATTTTCAGCTTGAATGGAAAATAGAGCAGCAGCTCTGTGTTTTGTGTTTTGCATTTGTTTTTCGAATCTTGACAAAGCATTTAAATAAAAAAAATTAACCACTTAATTCAAATTAGATTGCTAGAATTCTCAATTCTCAAAGCGTTAGCTCAATCGATGATAAAATAGATGCTTTTTTTTATATAGGTATGAAATTGCATTAGTCTACCAGAAGGGAAATACTATATCATTTGATTCCTCCAAAGAAAAGAGAATGGATGGAAAGGATGAGACAAACGTAAAGAAAGAGTTAACTTTTATAAATGAGTTGAGAGTAAATACGTAGATCAACTGAATCAAAATAAATATTTTAACTTTGTATTGATACCTCGACTTTAATATAATAAGTTAAAAGCAAAGTGTAACAGAGGAGGTTTAACCTTACAAATATTAATCAAAGCCCAATACGATGTAGTACAATTGATACTTCAATTTTATTCCCAAATTTTAGATATAATATGTCAATGTTGATTAATACTATTTATGGACTTATGTTAGACCTCCTCCTCAATACAGTATGTAAGAGAAAGGAAAGGAAAGGTCTTTTTATAGTCCACGATATCAATATGAGGGAGACACCTAACTCATGCTACACAATATGAGGTGTACATACCTTATCCCCTACAGGATTTGAACTTGTGACCTCTCTCTCAAGAATACAAATTCTCCACCATTAAGCCAACTCAGATGTACTAACCTAGCTTAATATTTGGATGACCTTGTCTAACCTAGCTTAATACTTAAACATTGAATTAACAGTTGTTGATTAATGTGAGTACGAACATTTTAGCCATTTATTTCAATGGCGACCATTACAAACAAGCCTGGTTGGGAGTGCAAAATAGGGTTCCCGCGGTCTGGGTCAGTATTGGTACAAGTGTTACTGAGGAAACTTTGAAATTCTGTTGAGAGTTGTAGTTGGGAAGTGCTTTTCCTCTGCCAGATGGAACGAAGTATGCCCCGTTCAAAAATGTGTCCCTCACAGACTTCCACAGCCAACTCTTTCCATCGGGGCTCTCACGCCATGTCACCTGCTTCTTGTACTTCTCGTTTGGAGCCATAAAGCGATTCCCTTCGCTTCTGATAATGGGATCTGCGCTCCCTCCAATTGCATATATTCCCCATGGTTCATAGTTGTTATTGACAACATGCACATACCCATGTCTGCACCTGCTTCATGCCAATTGCCAACGACTTGATTAAGTTAAACAAGGACAATATTCAGGAGGCAGCAAAGGGATTTCGGTTTGAATTGTATTTACCTTGGCATACGTTCAATGAGGCCAGGCCCAAAGTGGTTGAACGCCACTGTCACTTTCATGGCTTTATCGGCTGTATAATCATCACTGTGGCCCAAAAGCATCACCTGGTATATTGCTTGTGTAGTTAAGATTCGTCATTCATCTATATAAAAAACCAGTATGTACCAAGCAATTTAGTTTATAAGCATTTCGCTTGCTTACCTCGTCATGGTAAGAGAAACGGTTATTAGAAATGGTAACTGCAGTGGAACCAAGCGTGGCATCGACTAGTCCATCTGAGGAATTGAACAATGTGTTATGATCGATCCAAACGTCTCGTGAATTGCGGATTGAAATACCAGTTCCATCTTGTATCTCGATCTGCTCGGCCTGTGTACCCTGAGAGAGCAACATCTTGCCTGGTTTAGATGGCTGGCAGTTATGGATGTTCAATCCATGAATGATAACGTTGCTCACATTCCAAAGGGTAATGCAGGGTCCGTTGCTGATGTGAACATTTGAGCCCCTTGCGTCGATAGTCTTGTGGCTTGTGAGAAAGAGGGGCATCTGGAGCCTTATCTCCATATCACTGGCGAAAACTATCCAGAGAGGACTATCGCGAGTAACTCCGTATCTGAGAGTCCCGGGGAGGGGATTTGCAGCATTGTCATCCGGACTGGTGACTGTGTACATCTCTCCTCCTTTGCCTCCCTTGGCTGTACTTCCAAAGCCCACACCACAATCTGCAAGTCGCATTCGGTTTTGCACCCAGGTGGGATCTCTTCTCAAGCAATTATCAATAGGGTTATAGGACGTTGAAGAAGACAACAAAAGGGAAAGAAAAAGAAAAAGAAACTGCATCCACCCTGCAGCAGCCATTAAAAGTATATGCTTGCTAACAATAGATTGACTCGAATAGTAAATAGTTGTTCTTGTCAAGAGTTGTTCTGTTGTGCGTTGTATTTATAGAGCTCACAATACACAATATAATACTATGACATTGTAGCTAACGGCTAGCCGCCTCTCTCACTCCGTCTGAACATGATGTGACTGGTGACGGTTGGATATGTATTCCGTTCAACCATTGCTTCAGAAAGAAAATACGCGTGTAGCTCATAACCAGCTGAATAAGCCTTAGTCGTATTGGTTATTATCATACGTTTTGCTTCCAAAGAGAGGATTGGCTGATCGGCGTATGCTTCTTTGTTTTACCAGTCCTCTTTGTCCACGGATATCTCGATTAACAAAACAAAGCGTTGGAATTCAATGTAGACCATGGTTGGGAACAATTTAGAAGAGCCATTTGGCCATCAACTTAAGCAAATATGAACATGAATTTCTAATAATAAAATAGAAAGGCCAGCAGGCCTTCCGAAATTTAGTGAACTCTGATAATTGTTGTCAATCGTTCTGTTTCCATTGTATAGATAGAGTCCACCATACACTTAATTATAATATTGGAGATAATATATAGCCGCCTGTCTGACTATGTCTAAGTGTGCTGTATTTGTTAACGATTGGTTATATGTGTTCAGCTGAATTATTGCTTCAGAATCAATCAACCATCTGGATATGCGTCGCTCCGGTTAGCTAGTTATCTTCCAGAGAGAGTCGTTCTATGATTCTTTGTGTTTATCAGTTTTTGTCCATAATAAAATGTAACATATCCAATATTAATACGTGTGTTTATGATTCCTTGTGTTTATCAGTTTGTTAAAATATTGGACACTGGTTAAATGACCTTAGAAACTCTATATTGTTTATTCAGTCCCTCTTGATATTCTTGGAATCACGTTCTTCATTAATCCGTCTTTGAGTTTGTGTGAATAAAAAATTAACAACAATTTTTTATTTTTTATTTTTTAATTTCATTACTTTTTAATAAGTTTTTAAATATAATTGATTTTAGCTTTCTGATTTGTTTATTGTAATTTAATTAGTAGTGTTTACTTTTTGAAAAACTGCAATCAATGAAAGATAAATGTGAAAAAAATCAAATATTTTTTTTAGTTTTGTATGTATGCATATTATACATTGATTATTTGGAAGCAAACCAATCAAATTTCATATATTGTTTTCTAATGTTTCTATGTATGTGTATTGTCACAAATAAAAATTAAACTATTTTAAAATACTTTTATGTATACATATTGCAACCAACTTGCTTAGTGGTTAGTTCATCAAATTAATGTTGCATGGCTAGCTCATGAAATTAATGTTTTTGGTTAGTTTATCAAACATGAATATAAAATATGGAGACATAGAAGTCGCTCAAATGGAATGTAGGAGACTAAGATTGTGAATAGAAACATATTTTTCAAGCTCTCTAGTTGTACCAACAAGTACTTGTGTTTAAGTTTTGTTTGAGTCCAAGCTCTTTAGCTTTCTGTGACTAATATTTTCTTGTATCTATTTATGGTTCTGATTTTTCTTTTGCGCAAGCGACACAATTTGTTTGGAGCATAGAATTTATTTTTCTTATGGTCTAATGGTCATGGCTGGTCTCTAGAGCAAGTTTGGAGATTTGTACGATGAGGGTTGAAAATTTTACTATAATTTTATATAATTGTTCATTCATGTAATTGTTCTAGATACTATTTTATAGGCATATGTTTATTATCTATTAGCTATCTATTCTCTTCACTTTCAATTTTGAGAATCATATAAAAATTAGAGGATTTTTCTAGGGGATGATCATTAGGGTTTGGTGGGTGCTAAGAAATAGCATGGTAAGGCTTACATATTTGTCCTAATAGGTATGCCAATACAAAAGTTTTACTAAAAGTTTCATTCAATGCCCCTTTACCTAAAGTGTGAGTTCTATCTAGAATAAAATTGTCATTATCAACTTGATGCAATTTTCTCTCTGAAACCTTTGTACTTTTATGGATTTCCATATTAATATTTTAAAAATAATATTTTGGATGTATGTATGTTTTATAGTGGCTCTTTGTTTTCTTCCCTTCCAATGTTGAGAATTGTATGGGAATTTTATTTTTCTTATTCTATGTGTTCATTTATCACTATTTTATATTTTTTGAATGAAATGAGGTTGGTATGGAGGGAAATTTTTATTTTATTATGGTATAGGATTTCATTTTTTCTCAAGGATAGATTTTGTATTTGCATAGAGAGGGTTTCAAGGTTTAATTTCATTCTATACAATTATTTGTTCCATGTTATTATGTTATATTCTCTTTGATTTTGGTCTTGGGGAATGAAAGGAAATTCAATAATTTTTAGGGATAAAGCATCAAGGTTTCTTAATTTTATAAATTTCATAATGATTTTGTAGCATATTTTGTAGAAAAAATAATTATGAGAGCATGGACCTCATCCCAATTTCTATCCCTATAGGCATACTATTATCAAGTTATATTAGTAATATATTTCACCCTTTATGTAAGTTTCTAGATTCATAGATACTCTATACCTACAAGTGTCATGGAGCATAGACAAGGCATGCAAACTATTTGACAAAATAAACCAAATAATTTTGGTACCAAATTTTTAATACTACACCTAGGGTGATTGTTTCAAACCATAGAGAGACCTCATTCATTTGCAAACTATGTGTTATTTTCCTTTTACTTTGAAATATTTTGGCTTTTGCATATGAATTTCATATTCTAGATCTCCATGAAAAAATACTCTTAGCATCTACTCGCTCAATTTCAAAATTATGAATAGTAGTTATTGACAAAATAAATATGTTAGAATATCATTTAGCAATAGTAGAGAATATTTCATCAAAAACAACTCCCTTTCTCTGGGAGTACCCTTTGGCCACTAGTATACCATTATACCTCTCTAATAAATAATCCAATCCAAATTTCTTCTTATAGATCCATTTGCATCAAATGTCCTTGCTACCTTTAGGAAAATGGGAAATATTTTCTATATCAAAAGAAACTAAAGCCAAAATCTCCTCTTTCATGGCTTGCTTTCAAGACACTATCATGTTCTAAAATAGCTTCCCTATAGGATCTAGTTTCATCAGTGGTACTAAGAAAATACACAATAGAACTCTAGTGGGATATAGTTGTTAATTATATTCTATTTTGTTATGGATCTTTTAAAGGTGGAAGTAAATTTCTCTTCCTTTGCTTCTTCTACATGATCAACCTCTTATATAACTATAATATCATCCTTCTCAAAACTCCCATATGAACCCTCTTCTTCCTCCCCTTCTAAAATCTATCATTTTTTTCTTCCTTATGTACATCTTCATGCTTCAATTTAAAATACAGTGTAGTTTTCTCTTCTTTATATTTTGGTCATTTAGATAAAAAATAGCTCTAAGTTCCCTAAAAATTACATATCTAGAATAGAAAAACTATCAACAAATACAAACATTGACTTGTTCTCAAATTTAATGTTATTCAAACTCAATATGATTTGTTCATTCATGGAAAATTGGATTATTCACAAGCTTCAACATGCCCTAATTGTGACAATAAACAATAGGTGACTTTTTTAGAAATGTCCATGTCAACCAAAATGCAATGTAAAAAAAATGCTTCTCACATAGCTGCTCATGTTGCATGATATTCAGCCTCAATGGATGCAAGAGAAATAATAGTTTTCTTCTTACTAAACCACAAGATTGGTCCAAATCTAAGATGAAAATAATCTTGAATATGACTTCTTATCATCAATCGATCTAGCATAGTCTGAGTCAATATATCCTTGTAGGAAGAACTAAGGGTTCTTTTATTCTAGAGCATAATCAAGTGTAACTCAAATATATCTCAAAACATGCTTTATTGCAACCCAATGACATTTCTTTGTCTCCTACATAAATCTTGAAAGAAATCTGATAGAAAAGAATAAGTGCAGTATAGTATAAGTCAAGTAAATAAGACCTTCAACAAGCTACCTTTAGATCTAGTTGCATCTACTTAGGTGAATCCTAGAATCAGGATAGTTACAAACCTTTCTCCATTGTAGTGCACAGATTTACAATCAGACATCCCACACTTTTCAAGGAGTGTCTTGGAATATTTCATCTATGATATAAAAATATAATGCTCCTTTTTTCATATCTCCAAGCCAAGACAATAGTGAAGTATCCCCAAGTCTATCATGTGTCGAAGGATTGTTTAGATCATTATTTAGATTGTTGACAAGATTTTCTAAGCTCCTTATTATCACAAGATCATCCACATATGAAAGAATAATGACAATCTTTGTGCCCGCCTTCTAAATATACACATTTCAATCTAAGGGGATACGAGTGAAACCATGCTACAATAGGTGACTATCAATTTTAATGTACCATACTCGAGGGGATTTCTTAATCCCATAAAGTGACTTAATCAGACAACATACCTTGTGAGGATATTGTTCATCAATGAAACCTTCTGGTCAGGTCATGTATACTTCTTTTAGATCACCATTTAGGCAAGCAGTTTTGTCATCCATTTATTGAATCATCCATTCTTTCTATGTTTCTAGTGCATGCACAACTTTGATTTTCTTAATTTTTGTGGTGGGTACAAAGGTCCCCTCGTAATCAATTCTATCATATTGATTATATCTCTTTGAAATAGTTCATGCTTTATATTTTTTTATATATCCACATGTCTTTTATTTATTTTTTTAAATTCATTTGCAACCAATCAATTTATTTCACTCTTGAAAATTGACAAGTTCTCATATCTAATTAGCCAATAGGCTATTATAGTGGGGGAAACCCACCGGAATTTCCAGCAGTCTGACGTCGGAAACCTCGGTGGTGCCCGGCAACGATTTTCTGTGGCGCTGCATACTTCCCAACTTGACGTGACCTTGCTCCGTAATTCCTCCAAATAATAGGGCCTCATGAGGAATGCAATAAAGTAATAGGAAAAAATTTTGCCTCGAAATTCTCTAAGCAAATATTTTTTTAAAGCTTTGTAGTTAAAATATTGATATGAGTTGACGTTGAAATTTCAGCAATAAATGTGTAACTTTATACATTTTCATGGATTTTATAATGGGTTTAGTGGTTGTTTTCAAAGGAGTCTTAGAAATTTTAAATTATGTTGGCTTTTCTATCTTTGAATAAAATACAAGTTTGAAATGTGTTTGATTTTAAAAGTAGATAGAATATTTAAATAAATTCAAAAGTCAATTAAAATTTTGTTTTAAATTTTTTATGAAGTAAGTTTTGAGTGTAAGTTAGATTATAATTTAGTGTTTGAATTAAATTATTCTGGCAGAATTATGATGGACATAACAGTAGGTGGGATGTGAGTGTATGCATTTAAATTTTTTAATTATTTTAGAATGATTTTTTTTCAAAATTTTACAATTTTTTTTAATTGTTATAATAAATAATATATGATTTTATATTTTTTAAATTGTCCTACACAAATGAAATAAGAAATTTATAAAAAAAAAAAATTAGACATATATATAAGAAATTTTTAGTATATAAAAGTTAGACATATATAAATATATATAAGTTAGACATATGCAAATATAATAAATTTTTAATAAAAAAATATATATATAATAAATTAAACAACTATTTAACTACAAAATAACTTATATATACTATAAAAAAAAAAAAAAACAAATAAATAAAACAAATAAAATAATTTATATAATAAATAACATAAAAATGATTATTTAAATAAAATAATATAATAAATTTTTAATATATATATAAAATAACTATTTAACTACAAAATAACTTATATATACTATAAAAATAAATAAATAAAGTAAATAAAAAAAAATTAAATAATTTATATAATAAATAAAATAAAAATGATTCTTTAAATACAATAAATAAAATTTTAATAAAAGTAAAATTTGTTCTATGTTATAAAATCCAAACAATAAACAAATAGAAAAATGAAAAACTAAAGTTGTATAGGAAGTGTTATTTTTGGAATGAATTGGAGAGGAGGGTAAAGAAGTAGAGAGGGAAGCATAGAGAAAGAAAGAGAGAGGAGGGAAAAGAAGTAGAGAGGGAAGGATAGAGAAAGAGAGAGAAAGGAGGGAAAAGAAGTAAAGAGGGAAGGATAGAGAAAGATAGAGAGAGGAGGGTAAAGGGATGAAGGGAGGTAGGGAGGTAGAGATAGGGAGGGAGAGAGAGGTGGGATAGAAAGAAGTAGAGAAGGAAAGAGAGGGACAAAGAGAGAGAGAGAGAGAGAGGGAGAGAGGGAGAGGGAGATAGGATAAGGAGATATAGAGAATTAGAGGGGGAAGGAGAGAGGTAGAGAGAAATAAGAGAGGGGAGAAGTAGAGAGGGAAGGAGAGAGTGAGAGAGAAATAGGTGGGATGGAAGGAGGGATAGGTAGGGATGGATATGCGATATAGACAGAAATAGAGAGGGAAGGAGAGAGCAAGAGGGAGAGAGAAGGGGAGAGGGATGGAGGGAGAGGTGAGATAGAGAAAGAGAGAGAGGAGGGTAAAGAGGTAGAGAGGGAAGGATAGAGAAAGACAGAGGAGGGAAAAGAAGTAGAGAGGGAAGGATAGAGAAAGAGAGAGAGAGGAGGGTAAAGGGACGAAGGGATGTAAGATAGGGAGGGAGAGAGAGGTGGGATAGAAAGAAGTAGAGAAGGAAAGAGAGAGTCAGAGAGAGTCAGAGAGAGAGAGGGAGGGAGAGGTAGAGAGTGATAGGGGAGATATAGAGAATTAGAGGGGGGAGGAGAGAGAGGTAGAGAGGAATAAGTGAGAGAGGGAGAGAAGTAGAGAGGGAAAGAGCGAGTGAGAGAGAACTAGGTGGGATGGAGGGAGGGATAGGTAGAGGGATATGTGATATAGAGAGAAATAGATAGGGAAGGAGAGAGCACGAGGGAGAGAGCAAGAGGGAGAGGGAAGGGGGCAGGGAGGGAGCGAGAGGTAGACAGGAATAGGTGAGATAGATCACTACTTTCTTCATGACTGTAAATAATGTGGGCTCAGCCTATCGGCATAAGTATTGCACCTTATTGGGGTGCAAGTGCTAGTTCTATAAATCAAGGAGTTATAATTATAATCTATGGCCTTCTTCCACTTTGGTTGACTTAGTGTCTCTTATAGTATATCATGTTTGATGTTGTCAATAATTTAACTCATAAATTTGATGTTTACCTAATTTATCATTTATATTCTTGTTCTAACTCATGATGAAATATCTAGAAGAGAGGTTAAGTGTGAGTCCTTTGAAATTTTAGACAATGATACTACTGTTGATGTTAATAATTACTTTCTAGATGGCGAAGATCAATTAAAATTTCTCCTTGAAGTTCGTCTTCTTTGTGAGAGGATTATTTATGCTCATCATCTAATTATGGGAGCAATATATGAGAGGTGGTCAATTTTGAATATTCTTTGTGTTTCAATGAGTCAAATGATGACTTATCACATACCAAGTTTGAACTCTTGTAAATATTTTTTATCTTAGGATCCATGAGCGTATATTCTTTTATGGTAGTATTGTATTAAAAAAAGATACATTGAAGTATCTTTGGATCAATCTTCCTCTTATTAGCTAGGACATGCAAATATTATGTAAAACTAAAGACTAATATGGGATATTGAAGGCCTAAGACCACTCCATACCTCATTTGGTGTCTTTTACTGTAATATTTTTTAAGTGCCTTGTTGAGAAGATACATAGTTGTCTAGATTTCTTCTTCTCTAAAGCGATCCTCCAACTTAGCTATGGAAAGCATGAAACAAGCCATCTCCATGAAAGCCCAATTATAATGTTTGATATTTCCATTTTTAGGGTGTATAGAGGTAATTCAATTTTTTTTTGATTTCATGATGCATAAAAATTTCCAATAACTACTTTGATTTAAATTCCCTCCCTCAACTTGAGTGAAGGAGAAGAAGAGGCCATCCTATCTATTGTATAACTCACTAGAAGAGGTCCTAAAAATGTGTACAGGATTTAGTCTTCTTCTTAATAAAGAAAACCCATGTCTTGTAAGATAATTCATCCACAAACAAATATAACTACAAAAATCCTCCAAAAAAGTAGGTAGGGTTTGTGTAGATCGGTATGTATGACCACATGATGGTGCTTAGCCTAGAAGAGACTCGACTTGAAAGGGTCCTAATGTTGTTTTTTTGCAAGAAATTAGGGGCAAATAGGAAAAGAATGGGAATGGAGCAAAAATCCTTTGACTGTATCCTTATAACTAAGTTGATACAAGGAGTGGGAAGAAAGGTGTCATATCAATAATCTGAAAGATCAAGAGATTTGATAATAAAGGCAGAGAGAGCAACTACAGTGTATGAAACATCTAGTGAAAATAAATAATTCTTCATAAAATCTCTACCAATTATCATACCTTCTCATAAAATCAAACATGATTCTATGCATTCCTTGACCTACAACTCCATTGTAAGCCTATGATTCAAAAATTGACCTACATACAAGAGATTTTTTGTTAATTTAGGAATATAGAGCATCTTCTTGAGGGTGTAGATTCTTGGCCTAAGAGGAATGGTGACATTTCCAATTCCTTCAAGAAAATACTCTTTATTCTTTGTGTTCACAATTTAATCTCCAATATATTGACTAGTTAGTGTATAAATAACTCTTTATTTTCGGTCATATGCTTGTTGGTACTAGAGTCAATCAACCAAATATTCCTCATTGGCTAACAGATTTGGGAGACAAGAACAAAATTTTGATGGGTGTTGCAATTTCTTGTTTCTAGTACATCCTCATGGGATGCATCATCTTTTTTCACCACATGTCCTTTGTGCTTCCTTTAGTAAGGGTGTAATTTTGATTTCTAAGAATCACTATGAATAGATGTACCTTCTTGATTAGAATCACCTTGCATCAAGGAATTATACTAACCTCTATCAATGACATGCATATTTATATTATAGATGTGACACCATCAATTCACCTCTCAAGGATTATGTTGTTGGGGTTTTTCCTTTTAAGGTTTCTCTTTTGGAGGCCCCTTTTCAAACTTCTAACAATGCTACTATCTTGAGATTGGTTCTTTATCTTCAAATTCATCTTACTGTGATTAGATAGCTTCTTCTTGCTAGAGAAAAATCAATATTTCTTAAAATGATACCACCTACTCTTTTATGTTCAATGTTATGACAAAATTTTGAAACTAGGAAGGAAGAGCTCTCACAATTATTGTGACCACCAATTTTCCTCCACCTTATCTCTTAGTGCTACAAGTGCTTCTTGTATATTAGACATCAGATGCAAGAACTCCTCTACTTTCTTTCCATATTTCATCCTTAAGTGTATGAAGGTTTGATTGAAAATGGAGGATATTTCTCTTGTTATTCACCTTGTATATGCTAGAGTGACCATCCCAAGTTACCTTTAGCATTGTTGCATCCTAAATATATGGCTCAACTTAATTATAGATGTTGTGTGTGATTGACATCAAGGATTTTGCATCAACCATGTTGTACTTCCTTTTCTCAATAGCCTCAAATGGACACTTCACTACTCTAATAATTGTTAGACACACAAGATAATTAATAGGGGATGACTCATTTGTACATTAGAAGATTCAATCACTCTTTAACTTTCAAGCCCTTATTAAGAATTAGCAAAACATAAGCATATGAAACAATAGAATAAAAACCATACACATTAGAACAATAGATTCATAGGTAAAAACCTAATTATGGAAAAACCAATATGAGAATTGAGAAGCCAAGTTTTTGGCACATTTAGATCATGCTTTTACAAACACGTTTTTGCTTTTCATTATGCTAAGACAAAAATTTGGTGCTGATTATGGGACAAGACATAGAATTTTTATGCTTAATATAATAAGTATATTATGATAAGTCTTTCCATGATTATTACCTTGAAATGTTTTATTAGTTTGATGAATGCCTTATGACTTTGTGTGATGACAAACCCTCCCTGTAGCCTCTACTGTTGAACTTCCTGTAGCCATGTCTGAAATAATGTTTTCCTTAGTTTAATGCCTAATAAATGTATGAATGCGGTGATGGATCGTCTTAAAGGTTGAATGTGTTGAGCTAACTTTCTGCCACGGGAATAGTTGTTAAGATATTTTGCAGGTACCACATTTGAGGAAGAAATTCAGTTTCCACTTAAAGGTTGAAAACTAATTCAATGAAGATCGGTTCAGCAGCAAAGAATAAGCAGGCAGCTTCAAGTCATCCGCCATGCAGGGAGAGTGTTATTGAAATCTAGCCTAGGCATCTTGATGATGCATGAATCTAGGATGGTGGTACTTTAAAACTTCAAAACTGATTTGACTCAGTTCTTCTTTTTTCATCCACCTCTTCACTTAGTTAGTTATGATGTAATAAAGGCTTCCCATTTTAGTTGTTAGATTCAATTTTCAATAAATAGCCCATTCTCCTTCAAAGAAAGGGTTGGAAGATTGTTGTTGTAATACATTTTAGTTTTTAGAAATACAATTGAAGATTGCGAGCTATGTACTTGTCTATCTCGAATCAATAAAGTGCTTATGAATTTTACAATCTAATTCGTTGTTTACCTTTGGCACTACCTAAGGGGGCCCTATTAGGGATATTTTCGTCTTTTTATTCTGCAAGTTAGAATAGCTACACTTCCTTCTATAGAGGTTAATATGATTGTTCTTGCAGCTGGCAGAAACACAGAGTTGTCAACTATTCCTATAGCCACTAGATGCAGAATAGTTTTATCTTTTAGTTTTCATTTCCAAGCAATTTTATCCAGTAAAGTTGTTTCCTGTCATTCAAATTCCAGTATAAGCATCTTTAGGAAGTTATGCATGTCTGAGAGAGGTAATTAGTGCATATATTGTGTTGGCCCATTTCAAGTTTATGTCCTTGGATTGATGATTAAATGAGGTTCTTTAGAAGGTTATAAATGTCGATTGTGATGTTCAATCCCTGAGTAAAGGAATTCATATTCCTAGTTATTAAGCTGATTAAAGGACACTACATTTTTGGCATTGTTGTTGGGGATGGTGTCAAACTAAAGACCTATTGCAGGCATGTTAATAGAGAGTTAAATTTCATTCCAAGTAGTTAGTTTAGAATTCTGCATTCTAGCATTTTCATAGTTAGTTCACTTTTTGTTGTATGTGTAGAAGAAGAGACCAATTTGGAAGATTCCTTCCTAGAAGAATAGATATTGAAGAGATTGAACAAAACCTTTTCCAAGAAGACCCATATCTGGATTTTGTACAAGACTTAGTTACCTCATCTTCTTCGTCAGAGCTAAGCTTAAACCTGTTTGAAGATCCAAATGACCTTAACCCACTTGTTCAGCATCTGAATAATCTACAAACTTCTAACAACCAGGACCCATCAAATAATATGCTTTCCCTTGTAGTTCATTAGCTAGGAGCTAATCCAGGGACACAACCAAGGATGGCAACTCCTACTTTTCCATTTCCAATTCTTGACCTGCATGACAATAATAACCTCAAGAACATCCCTGCCTCATTACTTCCAAAGTTCTACGGACTTATTACTAAGGACCCTCATACCTTCTTGTTTGAATTTGACATCCTTTGTAGGAGCTATGACTACACAACCTCAGCACACAAGTTGGAGTTGTTTACCTCCACTCTAAAAGAGTCAGCCTTGAGATGGTTCATGGGATTGGGGATTAATGTAGCAACCACGTGGGATGTAATGAAGGATCTTTTCTTGAGAAAAGGGTATGTGCAGGATCATCATGGAAAAAACAGGCCCTTAAGAGGCAATAAAAATACAGAAAATCAAAGTTAGACAACTTGACATAAAAATTTGAATAAGTTATCTATATTATTTTTTAAAAATGTAAAAATAGAATTTGTAGAAAATTGAATGTAGTTTCTAAATTACTAGACCTTTATTTAAAAAAATAAAATCTCTTTGGTGAAAATTTGAAATTTCAATGCAGTAGTATTTAAATTTCATGGTAAAAATAAGAAGTAGGTGTCTGTCTGACCACCCTAACCACAATAAAATGATAATTATTTTTTATAATATCTTAGATATAAGTAAATGACTCATGTCTCGATGTGATGCATATTTTTTAATAATTTTTTTCCAAGTAAATAATTAATTATGAATTTTTTATTACAACTTTAAAAAAATATAAATCTTGTTTGTCTAACCACCTTAACTTGGTCCAAAATTCATGAAATTTAATTTATTTATTTTTAATCCTATAGTATGCGAAGCATAGAATGTGACACATATTTCGGATTCAAAAAATGTGATATCATTTGAAAGTTATAGATGTTTTTCAATCAGCTTATCAATTAGGACTTTATTCATAATTCTAATAGAAAATGAATAATAATTATTTATTAAATTCAAAGTAAAGCATAATTTATACTAGTGGAAGCTGAGAATGTTCTCTAAAAACCCTTTTCGTTTCATCAATTTTGGGTAAAAAAAAAGTCGTCAGCCATATGGGCCATCAAATGGCTTACATATCGCCACTTTTTGTTCCATCATGACCCTGCACATACCCAAAATATAAATAATATTATAGAGGGAATGGTATGAAAGGACATGACATCTTCAAGATGTCACAAAAGGAGGATGAAACCTTGGAGGATTATGTGTCAAGGTTTTTGTTCAGTGTGGAGAAGAATACTCAGCACAAGCTGAAAGAGGAATCTCAAAAACTTCTCTTCCTAAGAGGAGTTAATGATACTTGCATGGAGGACCTTGACCTCATGGCAAGAGGAGATGTCACCCAAAGTGATTGGGATGATATCAAGAAAATATGTCTCAACTACTCCATAGCAGCTGTGAAGAAAGGAAGAGGGTTTAGACCCTCTATTGCAAAAAGAAATGAGTCTGGAGTGTCCAAGGGGGAGATTTATAATCTCTTGTTCAACTTCAAGAAAGATATCATCAATGATGTAGCTACTCAACTGGACACTATGCAAGCTCAAAGGAAGAAAGAGGAAGTTGAGGCAATGCTAACTGAATATTCTCCTCACTGTAGATAAAGAAAGAAGGATTGTAAATGCAAAGCAGTGGCCAATCTGGAGGTGCAGCATCTTCCCACTGAGTTCAAAACCATAGAAGGAGAGGAAGAAGTGTTCTTTTTTGCTTAGCGTAGGCCATGGGCCCCAAGACAAGGTATACCTTAGGACCCTTTGCAAAATTTTAGTTCATATAGTAATCAGTGGCAGAACCAATACCCTCCAAACTATGGGCCATATTCCTAGCCTCAATGGAATAATCCTTGGCCAAACACTCAGCAAAATTGATGGAAACCTCCTCAAGGGAACTGGCAGTGACCACAAAAAAATCAGTGGCAGCCTCCACAAGGGAATTGGCAGCAGTCTAACCAATGGAGGGGAGGCCAGCAATGGTCAAATCCACCTATTGGTTTCCTGCAGCAACCCCAGCAGCAGTCAATTATACCACCTCCTACAGCTAATCAAAGCCAGAATCCTAAGCCAACCCAAGTGCCTACTCAAGAAACACCTAATCCAAATAATCAACCTCAGCAGCAGTAGCAACAAGTTTATTTTACTGATCCTAATCATCAACCTGCCTATGCTCTTAACCTAAATAATATCAAATTACATTCAGGAACAGTGTTACCCACACCATCTCCTCCCATAGTCTCAGAATTTCCATCTGAGGAGAATGAGCAAGAAGATACCAATGACCTAGCTCAACCCACTAAGCCAATGCAGAATCCATCATTTCCTAAGGTATCCAATAAACCTTCACCTCCTTTCCCACAAAGGTTGGAAGGTGAAGTTGTGAAAAAGCAAGAAGAGCCTACCTTTGACATCCTTGATCAACTAAAGCACATATGTGTAAAAATTCCTTTGTTCCAAGCAAACAAAGAAGTACCTATCTATAGCAAAGCTATCAAGGAGGAGTGTTTGAAGAAACCATGGAGGAAAAAGAAAGACCCTCAAACTGTCGATGTTTTAGGTCAACTCTCTGACTTAATGCTAGGGAAACTTACCATCCCAAAATATTCAGACCCTAGCAATCTTGTTGTGGAGATCAATATTAATGGGGTGAAAATTAAGATCGCTTTAGTAGATCTTGGTGTAGTTATCAATGTCATGACCAAGAACCTTGTGGTAAAACTTAGTATTTCAGACCTAAGGGATACACCTACAATACTGCAGCTTGTTGATAGCTCAACTGTCAAACCTGGTGGGGTAGTAGAAGACCTGGTAGTCACCTTGGATTCTTGGGAGTATCCTGTTGACTTTATGATTTTGTCTCCAAAAGCATCATTAGGAGGATATTATGTTATACTAGGAAGGCCTTGGCTGGCCACTACTGATGCTTACATTAGATGTAGGTTGAGTAACATGACAATCTCTGATGGGTATAACACAAAAAAGCTTACCCTTTATTCTCCAACCCAACCTCAACTGGAGTCTAGACAAGTTGTTTGGCAAGATTTGGGAGAAGATGATGAAGTGAACTCTGTGGCCAATTTTATGATGATTACAAGAGAGCCTTTCATTGCACAACAAGCAGAGGAAGAGATATTGTCTAATGTCCTACTGAATAATTATTGTATTGAATACCCTCTTTGTGAAAAAAATCCATGCTCCTTATAGACCATTCTTCCTCTGCCCACCTCAGCTCATTATCTTGCAGCAACTGACTGCTTGCACACCTTATTGCCCCAGAAGGTAGAAATGCCTTTCCTACCTTAAGTGTCTATGGTTGAATTAACCTCACACGTGGAGGTAGCTGCAGGAAAAATATTGAATATCAACAATAACCTTACCAGTGAGCAACAAGAATCTATTGTCAAAATGATTACTAGTCATAAGTTAGCTTTTGCTTGGGAATATGGTGATATGAAGGGCTTAGACCCAAAATTATGTACACACCGTATATTCATCAATAGTGAGATCAGACCTATTAGACAGCCCTAAAGAAGAATCAATCCAGCCTTGAGAGAAATTGTTAAAGAAGAGTTACAGAAGATGTTGAATGTAGGCTTTATCTACCCAATCTCAGATAGCCAATGGGTCTCCCCACTGGTTATCATTCCTAAGAAAGGAGGAAAATGAAGATTGTCTATGGATTACAGAGAGCTCAACTCAGCCACAAAGAAAAATCACTTTCATCTTCGCTTCATTGATCAAGTTCTGGATAATTTATCCGAGAAAAAGTAGTTCTCATTCTTAGATGGTTTCAATGGATACAATCAAATCAAGATTGCTCTAGAGGACCAGGAAAAAACTAATTTTACATGCCCCTAGGGATTTTTTGCCTACTCAGTCTTTCCTTTCAGTCTCTGTAATGCACCTACAACCTTCCAAAGAGTTGTTATTAGTATTTTCTCAGATATCTCCTATGACTATATGGAAATATACATGGATGACTTTACTGCGTATGGTGCAACATTTGAGGAAGCTTAAGACAACTTGAAAAAGGTATTACAGAGGTGTGAAAATCATAACCTATCACTAAATAGTCAGAAGTGCTTCATGATGATGCAAGAGGGAATAGTGTTTGATCACTATATTTTTGTTGCAGGAATACAGGTTGATCCTTCTAAGATTGAAGTCATCTCTAATCTACCATTTCCTACCAAGCAAAAGGAACTGAGAAGC
This sequence comes from Sequoiadendron giganteum, assembly GCA_007115665.2. NCBI lineage: Eukaryota > Viridiplantae > Streptophyta > Pinopsida > Cupressales > Cupressaceae > Sequoiadendron > Sequoiadendron giganteum. The sequence goes on along the minus strand of CM021104.1, from coordinate 69,170,468 downwards.
TTTCTAGGACATGCTGGATATTACCGAAGATTCATTAAGGATTTTAGTCAGACAGTAGGGACCCTATACAACTTATTAAAGAAAGATGCAGAGTTTGTCTGGACAACAAAATGTGAAAAAGCATTCCTTAATTTGAAAATTTCCCTTACACAAGCACCTATTTTGAAGGGACCTAATTGGTCACTTCCATTCCATATTCATATAGATGCATCGGATTATGCTATTGGTGTTGTCTTAGGACAAAAAGGTGGTTCAACTGAGCATGCACTCTACTATATCAGCAAAAACTTGCAAGGAGCCGAACTCAACTACACTATTACAGAAAAAGAAATGATAGCAATCATCTATGTCCTCAAAAAATTCAGGCATTATGTTATAGGCTATCAAATATTTTTCTATATCGATCATGCAGCAATTAGGTATCTCATGAACAAGAGCTCCATTACAAAGAGACTGGAAAGGTGGTTGTTGCTGATGCAATAATTTGATATTACAATTGTGGACAAGCCAGGTAAAGCCAATGTGGTTGTTGATTTCCTATCTAGAATTCAAAGGCAAGATGACTCTGCACTTATTGAGGATTCCTTTCCTGATGAGCATCTGTTTGCAATCAAGGTCATTCACCCATGGTATGTAGATATAGCAAATTATCTGGCTGCAAGAAGAACTCCTCCTCAATTCTCCCCTAAGGAAAAGAGATTGTTTGTAGAGAAAAGTTTTAACTTCTCTTGGATTGTAGATTTCATTTTTTATACAGGGTCAGATCAAGTAATGAGGAAATGTGTAAGAGAGGAGGACACTCATGACATACTGCATGCAAGCCATGATGAGCCCTGTAGAGGACATTTTGCTGCTAAGAGGATAGCAATGAAAATTTTATTTATTGGCTATTATTTGCCAACATTACATAGAGATGCAGCCAAATACACCATGAGATGTGACAGATGCCAAAGGATGGGAAGGTTGACCAGATCAGATAAAATGCCTCTATTTCCGCAAGTTATTGTTACACCCTTTGACAAATGGGGACTGGACTTTGTAGGACCAATTGATCCACCTTCAAATGGTAAGTCTTACATCCTTGTATGTAGAAATTATGTAACAAAATGGGTAGAAGCTATACCTATGAAGCATGCTAGGGCTAATAAAGTGGTAGAGTTCCTCTATGAGGAAATCTTCACCAGATTTGGTGTTCCTAGGGAAATAGTGATACATCAGGGAGCACAATTTACCTCTACTCTGATTATAGCCCTAGTCAATGAATATAACATAAGGCACAGAAAATAAACTCCTTGTCATCCACATGCTAATGGCCAAGTAGAGATCACCAATAATGACATAGAGGCAATTTTGACAAAAACTGTAGATTTACATAGAAAGGACTGGGTTGCAAGGTTACTAGAGGCTATATGGGCCTACCGAACTACATGGAAGACTAATACAAGATATACATCTTTTGAAATGGTGTATGGTAAAACAACTGTGATGCCAATAGATTTTGAACATAAGACTCTCAGAATAGCATTGGAAATGGACATGGACTTAACAATTGCACAAAAGGAAAGAGTCATGCAGCTCAATGCCTTGGATGAGCTCAGAAAGAATGCCCTATAGCATACTAAGATGATACAGAACCAGCGAATAAGGTGGCATGATAAATATATCAAAATTCAAAGTAGGAGATTGGGCTCTGCTTTATGACTCAAGGTATAAGGACACTTAAGGGAAATTGCAAACCAGATGGTTAGGTCCATATGAAATAGAAGAGGCATTCAACAATGGTGTTGTACAATTGAGGACCATTGATGAGGTCAGGTTTAAGTTATTAGTCAATGGGCATCACCTAAAGCTCTACTCCAAGCCCATTGATAGGGAAGAATTTCTGAAACAGTTTGACTTTGAGCAGGAACCCATTGATCCTGCAACCGAAGGAATTGGGTCTCAGCTCGATTCCCTAGGCCATGCATAAAAGTGCATAAAAATATCATAATAAAGGGGTTATCCACAAAGATCCCCACTCCATTCAATCATTCCATCCACCATCCATACTCATTCTCTTTCTACCACCTCATCCACTTGCCATTCACCGTAACATCCACGTTTCTCAAGATCACAATTTTCAATGAAGAAGTGAAGTCACATCAGGTAATCACGGCGGATAATTTCAGGTAAGCTCCACTTCACTTCAAGATTGATTTGTTGTTTCATTCATTACATTTAATTAGGTTTTAATAAATTTGCAAACTAATTTCCTATACGGCTGCAATATCCTTCAGCCTTTCCACATGATTGAGCACGTTTTTTTAATTTTATAACTTTTAGCCACGTCATTGTTTCTTCCGCCACTAGGCCTTGTCACATCAACTGTTACTATCTTTTCGACCTAAGCTCTAGATTTTCGAATAATCTACAATTAATGAACAACACACCATTACTTCCTACAATAATTCCCAAGAATGTCTTTCACTCCTCAATGATTACTCTTTTCTTTCCATTTGCAACATAAGTTAGGATGTTCAATTTTATTTTCCTATTTTCTTGTATCTTTTGAAGAGAGGTTCAAAAGTCTTGGTTGAGGGGAGATAGAGTGTAGTACAGTTGGTTTGCAGGAAGTCACATTGGTTGTGTAATTTGAGAATTCTTTCCTAAAGCAGTAAGTTGCAGAGACAAAGTAAAATGGGAGCTTAGCCAATTTGACATGAACCGACAGATAATAATGTCCTGTTATAGGATGTACAGCATGTGCCACCGTTTAGACAATACGAGTGGCTAAATTATTTCCTGAAACTCAAAAAATTTGATGTGAGCATTGCAGAAGAGTTCACGAGGACATTCCATGAAGGAAAAGCAAAAGTCAAGGGAATAGAAATAAATGCATCTATAGACAGAATTGTAGAAATAATAGGGTTGCCTCAGGCTAGTGAGCTATTTCCTAGAGGAAGGGATGCACGAAGTGCTAGGGAAAATTTTACTTGGCTGAATGATCCTCTTTTACTAGTAGATAAGCAAGGAACAAAAAGGATGAGTTTTCCGCAGGACTTGGTATCACGAGCAGGTTATATAATCAAATATATAACATGTGAAGGTTGGTTTTTAGTCTTGCATTTCCATCATTTTAAACTCTTATCTCATTTACGCCATCACCTCTTAATGAATATTCCTGATTTCCTATATAATTTGCTATCTAATAGTGCTGCTGAGTTCAAAAAGGGTAGGGTTAACTCTATTTCCCACCATTGCCTTATTAAGTTGCTTGTTGAAAAATCTGTTAAAGATGTGTCAAGAATGACCTGAGAGGAATTTGTTGTCAATTTTAACCCTAGGATTCAAAATATTGGACCTAGAGGGCAGCCTCTCACCTTCAAACAACGTGCCTCCTAGTTCATAGGTTAGCCCTTTGCTGCCGTGTCTCCTATTCAGGAATCATCTTATTCACAGGATGAAGTTCCTCTTTCTGGAAAAAATTTCAAACAACCAACACAAATCCCTGTTAATGACCCTGAGCCTTCCTCCAAAGATAACAAAGGAAAGCCACCCATAGTGGCAACTCCTAAATCTGTCAAAAGGAAGCCAACAAGAGAATCCCCTGTTCCTACAGCCAAATCCTCAAAGAAGCACAAAATAATTTCCACTCCCTTGAGAAGAAGCTCCAAAATCTAGAATCAGGCAGCTCGCCAATCACTCGATGCTTCTCTAGCCACACCACGAACCTCAAACCCTTCCAGTCTTATACTCGAGGAGGAAGAGCCTATTGTTGAGGAAACTGAGAGTACTCTTGAAGGAGTTGGCCTGGATAAAGTTGCAGCCATTGCGGAACAGATACAAGAAGGGATGGCAGAACAGCTGCAGGAAGAAGTGGGATGTGTTGAGACAGAGGAAGCAACAATTGTGATTCCATCAGACGAAGAAGGTGAAAGCATTACTATGACTAATGAAATGCCTGTTGTTCAGGAGGAACAAGAAGATTGGCAACAAAATGATAATTTAGAACAGGAAAACTCTAGACAGTCAAATGATACAGAGATAATTGAAGAAGCAGAACAAGAAACTATGGGTGTACTTGAAGAAATTCAGAAGTCACCTACAGAAAATTATAATCATAGGCCTCTGCTCCATGTCACAAATTTTGCTGCAGGAATGATTTTTTTTGCAGAACTCCAACATCAACGGACTACTTCTGAGCTTGAAATGGAGAGATTATAGAGGATAATCCATAACAAGAATCTGGAAATTGCTAATTTAATCGACACTCTCAACCAGGTAGTTGAGCTTGTTCCACAGCCGATGCAATGTCGAGCACCCTCACCTGTCTATGCAATGTACCTCAAGGAGTTGTATCTGAACTTCCAATTGATCAGAATCTGGAAAGGTAAAAACCCTTCCTTATATACCCCTGAAGAATTTTGTGATGCATATAGAGATTCACCTAGGCACATCAGGAACCTCCTGTGTGAATTTTATTTGCATATTTTGGTTGTACCCTAGGATAAGGAATGGAACCCCCTATGCTATGTTGGTGATATTCACATTGGCACTCTAATATCCTGGATCACAAATGAGATAAGCAGGGGGGAGCAATTTGATAGCCACAAGCATGATGAGGTCAATATGCCATTATCTGTGAGGAATGAATCTAAGAATGGGATGGGTATTTACTTTGATTGGAAGAAGTTGTGGATAGATGAAAGAGCCAGGCCACTAATTGAACCCCCTATGCTATGTTGGTGATATTCACATTGGCACTCTAATATCCTGGATAACAAATGAGATAAGCAAGGGGGAGCAATTTGATAGCCACAAGCATGATGAGGTCAATATGCCATTATCTGTGAGGAATGAATCTAAGAATGGGATGGGTATTTAATTTGATTGGACAAAGTTATGGATAGATGAAAGAGCCAGGCCACTAATTGAGCCTTTGAGATAGGAGGTATTTTCTCAGTATTCCCAGATTATAAACAATGATCTTAATGTTGCAACCCAACACATTCAAACAAGATGGGAACATCTACCATTTCAGTTAAAAAGGGAAAAACTGCACACCCCCAACACCCTGTATGTAGCCACTAGGAGGGCAGAAAGATACATGAGGAATGCCAAGACAAAAAGGGAGAATTGGTTGCCCTTACTCATGCAACCACCTATTCTCCTATGGCCATTATTGGCCATGCAGGGGGACACAGATGGCAGAGGTTGGAGGCAATGTGAGCTCACTTCTGGAGTTTCCAGCATGGAGAATGTGGACAGCAACAGAATGTTGATCTGAGAGAATTTTCTCAAAGAAGAAATGCTAGACTTGCTGAAGGGCCCAACAAGTAGTTGGTTGAGGGGAATGATGAGCCTTGGCACATTTAGATCATGCTTTTAAAAACACTTTTTTTCTTTTCATTATGCTAAGACAAACATTTAGTGTTGATTATGGGACAAAAAATAGACTTTTTATGCTTAATATAATAAGTATATTATGATAAGTCTTTCCATGATATTACCTTGAAATGTTTTATTAGTTTGATGAATTCCTTATGACTTTGTGTGATGACAAACCCTTCCTACAACCTCTACTGTTGAACTTCCTAAATCCATGTCTGAAATAATGTTTGCCTTAGTTTAATGCTTAATAAATGTATGAATGAGGTGATGGATCGTCTTAAAGGTTGAACATGTTGAGCTAACTTTCTGCCACAGGAATAGTTGTTAAGATATTTTGCAGGTACCACGTTTGAGGAAGAAATTTAGTTTCCACTTAAAGGTTGAAGACTAATTCAATGAAGATCGATTCAGCAGCAAAGAATAAGGAGGCAACTTCAAGTCATCCACCATGCAGGAAGAGTGTTCGAGAAATCTAGCTCAAGCATCTTGATGATGCATGAATCTAGGATGGTGGCACTTTAGATTCAGTTTTCAATAAATAGCCCATTCTCCTTCAAAGAAAGGGCTGGAAGATTACTGTTGTAATACATTTCAATTTTCAGAAATACAATTGAAGATTGTGAGCTATGTACTTGTCTATCTCAAATCAATAAAGTGTTTATGAAGTTTACAGTCTAATCTGTTGTTTACCTTTGGCACTACTTAAGGGGGCCCACTTAGGGAGATGACCATCTTTTTATTCTGCAAGTTAGAATAGCTACACTTCCTTCCATAGAGGTTAATGTGACTGTTCCTATAGCTGGCAGAAACATAGAGTTGTCAACTATTCCTATAGCCACTAGATGCAGAATAGTTTTATCTTTTAGTTTTTATTTCCAAGCAATTTTATCCAGTAAATTTTTTTCCAGTAATTCAAATTCCATTATAAACATCTTTAGGAAGTTATGCATGTCTGAGAGAGGTAATTAGTGCATATATTGTGCTGACCCATTTCAATTTTACGTCCCTGGGTTGATGATTAAATGAGGTTCTTTAGCAAGTTATAACTGTCGGTTGTGAAGTTCAATCCCTGAGTAAAGGAATTCATGTTCCTAGTTATTAACCTGATTAAAGGACACTACAAGGATTATCTCACATGTATATATGAATAACAACACCAAATACAATAGGCTCACTGCCTAGAAAAGAAGAATGGCTCATTGCCAAGGGATCACTACCCAAAGGACTCATTGTTTGGATGAAAGAAGAATAGAAGAAGACTATTACAAAGAGGTTCACTACCTCAAAGCAACATGAAAATCCACCACTATAATTATACACCATCTATAACCTTTGGCTCACTACCTCCAACAACTTCAGGTATACTGAAAATGCAAACCCCTTTTTCTCACTCCATCTGATAGCCTTAGGTATGTAATCTCACACTCAGACCATCACATTCACATCTCACAACACATCTACAAAATATCCAACAATTACCCTTCTTATATATCCTTTGTGACCTTACAAACAATCTCTAGGTTGGCCTAAATTCAAAACCTATGCCTTCTTCCATCTTGGTTCTCTCACTTTTCATGTAGGTTTTGATAACATAAACATAATTCTTCTCTTCATTTAATTTCTTTGATTATTTAATTGTTGTTAAAAAATTTCCTTCTTCATATCCAATACCACTCCTATCAAACATAGACTTTTGATAATTGATGATATCATACAATATTCCTAAAATATTCTCTCTTCAAATTTTTGTTTAACTGAGCAGTTGTTCTCTCCAATTACCTTTTTAGGGGAACAATCTCAGGTCCAAGCTTATAACAAGTTTCTTCCTTTGTCCTCAATTGGTTTCTCATATCCTCTTCAATCCTTTTTGAAATTCTTCTTACTAAAATTTTAGATCTATGATTAGCTTTTTTGAATCTTCAAGACTTTGTGATAATTTTTCTTTGGCTTCACTATCCTCTTGAATTTGTAATCCTTGTTTCAAATTTACTTTCCTAAGCTTCGCAATCACATTATATGAATAATGGAGTTCCTCCTAAAGGTCCACTTCTTCTTCATCTTTGCTATGCTCTTCTTCTAAATCTCTTTCTTCTTTATTTTCATCTTCATCTTCCTTTTCTTCCATCACCATCAAGAGTATTACTTCTATACCACTGTTAGGAATTTCTTTGTCACTTTCCTCTAATGAGCTATTGAATTCCCTAGAATAAAAAATCTTGTACTTATGGAAGTTCTTCTTCTCATATTGACCTTGTTTATAACCCTTTTTATATTTTATATCGTCTTCCTTTCTTCATGTTATAATCTTCTTCATCATCATTGCTTTCACTCTTGACCTATAGACACTTAAAATAAAATTGACCTATTCTACCAAAATTAAAACATTAAATGGTAACTTGCATTGGTACTTGTCAAATCCTTTCTTTAGATTTCTCTTGAAGTGCTCTTCTTCTTCATCCATTTCATTGTTTGAGCTATCACTTAGTTCATGCTCTTTCTTCTTTTCCTTCTTTGATGCTTTCAAGTGTGCCTACCTTTTAGATGGTTTTTCTTTAATCCTCATTTCATATGTGCTCTTTAGATCTTCCTTCTAGTGGTTAGACTGTCTTTGAATGAACCTGCTCTAATACAAATTGATTAGCACAATCTTGGTTGATCATTTCAAAACAAAATCATGCTTTCACTTTGAGGAATGACAATTAAATGAATGTAAGAAAGCCATCAATGTCCTCATCCATGGTTTCAATATTGTTATGTGGAATAGTAGTAGAAGGGAAGGAAATCAAGTTAGTATTTTTTTACTAAATCATATTCTAATTGGAAATCTATTAAGGTTGATGCTATAAATGACCAAGATTTCCCTATCTAAGGCATGAGCATACACTTTAGAGATTTTGTGAATGTTGGTTACAATATGGCTCTTGTTGTGTTTCTTGTTGGTATGCCAATTCTTGAATGTTCTTCTTATTTATTTCGCTATGACTAGCTTTAGTGTTATTGTTTTTTAATAATTTTTATGTTAACCAAACTTTCCTAACGTAAAGAAAAATATTATTTATGATACTTAAAGCATGTATAATTTTTAAGAGTGCAAATATTTACACTCTATATATGGGGTTTGCTAGTTTCCTTCTCTTACTGATTGTGTCTTTTCAATCCATCTAAATTTTGTTGATTCTCTCAATTGATATATATGATTTTTTATAACAGAAAGACCTACTTTATAATCACGCGATGAATACCTTTATGGAAAAAAAATATCATTAATTTTGAAATTTTGAAATGATAGTAAATTATACAATTCCATTTTTTTAACGATATCATAGGATTCGCCAATATTAAATCAGAAGGCTTTTGCATCCTTGGATGGCTATCATTTTTATTTTAAGAGATAGCTAGGAAAGAGTGTTGCGTTTTGCAGTCAAACGGTTCAAATGTTTAGATAACGTAAGCCGCCATTAGTCCAGCTGTCTTCTGGAAGGCCTGAATGATGCAAAAGTTTAAAGGCCACACATCCTTTTGCTTTAGAAACAATGAAGTTTATCACAGCAGAGATCGGCGGCTTGCCGTTATCTCCAATATTTTATCGTCAAATGTAAATTATGATATATACTGTAAATCTGAACAAGTAAAACTATATTCCCTTTGTTTATATATAACTCCCCTTTACATTCTCTCAATAGATGCAAACTGTTAGTGCATCCAACAAACTGGTTACAGAACAAAATATATCTTACTGAAGATTCTGCTGTCGGATTGGAAGCGCTGCCAAAACAAGCAAGGAAGGAGAAATGTAGACTGTCACTAGTGCCAACCACAATGCTACAAATCCCTTACCAATTTGTTCAGTAGTACCCAGTTCAGGTTACCCAGTTGAGATTTACTACCGCTAACTTTCAAGATTTTTGAGAATTGCATTATTTTTGGACTATAATGCATTGTTACTGTTTGGAGCTGGTCTGCAGTCATCCCATATTTTATCCGTCAATTGACTCTGTACATCTCTCCTCCATTGCCTCCCTTGGCTGCACTTCCGAATCCCATTGCATAATCTGCAAATTCCATTCTCCTGAAAATGATTATAATGCTTCAAAAGACCTTTTTCCTCGTTTGGTGTGAGAATGGATGAGAAAGGTAACTGCAATACAAATCAGCAAGTTCCGAAAGTGCGCTTGTCATGCATGCCAAGACCATCTGAACTTCAGCACATAACAGGTAACAGGTTATTATGTTTTCTAAGACATTTTTATTTTCTTATGCATTGTCTTATTTATGTGAAATCTATTATTCAGTTTTACTTTATTATTGAAAAACTTTCATAATAAATGAAACAATTAAATGAATTAGATAAATCTTGAAAAAGGGAGCAACAGATGGCAGAGAAAGTTCTCATTACCTCTTATGAGTTCTTGCAAGAACTCTTGGGCGGCCAAGGGATAAGCAATATCACTTGTCTCTGTTTTTGATGGATAGAAGATAATGGCATCAGCATCTACTATCGTAGTCTAGGGAAGAAGTTTTAATCCCTCTTTTGACTGTTCTGTTTATTATGGTCGAAGTAAAATTTGTTGGAGTATTTGTAATTTCTCCCATCTCAATGTTAGTGATCACAATTATTAAATGATAGATATAATTATTAGATGTAATGTATTAGAAAGAAATGGAATAAGTATGAAAAAAATATATATATATTTGATGTAGCAGTACGTTGAACAAATCAGTGTGATTGATATATTTCAATATTTTGTGTGTCGATTTATCTCCATACACCACCATCAAAATTAAGAGAAATTAATTATACTAGCTTTATTGTTCTTTAATGACGTACTATAAAATGTTGATCTAAAAAAGGTCAGCAATTTTTTCGAAAGTTGATTTTCACGACTACTAGAGATACATTTTCAATACTTTGTCCGAGAAAGAGATTAAAAATAGAGCTATAGAGTACTCAAAAGTTGGAAATAGATATAGTGAATATCCTTTAATACAAATAATTTAAAGAGGATTTGCAAATAGTTTAAATTGTCATAGATAAGATAAAGTAATAGAACCTCATTTGGAGCTCTGCCTCTTTGAGATATCAAATGTTTGGGTTTTGTTTCGAAGTTCCTTTTGTGACTCTTAAGCTATTAAACCTTTTCAATGATATTGGGAAGGTGTTATTTTTAACTGTATTTAATTGTAATTATATTTAGTTGAATTGGTTAAATAGTCTTATGAATGTTGAAATCTAATTGGAAAGGTTAGAGAGAAGCAGCATTGTCGTATAAGTGTTTGGGTTGTTCTTGAAGATAAAATATTAACTTCTATAAAACAACAATGAGTTGGTGGCTTAAGGAAATGATAGTTAATTTCTATAGAGTTTTCTCTCATGTACTAGGATTCTTCAATTTAAAGGTTGTATTTTTCTCTATTTCCAAGCTTTCTCTTGGTATCTAATTGTTGATATACTCTTTGTTATGAGTTTTTGCACTTAGGAAAACAAATTTAAGTTAGGAGGATTGTTTTATACATGTTTTAAATTATAATCAAGTACTTTAATAGTAATATTGTGATTGGAAATTAAAATGTAATGGTATATCCATACCTTTATAGATCATTTTTTCAATAGGGAATTTTTCTCTCTAAATCAATAAAAACAACAAAGTGGTAAAGATGGTTTCACCTCTAGGTACAAAAAAGGTAAACAAAAAGATAAGCATCACAATACTACCACCTCTAAAGAGAGAAACACTAAAAACCATAATATGAGCATTGTGATATTAATGGTCATACAAATGAAGTATAATATTAGAAAAAAATCATATGGAACTCCCTCCTTAGTAAACTAGAAGAAAGAGAAGAAAGAAATAACTCACTTTTATTGGAAAAACATAGAATTTCAAATTGAGATGTAGATGAGAGGCTAGTTTGCATCATCATCCATAGAAAATAAATTTGTATAGTTTTGGATATCAATGAAAAGTAACCTAACTAGACTCTTGCATAACAATATTATAAAATATAAATAGATAATCTTAATGTTATTTTTTATTCTTATTCATAAGTAAAATTGATTTTTAAAATGTAGATAAAAAACTTGGTTTGAAGTGTATGGTCATCCTAATCCTTATTCTTTGGGTTTCTTGAGGAAAGAATTTAATATAGAGACAACTAAACAATATAATGTGAATTTTTTTATTAATTGATGAATTCATAATAAATGGTGTTCCACTTGAAGTTTGTGGTGTATGATTTGATATCCATTAATATATTTGAGAGATGTTATTTAACAATTATATAGACAACTAGATATGTATCAGTCAATCGTAATGACTACATCACAAAAAACTATCATGAAGTTAAATCAACACTCTCTCTAATTAATGATAATCAACCTAAGAGAGAGATAAGTGTTAGTAGAGAGTTATCCTTTCTTATTCCAAAAAATTAAAAGAATAAAATGTTTCTTTCACAATGCAATGCCTTTTTTATAGGTCATTTGACATGACTAACTTAGATACAACAAGATAATGTAACGTAGAACTCGCCCTACCCTACCTCTTCTACAAAACGCACTAGTTAAATATCAATAAAAGTCTTTCCGAAGTCTATTTAACCAAGTCTTGGCTCACTCAAGATCATCATAGAAATCTATGTCCTCATTCCAATTTAAAGTACTTATTTTGTTCTAAATCCTCAGTTAATCTATCACTAAATCAATAATAATTTTATTTTTTTTTGGTATCCTAATAAATAATATCAAATTGATTCATCTAAAGTTAATCGATGGCTTCTCTTGCTTCTCCCGCATGCGCCCCTGTGCCTTATTTCTCGACTGTTGTCGTGCAAGCCCCTGCTCCCTCTCCACTGACTCCTTCATGAGTTTTTGCTGTTGTGAAGGGATCCACTCCTGGGCTAAATGGAATATCTTCGGCTTGTGCCCTACCTACGGGTTCATCCCCCTCAGCCCCTCCTCTCGTGCCTATCACTCCTCCAGGAGTTCGCAGTTTATTTATGGTGGTCAGGTCTGTTCCTGCTCACCCTCCACGGGTGTGCCCTCTCCCCTATGCCAAACCTTCCCCCAGTGATGATTTGTGGGTTGGATGTTGCTGAAAATGAGGATTGAAAATGAGGATTTCTATGAGAGGCAGGGATCGGTGTGTCATTTTTTCAACTTCTGGCTTTCTGTTCTTGATTTGTTCAAGTGGGTCATGGATTCTTAGAAGACCTTAATGGCTGGTAAGATTGAGCTCTTTCTTTGTGATAAAGATTTTTTTGTTGCAACCTTTGTTTCTGTTGAAGACCATCTCAATAAAAATTCTAATCAAATCTCCTTCTCCCCATCTTTCTTGATGTAACTATAACCTCTCTTGATCTCATCCACCCTTGATGTTGACATCCCACTTGAATCCATCCCACACCATCGTGACATCATCATACCTCTTTGCCAACATCATTATCGAGTCTTTCCATCTGAATTGAACATTGGTCTAGCTAAAAAAAATACCAAACTGTACTTAAGGAGAAAACCTTGCAATAATCTCCCCTTGGAAGTTTTGCAATAATCATATGTCGATCAAAATTTTGCAATTACATAATTTCCTTAGTTTTCCTTGGATCTTCTCCAAGCTTCAAATTGACATCCTGAAGGGTGTTGAATTTTCGCAATTGACCAAAATAGCAATTTTGCAACCCAAAAGGTACCATCAATATTGCAACCACTTTTACAACTACCCAATCTTATCTATGGAGGCCCTAGAGATGATCTTTAATGTTATTTCACAAGTTCTAAGGGCTGAAAATGATACCATGTTGCATTTATTGGTTCACAAAGCTCCTTTCTATCAGGTGGTCATCCTTGAGCCACATTTTTCAATAGATTTCATGGGGTTTTGTCTACACACAACCCATGATTCAACAATACAAGTATGAAAAGGGTCTTTGGGGATATTCTTATGTTACAAATTAGGTATTTTCATGCAAATTTGTTAGATTTTTTTAGACGTTTGCAGCTATTGTTTCTTCTCTACCATGTTCACTATCAATTCCAATGCCCAGTAGATGAATACAAGATTGTTAAGATTCTCAAAAAATTATTCTTCCCATTAATTCTCTACAAAGGCTTATGCATTTTACATCTCTACTACCACAAACAAGCATCATGCCTTTGAATCAATAAAGATGTCCTATTTTCATCTCTTCTCACTTCTAATGTGGTGTAAAATATTCTTAACATCATTTCTAGATGAATGTTGATTATTTTTTGGATATTTATTCTATGTGAAAAAAAATTGTAGGAGCTATATATGGATTTTCTCTTTCCCCCTTAGGGCTTGTCAAAGCATGAACTTTATACATACTTCTATAAGTTGGCATAGCACAAATCTATGTAAATCCTTATAGTTGTTTTCTTTGATTCTTGGTGTTGTAGAGGACGAGAAGAAACACCATTTAATCTATATGCACCACGACCCTTTCTCCTTTTATTCATTCCTTCTTATCCCTTTTTCGTGGAGAATTGGTAGAGTAGGATACTTGTAGAGTTATGTAGTGATGGGTTGGTCCAACACTCTTACATATAGGTTAGAGATGAGTCCAACCTTCTTTGGAGGTTTGATCTCATCTGCAAGGTTGAGATCATTCCCTTTTTTCATTACAATATTGAATAGTAGACCTTCAATAGGGAACAATTCCACGTGACAATAGGTTTTTGCATGTCCAGTGGGACCAATTTTATGAGATCTACATCATACATTGATGAATTTTGGTGCATTATTCAATTCACCTTTCCTTGTAGGGAATGTTCTTCAACAACATGGAAACTCTCTTAGTTAAACCTATTGGTTCAAGTTTTCCCAGTGCTTGAAGCTTCTAACTAGCGACTCTATAAGAAAATTTTGGTCACTCTACTAGTATGTACCTGATAGTTCTCTCATTGTGGACTTTTTTTTTGAAGATTGTTCAATATTTTCCTAGCTTCCCATATTCTTCAAAATATCAATATATTATGGACATAATGTATTCTCCCCTCCTTTCCATCAAATTCTTACCTCGCACTCACCCTTTCGCATGCCTACAATCAACCTCAAAAGTCATACACTATGCCCAATTGGTGTAATCTTGGAAAGGTTATCATTGGTGGAATTCAGTTTGAGGTGACCACTAGCCTTAGTGCAAATGCTATGAGCCTACAATGTAAACATATTAAAGTGGAAAAGATTAGCAAAAGGAAATACCAAAAATTCAAGGATAAATTCTTTGAGGAGGAAAACTAATTCGTCTTCATAATGGCTCCAACCAATAAAAGTTGTCCCCTACAACCTAGTAAGTCTTCACTTAATGCATTATTTTACCCTTGAGGGAAGATTTATGATTATTCATGGTTATCATTTTTCTCTGTAAAATCACATTCGCCATAGGGAATGGATTAATGTTCCCTTTTACATACTTTTATCTCTAATGTCCTACATTTCCAAAGGTGCCTCTCCACCCCTATTTCAGGATTTAATCTATGCTCTTTATAAATTTGTGCTTGCTACCACCCCCTAGCTCAATCCTTCCCCCATTGTAGACCCCTTAGAAATCAAGATTTTAGAAAATAATCCTTTGTCTACCCCTAAAGCTCTTCCTTCGAGCTCAGTCCAAATCCAAGAAAGGGATTTATCCTTCTGCTATGCCCCCAAATCCCTCTTCCATTTGCTTGCGGAGGCTAAAAACCCTAAAAAAATGAATTCCCCCTCTCTCTCTTAGTAATGCTGAAAAGAAAAGCAGTCCTCTAGCTCTATAACTATATAAATTGGTGATGACTCAAAGCCTTGCCAAAAGAGCCTCAACAGTAGTGGGTCGAGAGAAAGGAGGTTTGCTAGATTGGCTAGAGCTAGCCAAAAGCATAAAGGCAAAGATATTAAAGGAAATAAGTTAGAGCTTGACGATGAGGATCTTGCCTACTCAAACAAAGATTTCCTCCTTAGCTTTGATGATGATAGTCAAGATAAAAATGAACAAATGAAGGAAGAAGAGGAAATTAACATTGAGGAGGGGGAGGAACACAGTGATAAACTAAAAATCTCTATTGAAAAGAAAGAAGAGGATTCCAAAGGGCTTGAGTGGGAGCATGGATTTGGTGAGGAAAACCTTAATGAGGAGTTAGAGGAAATTGAAAAAGAAGAAGGGACTCGTATGTATTTTAAAGGGCTTGAGTGGAAGCATGGATTTTATATATATATAGATATATATATATATATATATATATATATATATATATATTCAAAATTTATGATAAAAGAAAAAAGAATGAAATGAATTTCTAAAAAGAGAAAAAGAATGAAAGGAATTTCTGGAAAAATTCACCCTAGCTGCAGAAATATCTTAGTGGACTAGGTTAAATACCGCTAAATTGCTTTTATATATATATATATATATATTGCAGTTAATCGTTACTCCCCCACTGATTTATCTTAACAATGTTGTGTATGGATGCCGGGAAAAAATTGCTGCGAAGCTCGAAATTATGGAGACACTTTGCAGTGTCAAGGACAGATGCTCAAAGCATTTGGAAAAAAATGCTTATTCAAATTTCAAACTACGTATTTACTTTCTTTGGCTGGAATTTAACTGAAAATGATGTAGACCGATGTTTATGGTGGGGAATTTATAGTACAGCTTGAGATGAGGCAATATTTCTATAATTGTTAGATTTATTTTCTTCTACCTTTCTTTTGAGCAGGATGGGTTATGCTTGAGCCTGCTTGTGTTTCTTTTATAATTTTTTCCTTTCTAAGTATATGTCATCTGTTTTTTCCAATGTTTCTTTCTGCTATAATCATTTTCAAATGCAAAAGCACAAATATAAACCATTTTGCAATAAGGGCTTTCTAATATTGTCAAGGCATTACAATAACAAGCTCAGTAGATTGGGAAGCATGTGTGAAGATGGAGCACCTATATTGATGTCCATAGTGGGATTTGAACCTGAGCTATGCTGGCCACTAGAGTTATGGCCACCATTGTTACCGCGAGTGGGATTTGAACTTGAGTTATACTAGCCACTAGAGTTGTGGCCAGTGCTGCCATAACGTCTTTCAGTAAGATTTGAACCTGGTTATGCTCTTATGAGTGCCCTTGCTACATTATACTACAGCCTTTTATGAGACCTCGTTATCATTACAAAACCATCTTTGGACTATACCTGCTTTAATAAATGGGAATAAGTTATTCTTCATGTGACAAAGTAGAATTTGCATATCATTTTCAATGCATTGGGTATGTCATAAAGCTTATTTACCATACCATGAGTATTTATTCTCTTAGCCTTGATGATATCTAGTTGTATACCTCTGATTTTTTGGTTTGTTTTGAAGCTCTCTTGAAACAAGCACTCGTAGGAGCTTTAGAACAGGGTGTCAACATTCATCAAAACATAATTGAAAGTTGAAACTGGATTTTTGTTAGATGTTGCAGTTGCATGTTTCCTAATAGACATATATGCAAAATGTGGAAGCATACATAAGTCATGTGAATTATTTGAAAAGCTGTCTCAAAGAAATGTGATCGCATGGAACACTAATCCACAACCCTTGCCAGCATCCTCTCACCTGTGCCAAAATGGGAGATTTGGAACAAGGGATGGAGTTCCATATAAGCATAATCAAAGACAAGTTTTTATATCATAATTGTTGCAGATCCATGGAAAAATCATTTAATTAAAAGAGAGGTAAAAATTAATCCAAATCAAAAAGAGCAATACAAAGCAAGGGTGTTACACACGCCTGTCAATCCCCACTAAGTGGTCCAACTGTTGAGACAAATCCGGGGGTAATTGACCCCTTTCCACAATATTCCAATTTTGCAAATGGTCAGAAGCCCAATTAGCCAAACAATCTGCAACCCCATTCCATTCTCTAGCAATGTGATAGAAAGAAACCGATTCCAAGGAAGCACACAGATGAAGAATTTGTTTTATAATTTCAGCCAAATGCCAACTGACATCCTCTAATTGCTGCCTCTTCAACAAAGTCAATCACATTGTTAATATACCAACCTTATAAACAGAAAAGATAAACTCAACATTCTCATAACTATTCCACCCAATACCAACTAACATCCTCTAACTACTGCCTCTTCAACAAAGTCACCACCACCTAGAATCAGATTCACAAATGATCCGTCTCCACCCAAGAGCGTACCCACACTCCACACACATAAAATGGCAAGAGCCTCCATCACATTGTTAGTATACCAACCCTTATAAACAGAAAAGATAAACTCAACATTCTCAAAACTATTCCGCTCAACACACTTTGAGGAGGAGGACACCACTACTCCTTATTTATCTTCCGAAGAGGATGTCGCCATCTTTTCCTCATGATCTGGCCAGCACCCTAAGCAACATCCCTGTGAAGAGGAAGGTTAAGACAAGCGCAACAGGAAACATCTCCCGAGTCCACACCCTAGAATGAAAAACAGGCACATATGTTGGACAACCAATTTCACATCTTGAAAAATCCTACAATTCCTCTCCAGCCAAATATACCAGATAATAAAGGTTGGTCCGAGAGCCCAAGAAACTTGAAGAAATGAGATCTTAACAGGGGCTTTCCCCCACCGGACAAAAAACTCTGCCAAAGAAGAGATGTGCCAGCAAGCGTGGTTCCACACACCCCACCATGGAAAAATTATTATATGAGGGTTTCAATCTGAGTTTTTTTGTGATAAACACCGTGATAGACATGTATGCAAAATGTAGAAATTTACACAAGATGTGGGAATTATTTGACAAAATATATGTTACAGACATGGCGTCTCGGAATGCGATGATTACCGAATATGTACAAAATGATGTTTTTGATGAGGCTGTAAGGCTTTTCAAAGGAAATGTCCCAACGAAATGTCATCTCATGAACTGCAATTATAGCTGGATATGCACATTCTGGGGCTGTTGATAAAGCCGTAGAGTTTTTCCAACAAGTAGTTTTAGTATAAAACCAAGCTCGTTAAATTTTGCCAGCATCCTTCCTGGAGTGTGCTAAATTACATCTGATAGACATGTATACAAATGTGGAAGCATGCAAAAGGCACACAAACTGTTAAACAAAATGTCTCGACGAGATGTCGTCTCATGGACTGCAACAATTGGTGGATACACACAAAATGGACTCGTTGATGAAACCTTTGATTTTCTTAAAGAATATGCAATTGTTGGATGTAAGGCTAAACTCATCAACATTTTCCCGTGCTCCCTCAGCCTGTGCAATACTTGGGGTTTCGGAACAGGGCACGGAGATCGACAAAAATCATCTGAAAACGTTTTTCTGTCAGATGCTGTCATTGTGGTTGCAATGGTGGACTTGTATGAAAAATGTAGCAACACACAGAAGGCAAGGGAGTTGTTTAACAAAACAAATCATCCAAATTCGGCCTCATGGAATGAAATGATTGTAGGATATCCAATGCACGGTTATATCAACAACGCTCTGAATAACTCTGGAACCAGCCCTGACCATGTAAGCTTCATTTATATTTTGTTTGCATGTAACCATGCAGGTCTTGTGGACAACTTGTAAATGCTTTAATTGTGGCTGACTCTATTTGCACCATGCCTACCATGGATCATTGTAAATGCATGGTTGACCCTGGTTTTGCTCGGTATATTGAAAAAACACTAGAGTTTGTAATCAAAATACCAGTTAAATCTGATGTGGTTGTGTGGATGTGTTTACTTGGTGCTTCTAGATCACATAAGAATACAGGGCTGGAGGAATTTTTGTCAAACACTCATTTTTGAGTTGGATCCTAACAATGTGGAACCTTATGTTCTTCTGTCAAACAGTTGTGCAGAAGTGGGCAGGTGGGGGTGATGTTAAGAAAGAGGAAATAAAAAGTCAACTAGATGCAGTTGGATTGAAATCCATAAAATAGTACCTATTTGTTTTGGTAGTAGATCACACCCTCAAACACACATGATCTATGCAAAGTTGGAGAAATTGTATTTTGAGATGAATCTAGTAGGATATATTCCACATACAAGATCTAAATGGAATGATGTAGAGGAGAAAGAGAAGTACTCATCTATCACCATAGTGAAAAGTTTTAGATGTGTAGGAAGGATCTCGAGAAATTTTTAATATAATATTGAATCATAGATAATAAATAAATATTCAAGATCTCTACATTTTGATATTCAATATCACTACACTTTTGATATTTCAATATCTCTAACTTTAAAACCTTCCTAAGTATTATACATTCTTCTACTCATGTGCAATGATCATTGGTTAAACACTTAAGACATTAAGATCCACACATATAATAATTGTAATAAATATAATGTATATGAGAGAGATCATACATAACACAAGAGATAATGATGAACCAAATGTTGTAATATCTAATATATGTAGAAATTTAATAAACCCTTGAGGTAGGTAATACCATATAATATTCCTTGTGGAAGAACTCACTCCATGCTATATCTCCAAGAGATAAAAAACATATAACATAATTTTCACCTATCATCACAATGATATTCAACTCCTATATATAGACCTCGTCCTAATAACATAATGGAGAGGTAAACCACTAAACCCATGTATGCCTATTTATAAATATAATTAATTATGCAAGTTTTTCACATGACCCAATAACACTAACTTGAAGAATGTTTTTCATGTATTGGCATCTCCATCAACTGCTATACTTATAACACCATATCCCTAGATACATAACATGTCATCCTTCCCTAACACATTTCATCTTTGAAACATTAGAATAAGCCAAATAGTAGGTATTGATTGGGACTTTGACACACCCAAGAACAAAACAAATAATTCATACTCTCCTAAAAGTAGTTGACTCCTAGAAGAAAATCAAACTACTCCAAGGCCTATGTTACTAGTTCATGGCAATGCAAGGTAGCCCAATGATCTGTATAGTTTTCCCCATTTTAATTTGGCATTTGGTAAGATCCTAGTGTGCATAACAAGTGCTTGTCAACTAAATGGTTAGTCATTCAAGATATAGGGATTCAATCCATCAACAAACAAATTTAGAATTTTTAAAACCGTAAATCTATAAAACTTAAACTTTAAGACCCTAGATCTTATAAAGAATAAAAAATTTATTTTTTATGTTGCTAAGCACAATGATATCTAGCATTGGATCTAAATACCTCAAAGAATTATTATAATCTTTTTTTTTTTTATCCTAATCAAACAAAAGAAAAAAGAGATGGTTTAGAGAAAATAAAGAAATAAAGTGTATTTGTTTTACAAAACCATCAACTTATCAATTTGTTGATGTATAATAAACCAATTAAACTAGCATTGATCAATATTACACACAATTATTAACACAAAGCAATGCAATCTTCTAAGGATCTCTTGAGAATAACATGAAGATATGCAAAAAAATATTGTATTCCAAATACAAATTTTATAGATCGCATTCCATTATCATCTTTTTAACAAAATAATTATCATCAAATTTACCTTGGATTTCATCCTTCCCATTAAAATTTAAAAGTTGGGATATTATAATACAATCTTGTTTAGGGAACTTGCAACTACAAAAAAATGGAATACTTTTATTTTATTCTTATCTAGCTTCCTACTCTCAAGTTTTTGACCCTTTACAGCACCAAAGTAAAATTTGTTGGCTCTCTCCCAAAATGTGCATGGAATTGCTTCAATGAAGGCTTCAATTTATAGCATGATAATATCTATTGTCTCTTTTCTATTGACAAATTTCTTCTTACACTCTCTCAAAAATCTCTTTCTACATTTGGTGGATTTTAATCACTCCAAATGTATCTTAGAGTTTCCATTTAAAATGATTCCATTTACCAACAACTATATGAATGACACCCTAACCATCTTTTGGAGTGTAGGAAAATGAACCTCAAAGGTTATGAGCTCTTCTTTAATTGCACTATTTTCATCACTAACCTTGTAGTTACACTCGACAACATTTTTATGAGCCTTGATCCTTGACACTCCAAAGTGTTCTTCCAAGCTCTCATTGCAAGAACAAATCCTCCTACATGTCTCCCCTTGGACTTCCTTTGTCTAATGCTACAAGTAGTGTGGAAGCTAGTGCATTAGAATCTACTTTTCCATGATGTACTCTACATATGTAGATAGCTCACCAACTTCAATTATGATTCCCTCCTTGGTTTGTTCATCTTTATTCATCCTACCTAAGTTGGAGACTATTATGATTGGTTTTATCCTTCTTGTGTTTGGTGACCTAATTTGATCTACACTTGAAAGTCCATTGGTTTCATGAGTCTCTCTTCCTTGTCACATCAAGGTGCAACAATTTTTTAAATCCTCACTCCTTGGGTATCCATAGAGAGTAGATAATTTTTTATCTCTTTGGCTTTGGTTGAGACTTGAACAATTCTACAATAAGATGGAATTTTTCCATTATACATTTGTATCTTCTTTTCCTTTTCCCAATTGTTTCTTTCAACCATACCATTCAACCTTATCTCTCTACTACACTATCCTCTTGTCCAAGAGATTTGGGACAAGTAAGTTCTCCAAGTGGAGTTGGGATTGGAGGAAAAGAAACATGAGGTGGAGTTGGAATTGGAGGTGGGGTTGGAGTTCTTCAAGGAGAATTTTTGGGTCAGGAAGAAGGTTTCCTCATTGAGATAGACTAAAGAGAAGAACAAGGTGTAGGGATCATTATCTAATTAGGAGTCTCTTGTAAAGAGGGAGACTCTTCCTTAGATGAAGATGATACTTGATGCACTTCCCTTTCTATCTCCATGTCATCTTCTTTTTTTCCTTGTGTTGTAGCATATTTTGGAATCTCTTGTTGTAGAGTTACTTATTTAATTTCCTTCTTATGGATAAAATTTTAGTCTAAGAAAGGTGGGATTGAGGTGCATTTGAAGGGGAATGAGGTATCAAAATTTGGGTTAAATGGCACTTCTTGTGCTTCATATCATATATACCTATGGATATCTTTTGAACCAAGCTTACATCTTCAAATTCTTCCTTTTCCTCATCATATATTTCTTCTATCATTATGGTCCTCTCCTTCATCTTCCTTGAAGATCTATTTTCATAAGTCCTTTCCCAAACACCCTCTTCTAGTATCTCTTTTTCTTTGGGGGTCCCTAATTATTCTCCCTACTCTTTAGGTCTTTCTTTATCCTTGGTGGTCTTCATAGGAATATTGATGTCATCAATGGGAAGTGGATTTTTAAGCCACTATTTTTTTTCTTTTTATAACCTCCTCATTATTGATCTTAATGGAGGTTCCTCATGATTGGACCAATCAATTGTGTTTATAGGTTGATTGAATATATTGTTTTTCTTATCAAATGGATAAAGTGCTTCCCCATCCTTCTTTATACCATTGGGTATTATTCTCCATATATAAATTATTGGTCTATGGAATGGTCATGTGATAATAATACCTAATTCTCACCTTGTGTTCATCTAGACAATTAGCCCAACATTCCTGTAACTTTATTTCATGTGTATAACATTTTCTCAATGCAAGTCCATATTTTCTCAATTAGGTTAGACATGTTTTGAATTTCCTGGAAGTCCATAGAGTAGAGTTGTAATATCCTACTTAGTAACATTGGTGTGTTAAGCATTGGAGAATGAGTAGACCACTATAGAGATGAAAAAGTGAAATCCTACATTGTGCTTCCCTACAACCATTCTTTCAACTTCCACAAACTACCTACATGTCTCAAGTAGGACAATGTTGTCACTATCATGCCTAGGGAGCTTGTATAGGGCCTTGTGAAATCCCTAAATTTTTATATAACTAAATTTTTTGAATTGCATGAATGAGCTTCCCTAATTTTTCAATGCTTGAGTTTCCTCTAAAGGAAACATTTTTACATAATCATTCTCCAAGAATCTATTGGTGGAGAAAATGAAAGCATCATTAACCCTAATATAGTTTTTTTGCCTCTCTTTTGATCTCTAGTTGGGTGTAATAATCATATACTAAAATTCCACCAAGCTACATCCTACGTACTCTACTTAGACCAAGAAAAAAATATCTTTTGTCCATATATAGACCAAATAGAAGTTCACATAAAATTTATTCTTCCCATGTACCTCAATCAACTATGTGTGTAGGTTGTCACTAAGGATTGATCCCTAGTCAATTCTCTTCTCATCTAGGATGGGCAAGATGAAACAATACATCTAGGGGTATAATTACATGGTATTAGGATATCCCATTACCCTATTCAATAAGGTGATCAATGTCAGTGCAAATAAATTTCTTGTGCCTAGTTATTTCACTCACTAGGGAATTAGGAGGCATATTCACATGTTTTGATTAGAGGTAAAAAACAAGTTTTGAAGGGCCCCGGAACCCTTTACAAAAAAGAGCAGCTGAACCAAAAGATACAAAGGACTAGAACATATCAACCTAACCACATCAAAGCATCAGCAAAAAGTCAACAAAAAAGGAGGAACCCAGCCAACATCGTTACATATTTTTCAGAATATCAGCAGCCTCCACAATACATGCTGCATTCTTCAAGCCCTCATCCCTAGCAGCAGAAAAATATTTAACAAGAGCTCCCGTCTGAGCTTTGTTCTTGTTACAGGTCCAATCCCCAAGCCCACCCTGCATTCTTCAAGCCCTCATCCCTAGCAGCAAAAAAATATTTAACAAGAGCTCCTGTTTGAGCTTTGTTCTTATTATGGGTCCTATCCCCAAGCCCACCCAGTTTAACCTCACTAATCAAAACATTACCCTTCTCACCACCCTTATCACCAAGCACCTCCCCTTCCATCAGCATTCCATCAGCACCAGTATCATCAGCCTCCTTGCAAATTTTGACACTATCCATAAGAGAAGTAATACCTACAGATTCAAAATTGAACCCATATTTATTCCCCTCCCCACCTTTATCCATATTAGCATATAACCTTTCAATGCGATTTTCCAAGGTGAGGACTCTTCCTTCAAGATTATGCTTCATCAGAAGCGTTTCCTCCACCATAATTTTTAGAGAATTCATCATATCATCAATCTGATCTTGAACTGGGGAATCATCCACTTTTCTCATCACACCACACACTTTCACATTTGTCATATTGAGTTCATGGAAAATCCATTAAAAAAGCTTATAGAAAATAATGGAACCCTCTTTGGTAGCTCCCAAAACATCAGAAATATTCTCTTTATCAATATTGAAAACATCCTTACCCTCAGCATCCTCCATGTGAGGAGCTTACCTTGTCCAAGCCAACAGGGACATCCTTTCCCTTATCAACAATAATCATCGTCTTGATTTTATGAATGGACTCCATAATACCTGCAACAACCGCCTTCCTTTTCATCTGCCTATTCAGGTCCACTACAGGAGAATCCTCAGCACCCTGCACCACCTCAGCCACAACCCTCTTATCCTTCTACAAATCCCTAGCCTTGACCAAAGAAACTGTAGGATCCTATCCTTCAAGCATTTTAAGTGGAAAATCTAACTCTAGAATTTTACTTGCAGACCTCACCACCAACTTCTTATTACTTCCCATGATCAAATCCCTTTTTACAAAGCAGGGGGAGGCAAAGACACCTCATTAGTTGAATCCTTCTTCTTCATTCTACTATGACTCAACATTTCATCAGCTAGCTCCTCGCTGCAAGTGGCATAACCCTGATTATGGCTTGAATCCTCTTTCTTAAACTTCCCCAGAGCAGGGGAATGCATATCCACATCCATGGTAGCCAGAGAGTCCAACACATAATCAACATCATCCTTAGACACTGACTTTTTTTCCAGAATTAGCTTCCTCTTTTTTTGTTTTCTTCTAGCCAACTCCTCTTCAGAGACTGTCTCATAACCCTCCTCCTACTTTTGTTGCACACCCTTAGGGGTAGCAAGCATCTTAACCACTTCAAAAGCTTTGGCATAGTTAGAAATTAAAATGATCAGCCCCGCATGAAGAATAGGGTTCTTCAAATTTTTCTTATGATCTGTAATGTGAACATCCAAAGAGGCCAAAAGTTAAAAGGGAAAGGAAATCCTTTTCTTATGTCAAAAATGGTTAAGAAAAAAAAATTGATAAGCGTTTACCACAGAGTACCAACCTTAAAGGGAAATTAACCGCATAATCTCCTCAGCCACATCCCCCCACAGCGCCTTGATAGATTTCCTCTGATATCCCCCACTCCTCGCCATGTGAAGGTATTGAGCTTCATCTTCTTTAAAGAAGATTTTCATGGCATTTTGAATTTCCTTTTTGTCTCTAAATAATTTCATACCCTCCATTGACAAACCAATAATTTTAGCTATGAGGTCTTCGTTAACATCAAACTCCGTACCTCCAAGTTTCAGAACCCTATTATTCCAATTCTTAGCAAATAGAGCAGTCATTTGAGGGTTATTACCATTATGTAGCCTCTCTAGATAAGGCGTCAACCCTCCCTTCTCAAGGATTTTCTAGACCTATGGCTTCTTCTTTACCACATCGCATGAGAAAGGCTCCATGCGATTTTTGTCTCCGCCCATGGTTGTCGAGCTAACAGAGTCAATAATTTTAACAACTTTAAAAATAGTGAAGAAAATGCTCAAGAAAGATTTGCTAAAAATGCCCACAATTTGTATGAGGAAGGAATCATGGCAGAGGTGATCAATTGTCCTTGTGTTCCGTTACCTATGGATATCAACCTTTGTACAATTAGCTTGAGCCAAATCCTGCTTACCACTCCTCCATATCATAACCGCCCACATGATGAAAGTCATGCATGCCCCAAGCCTTAATAAATCATTAATCACCTTAGATTTAGGCATCACGATTAATAGTTGCAATAGCTTCTATAGATAGAGGGTCATTCAAACCCCATTCCCTAGCCCCTCTAACTCCAAGATTAGCAAAAATATTAGCAAGTCCATTTCCCTCTCTCAAAATATGAGAGATATAATAATCATCAAAGGATTTAAGAATATCAATAGAATATCTAATAAAATTTTCAATAGTCCAAGAGGAGGTAGCATCATTTTTTAAATTGTTAATGATATTGAGAGAATCCCCCTCAAGCCAAACTTTCTTGAAACCTTTAGTTTGAGCCAGTTTGAGTCCATGATAGGCACTAGCCGCTTCTGCATAGTGGTTTGTCTTGGTTCCCAAAGGGAGCGCCATAGTAGAAATGAGCCTACCGTTAGATTTTTTTATCACTCCCCCACAACTAGCAAGTCCCAGATTTCCTTTAGCTACTCCATCAAAGTTAACCTTTACCCAACCATCCAGAGTAGCTTTCCAAGCAACATTCTCTCTAGAGGCTTTCCCTTTAGTAATCGGGAGGGAAATATCATAGGGAAACTTCCACTTCTGTGCAATATAAATATCATAGTGACTTAGCATGATCTTCTACCCATTGTGAAAAGATATCTCAGCCAAAAAAAATTCTTT
The DNA here is from genome assembly GCA_007115665.2 of Sequoiadendron giganteum. Taxonomy (NCBI): domain Eukaryota; kingdom Viridiplantae; phylum Streptophyta; class Pinopsida; order Cupressales; family Cupressaceae; genus Sequoiadendron; species Sequoiadendron giganteum. The sequence goes on along the minus strand of CM021104.1, from coordinate 69,143,718 downwards.
AATAGTCGCGCAGATTTTATAGGCCACAAAGATAGCAGGGAGAGCAAAGTTCCTGAAAATCCTATTATTATGTTCAAGCCATAACCCCCAAGCAATATGAGGTAGAGGCATATTTACATGTTAAGTTTACTTAGGATTATAAGATTCCTTCTATAAGTCTTAGTTGTCATATCTAGAACTTATCTTGCCCTAGGTAGTTATGAGTTAGTTGTTGCATGTAATAGGATTAAGACACTAGTCATGATCTTGTCTAATCCTATGTCTCACCTTTCCTTTTATAAGAAAGGCCTATCATGTACATTTGCATATTCAACCATATTCAAGCATATTCCATATTAAATTGTTGAAGAAAGTGTTTTCCATTTTCTCTCTTGTGGAAGATATTTTGGTCTATCAACTATTCCTAGGGGTGTTGAGGAGTCGCCATTAACTCCTATATGATATCAAAGCTCCAGTGTTGCAGATTCCTTCCCAAATATGTGTTGGCTTGAATATTTTGATGGGTGCATGTTGGGGTTTCAAGTACCTCATGGTTGAATCCAGGGCATCAAATAAAGTCAATTTTACCTTTCATTTCATCAAATTTGGTTATGTTTTTCCTCATCTATGAGGTTTTCAATTTGAGGGTTTCAATTGTAAGATCTAGAGGTAGCTGAAATTTTGGGGCACTTTGAGAAAATCAACCTCTCCATTGAGATCAAAAGGCTTGAGAGAAAAAATTTGATATAAAATTCAACTATATTTTTCTTTAGGTGTTTTTAAGCAAAAAATATTTGCTTGGGAAGATCGTACAACCCCCCAAACAAGACAATTTTTAATTTTGAAAAAATAATATTATGTGCTTTCTTTAGTTATTGGGCTAAATTTATTATATTTTAGGCATATATTTTTATTGAAAAAATGTAGGGGTCTTATTAAAAATTCTGGGCAAAATTTGGGCATACTCCGTAGAAAATATTCTCTACACTATGACCCCTATCACATCATTTATATCACAGGTTTTATAAATAAAAATTTTGTATTAAAGTTTATAGCAGCTACATTATTCTCCTCTAGTTTAAATTTTGTAGCCCCCAGTTTTTTCTGAGTTGCACCCTCAACCACATTTCCTAGCACTAGGTGTTAAGGTCCAACAACGATGTGGGAACCTGCCACTACTGCGGGTGGCACCACCACCATCCCTCAACCCTCCTACCACTCTGCAAGCGAACCTTTTAATTGTTTGCAATTTCTTGCCTATGGTCATGTGGGTGACCAGGCCCTAGCTCGAAGGGGCTTATATTTTGTGCTAAATTAGCCTATTGTCAGCCTGATTTTGTCCCCAAAGCCCTAAAATAGGGGATTTTTTTTCACATTTTCATAACTTTTGATATAAGAGGCCTTATTTTTGAAACAAAATATTGTTATAAAGATGACGATTTGAATTTCTTAGTGGTGCAGGTGTTTTGCAAAAAAACTCTAGTTTTGTGTCATTTTTTAGGGTTGAAGTCAGAGAGATAAGTACCAAATTAAGTGTAGTACCAAACTCTAAAACCTAAAATATTTAGCACTAAGTGATTCTCAAGAAAAATATAGTTGGGATACCATTTGTGAAAGTAACTAGTTAAGGTTTTGATGTCAATTTGAACATCCACCCTTGTTGAATCTTATTCAATAGTTCAATTAGAACATGGGATTGATATCAAGGTGTGGGATCTTGCCAATGAGATCAAACCTCCAAAGAAGGTTGGCTTCCTCTATAACCTATAGGTAGAGTATTGATCCAACTCAATATTGAATACCTATAGACTAATTGTAATGTAACAACTTGTATAGGAAAACTGAGAGAGAAATACACACAAACTAAAATGGAAAAGGTAATCTACACCAAGGTTAAAAAATTTCTTCTTTCCCAAAATAGTGCATATAATAAACAAGAATTTATTAGGAATACTCACACAACTCTCTATTATACCAGCTCCTAGATGTATGCATGGAGGTTATGGTTTGATAGACACTAAAAGGGAAGAAAATGATCCACAATAAACACCTATAAACAAGACTAAAATAACATATAGGTCCTACATATACAATGGTAAATATTTTTTCATGCATAGGTGTAGTAAGGTTTTACATAGAATGCAAGAGGAGAGAGGAGGTGAAACTAACATTTTTTTATTCATTATACAAAGGAGTGGGCCTATTTATAGTTTTAGAGGATGATAAATGCATCTATCTTCTATATAAACAAGGGAAGAATCATTTTTTATGAATATAAAAATGTGTTTTATTGCCTAGAATGGTGGAGAGAGAAAGGAGATGTGGTTGAGAGATAAACCCTATCCAATGGATTTTCTAGTCTAACATATTTGCACAAAAATCCCCATATAAAAGGCATAGAAGAAATTTTAAATTTCCTTTCCATAATTCCATATTGATGAATCTTAGGAGGAAGTGCAAAAACCCACTTGAAATCACTATAATTTTGGCCCAAGAATGGATGCCTAATAAAAGGTGGGTCTACAAAAATGAATGGGGCATGAGTACCATTTTCTTGAAAATTACATAATAAAACATGTTAAAAGCATTTATGAAACCTCTACATCATGAGATCTAGGAGTTGCAGTAGTTGTTGTAGTATTAATGACACTTCCTTGGAGTTATTACTACACATTATGATGGATAATAACATATATATTCATATGCATTACAAAGGATCTATTGACATATATGGATAATAACATATATATTCATATTTTGGTGACTTTGCTAGTATGTACCTAGTTCTCTGGTTGTGTAGACATATTATTTATTTTGAAGATTGTTCAATATTTTCATAGCTTCCTATCTTCTTCAAAATATCAAGATATTATGTACATAATGTCTTCTCCCCCTCTTTTCATCAATGCTTACCTCCCACCCACCCCTACACATGCCTATAGTCAACCTCAAAGTTCGTACACTATACCCAATCAACATTTATATCCTCCTACTCTACTATAAAATTTGAAAAACTTGGAAAACATAATTAGCATTAAAAGATATAATTTTAAAATCCCAAGAATAATTAGGGGCTATTGACAAAGAGCAATAAAATGACCTACAGTTGGAAGATTCTTCTTATCAAAATCATATTCACTAGAAAGAGATGGAAGCACACAAGAGGTATTAGCAACACATGGAAACACAAAGAAGACAACATGATGAGTGTCTTGTTAGATAGATGTTTTTTAGGGAAGAACAAACCAAACAATTGGAAGCTAGGGAGAAACAACTCATGCAAGAAATCAAATAGCAAGGAAGTCTTATGCTACCTTAAGGGTGAGCATGGCATTAAAAATTTAAATGAAATCAAGAAACAAATAAATGGAAAAGAAATATCTCAATTTTAAACCCAAATAATTCTTGCTTTTTCAATTTCTCACAATTTAGTGAATCAAAACACAAACACAATCCAAACACCTTTGATGATTCCAATCCAATGTTGATCCTAAGTCCCCATAATCCAAGGAAAGAAGAATCCACCAATTTTAAATTTCCAAAGGAGAGGGCTTTTGAGAGCTATTTTTTCTTCCAAAAACAAGAATGAAATAAAATGCCTAAGTTATTTTCCTTTAATCCTCTTTTTTATTTATCATGTTTTCTAATTTATTTTACTCCCAATTATTATTCATTTTTCCATAATATATTTTGTGATAAATTAGAATATTTAATTCACTTCCATGCTTGTCATTTTGAAATGAAACTAATTTAATTTATTCAAAGGAATATTTTCCAAAATAACTTCACTATATATCATGCAATACTTTAATTCACTAAAATGTATTTACAAACACACAAATAAATTATACCATTAGATTTTAAAATCACACACATAGAGTTATAGCTCACAACATGGATGAACTTCAAAATAATTGGAGAATAACTCAGACCTACATATTCAAGTGGATAAATAACATTATGCTTACATATTCAATGCACAAAGCATACTTATAGCATATATAATGGCCAAAAAATATTATAACCACCCAAAAACATACAACATCAAATAACATGTAAATCAATGCATCCCAATTTCAAAAAATTATGATAGCATCTATTAACAAGATGAATAATAATATGAATATGGACATATATAAACAAATATGGATAGTTATAAGGGATTCCTATGGCAACCTCATTGGTGCGATTGCCTCACCTCTTGGCTCTCAAACTAATCATCTGGCGGAGGCTGCTGGTGCTTACCACATCATAAATTTAGCCCAAAGTCTTAACATAAAAAATCTATGGCTTGAAGGAGATTCCAAAAACATAATTGACTGCTTACATGGCAAGTCTCCCCCCTCGTGGACCATCAATTCGTGGATTGAGGAAGCCATATTGAACTTGGCCAAATTTGAAAAAGTTAAAATATCACACGCCTATAGAGAAGCCAATGCTGTTGTGGACTTTTTTGCTAATGAAGGAGTTAAGAGTAAAGAAGTGTGTACCTGGCTAAATATTAGCGATCTAAATTTTAATGTCTGTGCCCTATTAAATTATGATAAATCACATGGTAAAGCGATGTGTTATCCCTTTAATGAGGATAGGTTGGATCTATCACATCACAATCATTAGATTGCATGGGACCGAGCCCAATGGAGTAATTTGCAAGAAAACTCTGCATGCTTTGTGGGTTCTTAGATTTGGCGGGGCCAATTTTAGAAAGGCTTTTGTTTGGACCTACCCAACTGTGTCGGCCAAAATGGGAGGAGATAGAAAGCGAACTGAGCTGGACAGCTATGAAATACATATGAAAAATGCCAAGGTTTGGAACAAGATTAAAAGCGGAGGGTTGACTCCTTTCCTTGAGAAGCTTCATGGCTCTAACTAGGAGGCCATGGATCTCTTCACCAAAAATTGGAATGATGGTAATTTGACTTTGTTTGGTAGGAATGTGGAACTCAATGAAAACCTCATTACTGATGTTATGAGATTACCCACTGATGGGAAGAAGTTCTTTAGGGACATGGCTTTTTTTGATGAAGTTGTTATCAGATTTCCTAAAACAGATAAGGAAAGGCTAAGTATGATCAAAATTGCTAACAGTTACTTCGATGTTGACTCCATAAAGACTATCTGGAGAAAGGTTCTTCGGGTCATCATGGAGTACATTACGGTGGATGGGCGCTTCACTAAAGTCTATGGATACCACTTTTCTCTTCTCAACCATTTCTGACACAAGGTAAGGGTCTCTATCCCATATTATCTTTTATGCTCCTTAAAGAAAAGTTTGGAGGACAACAAGAAAAACCCTAAAAGATTTCCCATTCTACACACTGGGTTAATTAGGCTAATTGTTGAACATCTCCATGTGCCCACTCCTGCTATCTTGGAAACCAACCCTGACTCCGAGAGTGATGATACTGAGCCCAGTGACTCAAACTATTTGCCTAACTCTAGCCCAGTTAGAAAAGCCCCTAGCTTGCATGTTGGCCCTTCTAGGGATACTGGTAAATCCTGCGTTGAGCTTGAGCCTAACAGTCCTTCCCTTAAGATCAGCCCCGTTGACAAGAAAACCTAGTCCAAAAGCCTTGTTTCCTACTCCGAAGAGTCCTCTGAGTTAGAGGAGTCCAAGACCAACAAATCTGAGCGTTGTGCTAACCCTCTACCAGACATACATATTAATGATAATTCCCCTGTTAACACTAGAAAAGAGCCCTCCCTAGATTATCTCAACCTTGCCAAAACCAACTCTGAGTCCCACTCTAAACTCTTGGATTGGACTTTCTCTGAAATTAATGAGCTGAAAATTAAGAACTTGGCACTGCAAAGTAAGATCGATGAAATGGGTGCTAAGATTGCTGAGATGGAAAAGAAAGAAGTGGTTCACAGTAACAGAAAGATTGACACTGAAGCTGAGAACTTAAAGAATACCATCAAAACTATAGCCGAGCAAAATAACCATATAGCAAGACATAATGCTATAATCATTAATGCGATGACTGAGAAGCTCGATAAAGCCCAACAGGGGTCTCTGGTGGTTGATCTAGAGGATACCGAGGATAAAATCCAGGAGGAAGCTAGAATTTCTAGAAGAACCAGAGCCAACCTGAAGCGCAAGGCTCCCCTTACCCCGAAAATGATTCAAACTTTTAAAAAGGGGGTTAAAGATATGCAAGAGCTGGAGGCGGAGACGGGGTCTATCCTTAGGACTCTGAATTAAGGGCTGGGGTTTTCTTTGTACTTTCTCTGTTGGACCTTTTTTCTTGACCTTTCTGGTCCTTTTTGGTTGGAACTCTAGTTTCCTCTTTGTTGTTTTGTAAACTTTGTGGTTTCAGGTCCCTGTAAAACTTGTTTTACCCTTTTATCAGAAACAAATATGGAAACAAGTAAAGCTACTATCAAACTGTAACCATAACAAAATAACATAAGTATCTTGAAATATGCACCATGATCCAAGCGTCGATATAAAATGATATGGAAAGTCTAACACCTCGACTAAAAACTAAGAAAGTATATTGATCAAAGTTCAAAATCAAGACTATCTAAATGTAAATGTTAAAGACATTATATAGATGTCTCTCTCCTTCCATGTAGTTTGACAAAGCTAGATTGTTTATACTCATTCAAAAAATGGATTTTATGATACTTTTCACATGTAAAAATTGGATTATATATATTGTACATTTCATTAGTTCAATGAGTATTATTCATGTTTAAAAAATAAATTTGTATATAAAAGAGAAAATAGCTCCTTATGATTCTATTGTAAACTATACTAGCTTAATACTTTTATAGTTAACTCCAATGAAGAATCTGAATGTGTTTTGTGGATTAGATTGTGTTGTCAATTTTTATCATCAACGTTTTGAATCACACTACGTGATCCATCATCAAGATGAAAGAGAGTTGAAGGAAAAGAATGATGATAAAAATTGGCAACACAATCTAATCCAGAAAACACATTCAGATAATTGATGGATTGTGGAAACTTTGTATATTTAATCCAATGAAGAATGATAAATATTTTAACATTTAATTATTCCATTTTGTTCATATATATTTATATACATGTATATATGTGTGTATGTGTTTATATGTATGTATATATACATCCATACATATATGCATGTGTGTAAGCATGTATGTATTTATATACAAACACACATGTTTAATTATATGTATATATATATACCCACACATATGTGTGTATTCATACATATACACATGTATATTTCTAATGAGTTTCACTATTTAAGATTATGCATATAAATTATTTTAATTTATTTTCCTAAGTTATAGATTTTAAATTGGTAAATGCTTAATGTTAAGAGTACTCTTTTATTATAGATATAGATGCTGCGATGTATGGGATAAACACTTTAGAACTAGAACACATCCAAGAGCATCAAAAAATGCAAATACTCATGTAGTGTTGAAAAATGTCATTAGTGACATTTTCACACTTTTTTGGGCCCTCCTTATAAAATTGAGCTTAATGATGCCTTGACTTAGTGTTGTAATGTGTTCAACACACTCACATTAGGCCTTGGGCTCTTGTGAACTAAATGAGCTTATTGATACCTTATTTAGAGTGGTGTAAAGTGTTGTAGCACACTTTCACACTTTTCTAGAGTTGTCATTAATAATTGGGCTTCTTTATGCTTTAATTAGCCTTATTTGTATCCACAAGCCTCATTTAATGCATATTTTTGAGGATGAACCCAACATAAATCAACATCCAATCATAATTCAGGTGTTTCTAGGTTGTGTGGCCCAAATTTAGTGGTCTGGGACTCATACGCCACCTTGGTCATACGAGTCCTACCTAGGGTTTTGGGTCTTGATCCTAGTTTTACACCTTTCTAAGCATTTTTGAATTTGGTCCCATAAATTATCCTAAATGGGACTCATATGCCACCTTGGGTGTATGAGTCTTGTGTGGCCCAAAATTAAAATTAATTCAAATTCTTGATGGGATTTTATCCTCCTAGATCTGATGTTGACTTATACTATTGTAATTTCAAGAATTTTTGCATAATTTAGTATAAATACAAGTTTCTTTCACTCATTTTCACCCCAAGAATTCAAGTATTCATCCTTATAGCCAATTTGAGTTCACAAGAATCATTCAAGTTTTTACAAGAGCATTCAAGACAATTCAAGGCAAATTATCAAGTGTTTTAGAGCATTATTCAAGCATCAAGCATCATGTCAAAGTCATCATGATTCATGTTTTTTTTTGGAGCTAACAATTGTGATGTAGCGTTTCATGATTCAAGCTAGCATTTCATTCAAGATCTATCATATTCAAGAAAGAGTCAAGATCTACATCCATTGGAGCCACTTCATACATGTTTGCAACCTCTTATTGCAAGAGCTTGGTGAGTTGTAACATTATATTTTATTCATTCATCATTCTCCATTCCTATTTCATTTCATTTCAAGGTTTGATTACCAAAACGGGGTTTGACCAAGGAAAACCCCTATCCACTAACAAAACAACATGTTTCCCTCTCTTTAGTGTGTGATTTGTAGGTTTAGGTTGAAAGCAGATTGAACCATTTAAACATTTTCCTCTAATGTCCAATTTGGATGAAATAAAAGGCTTATCTAGCTTTTTTTACTTCTTTGTACTTGATGGTGAGATAAAAATATCTCTAGGAAGCTCTATTATACTTGTCAAATACTCTTAAAAGGATAAACGATATAAATGTAAATATAAAAAAAAGAAGAACAATTACCTTGTGTTAACCTTTCTCACCTCATGGATTGACCTGAAGTAGATGCACCTATGACTACTTGATGTGCTCATCAATGATATAGTAATTGGATATAATGTAGTTGTTTAAATACTAGTGGCATGTTGATGGGATTGAGGATTCTTTGAAGAAAATGATAGCATAAGGACATGATGAATTGAGATTCCTTTGAAGAAAGTTACACCATAAGGATATGATGGAGGTAGATATCCAAAATGAGAGAAAATGCCTCAATTTATAATTTTTGTTGGGGGAAGTGAATGACCAATATGCATTGGCTGAATGGAGGGTCAATATTGAATGAGATGATGAAGGATTATCTTGTGACAAGTGTCACAAGTGGAAAGGAGGTGTAAGAGCAAGGTGTTCTCACACACATGTGAGCACACATTGGAAAGAACATCTCAAACATATCTATGACATGTGTAAGAGATAGGGTCACCTCACATGTGTGAGAGATATGCTCATACATGTGTGAGAAAGGGGAAAAATAGGTAGGCCAAGACACTTATCATATGGTGACAAGTCTAAATATTGATACATGTAAATTGATTCAAGGCATAGGATTAAGTGGACAAGAATCGATGGTGACAAGTTTATATTTTTATCCATGTAGATGGATTAAAGGGCTAGGATTAAGTGGACAAGAATTGATGCTGACATGGAATTAAATAATAAGAAAATGGTAATAAATGTTAATTAGCCTAAATAAATTAATTAATCTGGTATTCATTAATTTACTTAGTTGGAAGGTTTGGGGCAAAGGTTAAATTTAACTAAATAAATAAATTTATTTAACTAAGGGATGAGATAAGGATGAATAAAAATTGAATATTATTTATTTAATTAACATATGTAATGGGGTAAAGTCAAGTGTGGTTGGGTATGGATATATTTAGATTTATAAACCTGTAATTAAAAGTCAAGAGAAAATAACCCTAAAAAGTATAATTTCTAACAAGATTCTTTTATTCTCTAGGTCATGCCATATGATAAAGGAGAAGAGAATACTTTTACTTTATGAAAGGAGTCTCAAATTTCATAATAAATTCTAACACAAAACTCACAACTACTCTAATACCATGTTATAGAGTTTGGTTGTTAAGCTAGCTAGAATCAAAATGACTGAAGGAAATATATATTAAAAATATAGAGATGAAATAAATTATCTCTCCATTGTATTGAACTAAAAATGGGGAAAGGTGAGTTGTATATATAGAAAAATAAGTTTTTCTTTAAGAGGATTAATAATTGTTAGTGTAATAGTTATTAGATTGTTACATTAACCATTATTTAGTTCTCATTATGTTGTCAGTTATGTGGTTACACAGCTACACTTTCTCTTATATAATTGTATCTTGTGATCATTGAATAACATATCAAGATTTTCACCTCTTCATTTTATTATATATTCTCATATCTCTTATATTTCCACCTTTCATATCAATATGAAAATAGTACATTTGATAATGTTGCTTTCCAGGTGAGAATGAGATAAATGCTCATGATGTTGAAGGTATCTAAAAATGGTAGTGAGGCACTTCTACATTTTCCTAGAGAACCATCCATGCTCTAATAGATACTCTTGAACATATACACATTCCTTTCCTAAGATCAATATTGTGTAGGAATGATGCGAGTGAAAGGGTATAGAATCACCATCTTGCTACTATCCTAATTTTGAAATGATGTCAAAGACAAAAATAGTTTGATTGAGGGTTTGTGTTGTGGATTTTGTAAGTTTAGTTTCCTCTTCAAATTTTTTAGAGGGAGCAATATAGAGTATGAAGAAGACTATGTATAATGGGCATACATGGAGGGAGAATAAATATTTTTGATAGGTGTGTCAGCATGGTAGAAGAAAAATGTGGCAAGGAAAAAGTGTGGTAGGGTTATGCACATGTGGATTAGAGTTTTGTAGAAGGTAATCTACATTGAAGATATTAATTACAATTGTAAGTATTTTTAGAAGAGGCACTAGGCTTGAGAATAATTTTCTTCTTCCAATTTGGGAATGAAGTGATAGTGTGTAGTCTATGGAAATAAGTTGTGAAATAAAACTTTCTTCTTCTCTATTTCTCATAACCTAGCTGTGCATAATGGGGTTTTGTCTCGCCTCTATCTTCACATATTCCACCATTAACAATCCACACATTATCAAGAATGAATGGTGTCATAGTTGAGTTAGTTAAACTTATGGAATTTTAAGTGAAGGAATTCAAACTCCGCTATACCTCTACGACTCATATTAGTGTTCTAATGAATTTGTATCTTGATTATGCCTTATAATAGTGTTTTGATGATTTTTTATGTAGACTGATAAATTTTCAATGGTGATATAAGGAAGATATTGTGTCAAAGATTGATTTAAATATATTTGAAGGGGATATAGCATTATGGAGATTGTATTAGGCAATTATTCTAGATTTAATTTTCATACTTAGAAAATTAAATTTCAAATGCAACTAATGAATAAAATTTAATGGGGAATAGTACGTAGAAAAGAAAACCGACCTGTAGATGCAAATAAGTTATTAGATTTGAATATTAGAGATGATAAAGCAAAGGCTATTATCAGTCTTTCTCATTTTGAATCTAAATTACATAACATATATTTGGATAAATCATTAAGGGAAATTTGAGATGATCTAAATAAATTATTTTGAGCAAAGAAGCTTAATGCAATGTTTACCCTTAAGCTTCAATTTTCAAGTTGAAAATGGGAGATGAAATCACAATGTCAAATCACATAAGTAATTTGAGGTGTCTCATTACACAACTAGTAGAATTCAAGACTTTGGTAGATGATTATGTTTGTAGAGCTATATTGTTAAATATTTTTCCTTCAAATTATAATAATGTTATTTTTACATAGTCAAATAACTTGTCAAACTTTACAAGATATGATTTCATCTCTCTTAGCAGAAGAAAAGATAAAAAATACATAACATAAAAAATGCAACTTTTAGCAAGAGAAACCATTATACTTACGAAGTAATAAAAAAATGTCAACTATAAACAAAGGAGAAATTGCATGCTTCTACTATAAGAAAAAGGGTCACATAGTTTGGTCTTGTAGAATTGCTAGTGGCCTTGTTAAAAGAAAACTCAAAGATCAATCAAATGAAGGTAAATTAATTTGTAATGAGCATGAGGATGAGAATCCACTAGATCATGATTTTGTTGATATTAATAAGAATGGATTCGAACTTTGAGTCATCACATTGGAGGCTAGTAGCATCAAAGGATGGAGTAATTTCCATCAGCTCAAGTCAACTTTTCACTTTGATATGGTGATTTTCTTGAGAAGGGTTTTTATTTTTTCTTGTTTTCCTTGTTGATGCTGATGGATTTCAAGAATACATATATTATGAAATTTAATTTTTGGAGATAAGTAAGGTATTTTATGTTGATATCAATATGGATTGTTGTCCAATGAGTTTAAAATATTATGATTAGGAATTATACTTGTACAAGGTTAAGAGACAACTTGATGGACCCCTATGTTTGAAAAGATCAATATGGATTATTGTCAAATAATTTAGGAATCAATGAATCAAGAGTTTTAGAAAATGGTAGTCCAAGAACTCAAGAATTCAACTCAAAGCTACACTCCCTTAAGGGTCACGATGTAGTTTGATGGAGCTCCACATGATTTAAGATTACTTTCTTCAAAGGAAGATCTTCTCAAGAATACATATCTATTTTTTAATTAGCAAGTTTTGTTATGTAAGCCTTAAGGGGCATCCCTTGGCAAGGATAATTTTGATGTTTTGATGATACATTTGTAAGAATGATGTAACAAGGGGGAAATATTAGCATGAAAATTATTATATTATTATAATTGTTGTTATCTAGTTCTCATTATGTTGCTAGTTATGTGTTTACACAACTGCACTTTCTCTTGTAGAAATATACCTCGTGATCATCAAATAATATATAAAGCTTTTCATCTCTTTAATAACACCCAACTAGCTAAGAAATTTATATTGTTTCGTACATGGTAAATTTTATATGACATCGTTGCACCTACTTAGATAAGACAAAAAAGTTATTATGAGAGGTGGAAAATAAATATAAAAGAGGGTGTGAGACTCAAATACCCAAAGGTGGATTAGAGGGACACATTTAATTAAAAAATTATCTCTGTCCTCATATTAATTTTAAGTATAATATAACTTAAAAAACCTTAATAATATGTGTAAGGAAAATAAATATCCCTAGCATAAGATAAATAAAGAAAAACCACACTAATAATAATTCAATATATTGGGTGGGGGTCCTAGCTCAGTTCGCTAAACCTTTCCTATTGCAAGAGGTTGGTCACGAGGTCTAGTCTCCTCCATCACTGTGGTACCAGAGGGTGTGTCGCACCAACACTACTGATCATGTGAAAAAAGTTTACCAGATGCACTGCAACTTATATGGGGTCGTGCTACCCAATTCTTATAGCCCCAAAAAAAAATCAATTTTCATTCAATATAGAAACTTAAAATATAAATTACAAATACTAGCATTTTCTAACTAATTATATAAAAATGAGAAATTAATCTATCCCTTCTTATAAACTATCATTTTCTATAAATATCTTCAATTTATTAAGGTAATTTTGCTTTCCAGACATCCTTACACATGATCCAAGAAAGATGAATTCTTATTTTTCCAAGAATATCTCTATATATTTTCTTTATTGACTACACTTATCTCCCTGAAGGAATCTGAACTTCTCCCTTTTGTATCTCATATGCACAAATCTTCCTCTCATTACCACATAGATTCATCATTTTTGGTTTCACTCCTTTTAACAGTTTTCATTTTGCTAAATGGGTGCTCCTCTTTTTCACATGTTACACTTCTCCTTACTCATGTCCTATAAATTTTTTATGTAGTATCCATCTCTTTTCTATTCACCTATAATTATGAAAAATTAAATCTCTAATTCCCCTTTTTCCAATCATGCCATACACATACACTTTCTTCTCTCAAAAATAGTCCCAAAATTATATTGCTAAGAAAGAAATTATAAATTCTTTCCCAATATGTATGGTGCCAAACTAAACACTCTTAAAAAAATAGCCCAAGAAAGTAATAATTTCATGAAATTTAGTACTCTCCCTCTAGGTGATCATTTCCTAATGCAATAGTTGAAATGCTCCAAATAGAATAGGAGGAAAATATATAAATTTAAATCACTAGCATAGAAAATACTATGGCTAACAAACCTCTCATGTGATGTCCCAAAATCATTTATTTGTTATGTTGTTACTCAAGAAAAAAATAAATGTAATATAAAAATTAATTTTAGAAAATAAAAAATGAATATATTCACATAATCCAATCCTTTAGTTGGTGTTACACTAGGTGAAATAGAACTATGCTCCTCCAATGTTGACCTTGAAACTTTGCTTGCCTATGTCTAAAATATTAGCAGTGATAAAAAAACCTTTAGATGATTTATCAATGAAAAACATACAAGAACTTGATTTTTCTTAATGATTAACCAAACTCTTATAGGCATATGGATGGATGTGAGGGATAGAAAGTGATCAAATTTCATTTTAAGGTCTTAAAATAATTCTTGAAAAATCATGATGAAAAATCATGAATTGGCCATCGAATGATCATGTTATAGATTGAAGTTTTAGTTATACAATCACATTGATTGTGCTATCAATACCACTCAACTAAGATACAACATGATCTCCTATGACACAAATACACTTTTAAAAGTGTAATCAGATGTACATAGTTAAAAACTTGTCTGACCATAGAATGATAGTGATATATGCATAAATCTTAATGATATGATGCTTTAGTATAGACTTAAATGTTTACAAGAAGGTTGGTAATACTCTTTAGTCACGCCATGTCACCTGCTTCTTGTACTCCACGTTGGGAGCCACAAAGCGAGCCTTCGCTTCTAATCATAGGGTGGGCACTCCCTCCGATGGCGTATATACCCCACGGCTCATAATCATTGTTTGCCACGTGCACATACCCATGTCGGCACCTGCCCACAAAAAAGGTCCGTATCATGTCAATTAGCCAGATCGATTATATCCGAATTCATTGATGAATGGAGTTGCCTAGTTAAAAACGAAAAGTTAGAATTTAACTCAATTACCTTGGCATGCGCTCCAACAAGCCAGGTCCAAAGTGGTTGAATGCAACAGTCACTCTCATGTCTTTATCTGCTGTATAATCATCGCTGTGTCCCAAAAGCATCACCTGTAGTGTTTTATTAGACAGGCAAGATTAGTCATTCATCCATATTCATCGCAGTCTATATTAGTTAATTCTATCTCTTACTTTGTCATGGTAGGAGAAGCGGTTGTTAGAAACTGTGACTGCTGTGGAAGCAAGTGTGATATCTACAAGTCCGTCTGCGCAACTGGTGAGGTTGTTATGACCGATCCAAATGTCTCGTGAAGTAACAACTGAAATTCCATCTCCATCTTGTGTATCCATAATCTGAAGGCTCATGGATTGTGAGACGAGAACGTTGCCAACTACACTTGGCTTGCAGTCGTGGATGTTTAAACCATAGATGATAATGTTGCTGACATTAAAGAGGCGCATGCAAGGCCCATTGCTGATGTGAACATTTTGAGCCCCTTGCGGCAATAGTCTTGTGGCTGGCGACAAACAGGAACATCTGAAGCTTTATCTCCATATCACTGGCAAACACTATCCAGAGGGGACCATCACGAGTAACTCCGTATCTGAGAGTCCCAGGTGAGGGGTTTGCAGCATTGTCATCAGGACTGGTTACTGTATACATCTATCCTCCGTTGCCTCCCTTGGCTGCACTGCCAAAGCCCACACCACAATCCGCAAGCTTCATTCTGTTTTCCGCCCAATTTGGATTTCTTCTCCAGCAATTATCAATAGGGTTGTAGGACGTTGAAGAAGCCAACGAAAGAGAAAGTAAAACAGAAAGAAACTGCATCCACCCTACAGAAGCCATTCGAAGTATATGGTTGGTATCAATAGATTGACTGGATTAGTAAATAGTGATCCTTGCATACAATTCATTTGTTTTTCCTCATATTTATAGAGCTAATCATACTCGATATAATATTGTAGCTAACAGCTAGCCCTCTCTCTCAGCTGTTAACTGGTAACGGTTGGATATGCACATTCCATTCAAACATTGCTTCAAAAGGAAAATACGCGTGTAGCTCATAACCAGTTGAATAAGCCTTAGTCCTATTGTTTATTTGTCATACATGTTGCTACCAAAGAGAAGATTGCATGGTCGTCAAATGCTTATTTATTTTATCAGTTCTCATTGTCCACGGACACAATGAATCTTATTCAATACTAATAAATCAAAGCATTGGAATTCATCGTAGACGACGGCGGAGGAGAATATAGAAAATTCATTTGTCCCTCAACTTAAGCAAGTATGAAACATGAATTTGGCCAGCAGCTATTTTGATATTTAGTGAATTCTGTTGATAAGTAGGAAGTATTTTTCACAGTGTGTTAAATTGTGATATTGCTATCAGGATTCAATCATGTAGTGAGTCAAATCTATTGATCCATGTTTCATGAGTAGTGGTTTACAAGAATCCATCGCTCATGATAGTGAATAGTCCACATAATCACTATCATAAAAAATGAATTCTTCTGAAAAACTACTCATAAAACATGGATCAATAAATTTAACTCATAAAACTAAATGATTGAATCCTGATAGCAATATCACAATCTGATAATTGTTGTCAATTCTTCTGATTAGCATTGTATAAATAGACTCCACCATAGACTGAGATATAATGGTAACCCATCCCATCCAATATAATATTGGAGATAATATACAGCCGCCTGTCTACGTCTGTGTAACATTGGAGATAGTATTTGTTCCGATGAAACATTGCTTCGGAATCAAACAAACAGCTGGATATGCTTCGCTCTCCGTTTAGCTGGTTATATTCGTCGTCGTTCCAGAGAGGCGAGTGGCTTGTCGTTTTATGATTCTTTGTGTTTTTATTAGTTTTTCTCCATAATAAAATGAAACATATCCAATATTCAATACCTGTGTTGAATATGCCGTAGTTTATTTAAATATTGAACACTGGTTAAATAACCTCCAAACTCTATATTGTTGATTGTTAGTCGCACTTGATATTCTTCGATTCACCTTTTTCATTGATTGTCTTTCAGTTTGTATAAATAATAAATTTATCAACGTTTTAAAGTTTATTTAAAATTGATTGTTTTTTAAAAGTTTTCAAATATAATTGGTTGATATAATTTTGATAAGTTTATTATAATCTAAGTGGTTGTTTTATTTTTAATTAATATTGTTTAATGTCTGTATGTATATTGTACATTAATTAATTGATGATTAATTAATCAAATGCCATTCATCAAAATTAAATTATTTTGTAATATCTCTATGTATGTGTATTATGTATAAATAAAAAATAAACTATTTTGAAATAATGCATATATACATATTGCAAATAACATGTCTAGTTGTTAGTTCATTAAATGAATGTTGGAAAGGCAATTCTTGAAATTAATGTCCTTTGTTAAGTTTTTCATGTTATATGCATTGCAGTTTGCATTGTATTGATAGATATTCATTTACATTATCTAATTGTAATTATATTGACATACATTCCATCCAATTACAAGCATTATATTGAGAATATACTTAGTAATCTAAAACTAAACTACATTAATCTATAGCTGACATTTCATTCCATATGACATTGTAGCTAATAGCTAGTTGTCTTTATTAGTCTGTCTAAGTGTGTTGTGATTGGTAATGGTTGGATTCATATTATGTTTAACCTTTGCTTCAAAATAAAATATGCATGCAACTCATAACCAATTGCATAAACCTTAGTTATATTAGTTATTTATCTTATCTATTGCTTCCAAAGAGAGGATAGGTTGGTTGTAGTATGTTTCCTTCTTTCTCTTTGTTCATGGATACACTAAAAAGGATTCAAAATTAATAATAAATAAGGGATTGGAATATAACATATATCAAGGTTTAGAAGACACATTTGTCCCTGAACTTAGGAAAATGTGAATCATGAATTTCCTATGGCAAAATAGAATGACCAACAACCTTTTTGAAATTTAGTGAACTCCGATAATTACTGTTGGTTTTTCTAGTTTGTATTATATAGATATAGTCGAATATCTCAGTCTATCATACCATCAATTTGATATGCTTTATTATGCTTACCTAGGTATCTTCATGGTCCTTCTAGAGAGGAAAATGGCTAGGCACTTTATGATTCTTTGTGTTTATCATTTTTTGTCCATAATAAAATGCAACATATCCAACATGAATACACTTCTTTAGTATTCATTAGTTTCTTAAAATATTGAACACTATGTTAAATGACCTTAAGGATTTTATGTTGTTAATTATTAGTCCATATTCAAATTGTTTGATTCAACTTTTTCAGTAATTAATTTTTTGTGTTTTGTGTAAGTAAAATATTAATGAAATTTTTTAGGTTGATTTAAAAATGATTATTTTCAAAAGAAAATACATATAACTAGTTTTTTAATATTCAAATTTGTTTATTGTAATCTAATTAGTAGATTTTACTTTTAATTAAAAAGAAACAGAAAATCTACAACCAATCAAATATAATTGAGAATAAATAAATAAATTTTGAATGTTTGTATGTATGTATATTACACATAAAGTATTTGGTGTCTAGTCAATCAAATGTCATCTAGAAAAAATAAACTATTTTATAAGGTTTATATATGTGTGTATTGTGCAAAAACAAAAAAATATACTGTTTTTAATTTTTTTTATATGTATTGTAAAGAAATTGCTTAGTGGTTAGTTCATAAATTAATGTTGCAGAGGTTTACCACATGATTTATTTTGGTTTAATATTTTTCTAATATGAACCACCAAAAAGATAACACTGACCTAGGGAAAGAGGATTCCCTTTACTAGGCCCCTAGGGTTTCTCACCCTAGGAGCTCTTTCTGCTTGGTGGTTATGGGATTTTTGGTGGTTACATTCAAAGGAAGGGCCAGTTGATGAAGGTTGTGATATGTGTGTGTTGTGTGCTTGAATAAAACTAATGCTAACTAAGAAATGTAAATTAAAACAAACATGAACTAAATACAAACTAAGTTATAATGACCTAAATGTATGCAATCTAGAAACTAACAGAAAATAACAAAGAGTGTTCACTTGGAAATGGAAGCTTGAAGATGAGATGCCCTAGAATATTCTGGAAATTATCTAAAATTAGTAGAGGGACACTTACACCAAGTTGGGCAACCTAGTCCTCCTATTGAGAAACTTTTCTAGATTGGGTTTCAAGGAAAAGGGTACCTAAAAATGTAAAAACCCTTTTTCAGGCTTAGCACAGGAACAAGGTTGCCAATAGTGGCGACCTAGTCCTCTTGATGCTTTCTGAGGATTTAGAGTTTGATTCTATGGGTCCCATTTGGTACTTTCTTCCTCTACAACATTATGTGTCTGAAACTCCCAAAAATGACATGTAGCTTATCGTTTTTCTCCTTCTAGGGTTTGATGCTTTGGCATGACTTGAGTGGAATGTTTGTAAATTCTCCAACACTTTTTACTTAACAAAGTCTAGGTACAAACCTGCAAACACATGCATAGGCCAAGAGAATGTTGGGGTTAGGGAATAGGGGTTTGCCTAAGTTAAACCCCTTTGATGGTAACTAAACCCAAATGAGAAATAAATCAAAGGAGAGATGCTTGAGTGATAAACAATGTAAATACTCACCAAATCCTTTATTTTTGAGGTATGTGCAATATGCAAGAACAAATCCAATGAAGGTTGCTTGTGAAACCCTTGTGCTTGATTGCTTTCTTCGGAAGTCTTAGGTGCAAGAGTACTTTTGAAGATTGAGTGAAGGTGAAAAATGATCTTAGGAGAGAGAAAAATGAGGTTGAAAACCCTTACTTATACATGCTAAACCCTAATTTTCATGAAAATGCAACATGATAGGCCGACACTAGGGTTTAGGAGGCAACATTCTCGTTAGATTTTGTCTTAATTTTGAAATTTATGTCAAAAGGGACTAGGTCACCCAAGGTGGCAGCCTAGTCCGCTTGGACAATTTCAAGTGGTGGTTGGGAATAAAATGTTGATTAATGATGTGTTTCAAGATTCCCTCTTGAAACACACTTTATTCAAGACAAAAAGTACATAAAAGGGACAAATTAGCATAGGAAAAGGGTTAAATTAGGGGTGATAAGCCTAGGGAGATGTGAAAATGCCTTACACCTTGGAATAAGGCTTGGAAAGGGGTAAAAGGGTGTTGTTTAGGTAAATTATGTTGAAAGGGTCTTAGAAAAGTGAGGAAATGTGTTACATCACTTCACAAAACCTTACTAAAACACTGTTAGATTATTGTTGAATTGCAAGCTTTCAAGACTGAATCAAGGGGAAACAAGGCCAAAATCCAAGGAAAAAGGCCAAAATGAGTGAAAAAGTGCCAAAGACTACACTTTTTGGTGACAAATAATAATATATGAGTTTTCGTTTATGCTCCACTCATAGTTATGAATGTAAAATGTGGAGAGACATAAGTGGCTCAAATGACATGTAGGAGACTAAGATTTTGAAAAGAAGATGCATATTTTCCAATTATACCAACAATTATTTGTGGTTATGTTTTGTTTGATTATATTCTCATTAGCTTTGTGTGGGTGAAATTTTCATGTATCTATTTATGGTTTTTATTTTTTATTTTATGTAAGTGTTTTAGTGTTTTTCACGATACATATTATTTTCCTTATGGTGTGATGGTGATGATTGGTATCAAGAGAAAGTTTGGACTTTTGTATAGTGAGGGTTTAAATTTTTACTATAATTTTGTATATTATTATTTTGATTTCATTAATCTAAATACTATTTTTATAGGAATGTTTTTCTTTAATATTGTTCCATTATTCTCTACACTTTGAATTTTGTGCCATAGATAACCTAGAGGAATATTTTAAGGGTTTGGTGGGTGTTAGGTAGCAACATGGTCGTGATTTTGTATATATCCCAATGGGCATGCTAATAGATTGAAGGAGTCATTTAATTTCCCATGACATAAATTTGTGAGTTTCATTTATAATGAGATTTTCATTTAATATCCCAAGGCCTAAATTGTAAGGTCAAGATTAGTATTAATAGAAAGAATCAAATTCTCCCATTACTTAGGAAGAGAACAATGAAGAATATTGTATATCTTCTTCATCAATCTTAACACCATCAGAAGCTAATTGACATGAATTTAAATACTCAAGAATCAAGTCACCTTCATTTTTGGAGAAAATAAATTTCTTTTCAAATATAACTTATTTACTAGGCTCTTGGGATGGTATATTTCACCCAAACATTTCTATAAGGAATATGTAGTGGGATCTTCAACTACATTTAATAAAATTTATTCTAAATTATAAAGCTAGATTGTACTACGTGCTTTCTTATCTATTTGTGTCATGCCCATAAATACACAATTAAGGACACAATGAATTGAAATAAGTCCCATAAATTAATTTCGTCTAAAATTAATAGGTTTTATAAAATGAAGGTTTTTAGGCATTCAAGAATTTATCACAAGGTTTGTTTGGCTAGAAAATGATTCATATTTTAGTAGCATTCCAAAAGTTCACAAAAAATAACACACATTGAACCATTTAAAAATTTCCTCTAATGTCCAATTTGGATGAAATAAAAGGATAATCTAGCTTTTTTGACTTCTTTGTACTTGATGGTGAGATAAAAATATCTCTAGGAAGCTCTAGTATACTCTTTGAATATTCTTAAAAGGATAAAATATAAAAATGTAAATATAAAAAAATGAAGAACAATTACCTTGTGTTTACCTTTCTCACCTCATGGATTGACCTAAAGTAGATGCACCTATGACTACTTGATGTGCTCCTCAATGATATGGTATTTTGATAGAATGTAGTTGTTCAAATAATAGTAGCATGATGTTGGTATAAATAATTATTTGAATAAAATGATAGTATAAGGACATGATGAATTAAGATTCCTTTGAAGAAAGTGACACCATAAGGATATGATAGAAGTAAATATCAAAAATGAGAGAAAATGCCTCTATTTATAATTTCTGATGGGAGAAATTAATGACCAATATGCATTGGCTAAATGGAGGGTAAATATTGAATGATATGGTGAAGGATTATCTTGTGACAAGTGTCGCAAGTGGAAAGGAGGTGTAAGAGCAAGGTGTGCTCACACACGTGTGAGCACACATTGGAAAAAACATGACATAGACATATCTATAACATGTGTAAGAGATAGGGTCACCTCACATGTGTGAGAGATATGCTCATACATGTGTGAGCAAGGAGAACAATAGGTAGGCCAAGACACTTATCATATGGTGACAAGTCTAGATCTTGATACATGTAAATTGATTCAAGGGATAGGATTAAGTGGACAAGAATGGATGGTGACAAGTTTAAATTTTTATCCATGTAGATGGATTCAAGGGCTAGGATTAAGTGGACAAGAATTGATGGTGACATGGAATTAAATAATAAGAAAATGGTATTAAATATTAATTAGCCTAAATAAATTAATTAAGTAGGTATTAATTTATTTATTTAGTTGGAAGGTTTGGGGCTAAGGTTAAATTTAACTAAATAGATGAATTTATTTAATTAAGGGATGAGATAAGGATGAGTATAAAAATGAATATTATTTATTTAATTAATAGATATAATGGGGTAAATTCAAGTGTGGTTGTGTATGGATATATTTAGATGTCTACACCTATAATTAAAAGTCAAGAGAAAAAAATACCCCTAAAAAGTAAAATTTCTAACAAGAGTCTTTTATCCTCTAGGTCATGCCATAGGATAAAGGAGAAGAGCATACTTTTATTTTATGAAAGGAGTCTGAAATTTCCTAATAAATTCTAACACAAAACTCACAACTACTCTAATACCATGTTACACTTGGTTGTTAAGCCAACTAGAATTGAAATGACTGAAGGAAATATATATTATAATATAGAGATGAAATAAATTATCTCTCCATTGTATTGAACTAGAAATGGAGAAAGGTGAGTTGTATATATAGAAAAATAAGTGTTTTTTTTAAGAGGATTAATAATTTTTAGTGTAATAGTTATTAGATTGTTACATTAACCATTATTTATTTCTCATTATGTTGCTAGTTATGTGGTTACACAACTACACTTTCTCTTATACAATTATATCTCATGATCATTGCATAAAATATCAAGCTTTTCACCTCTTCATTTGTTATTATAGATTCTCTTATCTCTTATATTTCTGCATTTTATATTGATATGAAAATAGTGCATTTGGTAATCTTGCTTTCTAGGTGAGAATGAGATAAATGCTCGTGATGCTGAAGGTATCTAAAAATTGTAGTGAGGCACTTCTGCATTTTCTTGGAGAACCATCCATGCTTTGATAGATACTCTTGAACATCTACACATACCTTTCCTAAGATCAATATTGTGTAGGAATGGCTCGAGTGAAAGGGTATAGCATCACCATCTTGCTACTATCCTAATTTTGAAATGATGTCAAAGACAAAAATAGTTTGATTGAGGGTTTTTGTTGTGGATTTTGGAAGTTTAGTTTCCTCTTCATTTTTTTTAGAGGGAGCAATATAGGGTATGAAGAAGACTATGTATAGGGTGATCCTACAATACTCATTTATAATTTTTGGCCAAACTGGACACTAAACTGATTTTTTCTAACTAAATCTTCACTTTAGGGTACCTATAGTGGCTAAACCGTGAGGAATTTGAAGATGATGCAAAGTAGTGATTTGTGACATTTTTTCTGTAGATTCTAAATATATTTTTTTCAAAAAAATTGGAATCAAATTGCACTTCTTTTTCCATCTCCTTCGAAAACTATTTTTTTTTTTTTTAAACACCATTTTAAGGAGCGACGCTCACCGTATAACACAATTTTTTTTCAATGAAGGATAAAATTCTGCTTTCTTTTTAATTTATATTTGTAACTACGATATATAGTGCTTCCAATTGGTTTCATAGTGTTTTATTGAATATTTTTTCCTTAATCAAGTTTTTAAGTCAAACCAATTACAACTCAGACATAGGTGGACCATATAACATAATTTTTTTTGTATATATTGAAATTCAAAAAAAAAATTATTGGATCAAAGACTTCAATATCTGGTGCACTCATTTTATTTTTATAATCTTCTATTTTTCCATGTGTGTAGAACAAAGAGCTTGATTTTTGGTGAAAAACCTACATTCACAAGAAATAAAATATAAATATAATAATTGTAGACACGAAAAATATACAAGTTGATCCTACGCACTTGATCCTAACTACTAACATCATTTCATCCCAAATCATACTCTCAGCTTATCATTACCTTTCATCCCTTAATTAAATAAATCATTATTTATTTGATTAGGTCTTTCTCCTTTGTTCATTAAATTAATCAATTTAATTTAATTAAGCTTATATCTCTGTTCATTTAAATAATTTATTTTATTTAAATCAAGTCTCTAAAGTCTTCTTATTAAATTGAATAAATTTAAACCTTATTTAATTTAATCTAACATTATCCCCTTTAGTTAAATAAATCAAATCATTTATTTAATTAAATATTTTTTTCTCAATTCTTGATTTAAATTGACTCAATAAATTCAAGTCAAAATTGTCACATCTCCTAATCTCCCATTAAATTAACTAACCTTTGGTTAATTTAATCCTAATCTATGTCTCATCCTCTAGCTTTTACCACTTGCACAATAAATCAATTACTTTGATTTATTAAATCTCTATTTTCCCTCACATGGCATAAAAGGAGAATATTCCTTAAAATTTGAATTCAAATTCAAGTGGGCTTGGTCCTTCCAACAAGGAATTTAATGCCTCTTACATGTCCTTAGCCTTGAGCCAAGTGACATTAACTCCATTCTTTTCTCCCTCCAACATGTCACTTTCAAATTTCAAATTTGAATCTCATAACATTTATCATGCACATTGATCAAAATGTGCTCAACCTTCAAAAATTCACATCTTGATAAGTGGCAATTGGCCATTGGATGTTGAATGATCCCACATTGCTCAATCTCACTCATACTTCCAAATTTGAAATCTATAAATGAGAGACTCTTCCTCTCATTCATCATCCACAAATTGAGTAAACTTACTATACTCAACTTCATCCTCAAGCATATATACTTCCATCCATTTTATCAAGTTCTTTGCTAGGTCATGCAGGTTTTTCATCATGGAGCTTGATTGAATTTGCATCAAAGTGGATCACTCATCAACATTGCATCATAAGAGTTGGGAAATGGCCAATTTCTACACATAATTGGCACCAATTTCCCCATGGGATTGATAGTTTGTTCATTAAAATAGGATTCATTTATTGTCATTTGTATTGTTCTTCATTTTCTTCATATGTTAATATTTCAATCTAATTTCATGGGGAATCCTTGTCTTAACTTGCATTTCTATCTAATAATGTGTTTGTTTGCCCTGTTTGTGCAGGTATAGGATTGGGGTTCACAATAATAAAATTAAAGTTATTTAAAATTATACTTTTTAGGAAGATTATAATAAGGACTACATACTTACAAAAAATAAATTTTAAATGAATTCATTTGATCCCCCAAAAGGTAAATCAAAAGTGGTGTTTTTATCAATATTTAGTAGGTGTAAAGGAGACTTCGTTATAGGTATGGTTTAACACTAACGAGGTTCTATCCAAGGGTGTTTGATCTAAGGTGGTTTGATCAAACCCTCTTCAATTTGAATCCTTAAAATGAAACTTTTTAAGGCTTAAATCATTATATTTTCTAAAAATATGTGATTTCAACAAAAATCAAAATCTCTGAGAAATTGTAAACCAGCATTGTGGGATCACCCTATAATGGGCATACATAGTGGGAGAATAAATATCTATGATAGGCATTTCATCATGGTAGAAGAAAAATATTTCAAGGACAAGGCGTGGTAGGGTTATGCATGTGGAATAGAGTTTTGTAGAAGGTAATCTACATGTAATATATTACTTACAAGTGTGAGTATTTTTAGAAGAGGCTCTAGGGTTGAGAATAATTTTCTTCTTCCAATTTGAGAATGAAGTGATAGTGTGTAGTCTGTGGAAAGAAGTTGTGAAAGAAAAATATCTTCTTCTATATTTCTCATAACCTAGTTGTGCATTATGGGGTTTTACCTCCTATCTATCCTCACATATTCCACCATTATCAATCCACATATTATCAAGAATGAATGGTGCCATAGTTGAATTAGTGAAACTTATGAAATTTTAAGTGAAGGAATTCAAACTCGGCTATGCCTCTATGCCTCATAGTAGTGTTTTAATGATTTTGTACCTTGATTATTCCTTACATAGTGTTTTGATGATTTTTTATGTAGAGTGATAAATTTTAAATAGTGATATAAGGAAGATATTGTGTCAAAGATTGATTTAAATATATTTAAAGGGCATATAGCATTATGGATATTGTATTAGGCAAGTATTCTAGATTTAATTTTCATACTTGGAAAATTCAAATTCAAATGCAACTAATGAATAAAAATTTATGGGGAATAGTAAGTAGAAAAGAAAACCAACCTATAGATGCAAATAAGTTATTAGATTTGAATATTAGAGATGATAAAGAAAAGTCTATTATTGGTCTTTCTAATTTTGACTCTAAATTACATAACATAGATTTGGATAAACCATAAAGGGAAATTGGAGATGATCTAAATTAAAAAAAATTCAGAAAAAGAGCTTAATACAATGTTTTCCCTTAAGCTTCAATTTTCAAGTTGAAAATGGGAGATGGAATTACAATCTCAAATCACATAAGTAATTTGAGGTGTCTTGCTACACAACTAGCAAAAGTCAAGACTTTGGTAGATGATTATGTTTGTAGAGCTATATTGTTAAATATTTTTGCTTCAAATCATAAAAAAATTATTTTTACATAGTCAAATAACTTTTCAAACTTTACAAGATATGATTTCATCTCTTTTAGCATAAGAAAGGAGAAAAAATACATAAGATACAAAATGCAACTTTTAGCAAGAGAAACCATTATACTTATAAAGTAATAAAAAGATGTCAACTATAAACAAAGGAGAAATTGCATGCTTCTACTATAAGAAAAAGGGTCACATAGTTTGGTCTTGTAGAATTTCTAGTGACCTTGTTAAAAGAAAACTCAAAGATCAATCAAATGAAGGTAACTTAGTTTGTAATGGGCATCGGGATGAGAATCCACTAGATCATGATTTTGTTGATATTAATAAGAATGGATTAGAAATTTGAGTCATCACACTGGAGGCTGGTAGCATCAGGGGATGGGGGAATTTCCATCAACTCAAGTCAACTTGTCACTTTGATATGGTGATTTTCTTGAGAAGGGTTTTTATTTTTTCTTGTTTTCCTTGTTGATGCTAATGGATTTCAAGAATACATATATTATGAAATTTAATTTTTGGAGATAGGTAGGGGATTTGGTGTTGATATCAATATGGATTGTTGTCCAATGAGTTTACAATATTATGATTAGAAATTATACCTGTACAAGGTTAAGAGACAACTTGATAGACCCCTATGTTTACAAAGCTCAATATAGATTATTTGTGAATAATTTGGGAATCAATGAATAAAGAGTTTTACAAAATGGTAGTCCAAGAACTCAATAATTAAACTCAAAGCTACACCCTCTTGAGGGTCATGAGGTAGCTTGATGGAGTTCCACATGATTTAAGATTGTTTTCTTCAAAGGACGATCTTCTCAAGAATGCATATCTATTTTTTAATCAACAAGTTTTGTTATGTAAGCCTTAAGGGACATCCCTTGGCAAGGATAATTTTGATGTTTTGATGATACATTTGTAAGAACAATGTAATAAGGGTGAAATATTACCGCAAAAATTATTACATTATTATAA
Source organism: Sequoiadendron giganteum (assembly GCA_007115665.2). Lineage (NCBI taxonomy): Eukaryota > Viridiplantae > Streptophyta > Pinopsida > Cupressales > Cupressaceae > Sequoiadendron > Sequoiadendron giganteum. The sequence goes on along the minus strand of CM021104.1, from coordinate 69,116,058 downwards.
TAGTTGTTATGTAGTTCTTGTTATGTTGCTAGTTATGTGGTTACACAACTACACTTTCTCTTGTACAAATATACCTCATGATTATCAAATAATATATCTATCTTTTCATCTCTTTAATGACACCCAACTAGCTAAGAAAGTGATATTTTTTCGTACATGATAAATATTATATGACATTGTTGCATGACCTACTTAGATAAGACAAAAAACTTATTATGAGAGGTGGAAAATAAATATAAAAGAGTTTGCGAGACTCAAATATGTAAAGGTGGATGAGAGCGACAAATTTGATTAAAAAATTATCTCATGTATCCTCATATTAATTTTGTGTATAATATAACCTAAAAAATCTTAATAATATGTGTAAGGTAAATAAGTATCCCCAACATAAGAAAAATAAAGAAAAACCACACTTATAATAATTCAATATATTGGGTGGGGGCCCTAGCTCGGTTGTCTAAACCTTTCCTATTGTAGGAGGTTGGTCATGAGACCTAACCTACTCCACCCCCATGGTACTAGAGGGTGTGTTGTGTTAGCGTTGTCGATCACATGTTTTTTTTTACCAAGCGCACTATAGTTTATATGGAATCATGCTACCCAATTCTGGCAGTCCAAAAAAAAAATCAATATACACAACATTCAATGAAAATAAAAATCATTGTTCATTCAATATAGAAACTTAAAATATAAATTACAAATACTAGCATTTTCTAACTAAGTACATACAAATGAGAAATCAATCTATCCCTTCTTATAGACTATCATTTTATATAAATCTCTTCAATTTATTCATGTAATTTTGCTTTCCGCACATCCTTACACATGATCCAAGAAAAATGAATTCTTATTTTTCCAAGAATATCTCTATATATTTTCTTTATTAACTATGCTTATCTCCCTGAAGGAATCAGACCTTCTCCCTTTTGTATCTTATGTGCACAACTCTTCCTCTCATTACCACATAGATTCATCATCTTTGGTTTCACTCCTTTTAATAGTTTTCATTTTGGTAAATGGGTGCTCCTCTTTTTCACATGTTACACTTCTCCTTACCCATGTCCTATAACTGTTTTATGTAGGCATATGCATGGATGTGAGGGATAGAAAGTGATCAAATTTCACTTTAAGGTCTTAAAATAATTCTTGAAAAACCATGAATTGGCCATCAAACGATCATGTTACTGATTGAAGTTTTAGTTATACAATCACATTGATGGTACTATCAATACCACTCAACTAGGACACCACATGATCTCCTATGACAAAACTACACTTTTAATAGTGTAATTAGATGTACATAGATAAAAACTTGTCTGGCCACAGAATGATAGTGATATATGCATAAATCTTAATGATACGACACTTAAGTATACACTTAAATGTTTACTAGATGGTTTGTAATACTCTTTAGGCTAATTCATCGTTCAAATTAATGTTTAAAATTTCTTAAAAGTATCCTTCAGTTCTTAGTCACTCTATTCAATGTAAATAGTACATTGACCAATGAAGTAATGAATAGATCGCTAGATTTATGAGATCCACTCAAATAATGATTTTTATGTTTTTTAAAACTTGATGAAAAAATCGTATTAGTTTTTCACTTCAAGTTATATGACTACATCCTTCGCTAAATTCGTAGAAGAGAAGATGTGCAGTAAAGATGGGAAGGATGAGACAAATATAATGTAAAAGTTTAACTTAAGAAAATGAGGCGAGTGTAAATATGTATATCACAAAATCAAAATGAATATTTTTACTATCTAATTAGGGGATATAAACAAAATAACTTAAAAGGAAGGCGTTAGAATGCACGTTAACCATACAAATGTCAAATTGGGAACGGGCGGTCAAAATTTTGTTGCAATAGTCTAGCTATAATATTTTAAAGTTAATTGACATTCTTTTTCAGGCTTATGTCAGTCCTTATCTCAATACAGTATACAAGAAAAAGCAATGTCATAGATATTCTGATGGCCTCGTCTAACCAGGTTTAATACATAAACATTTAGTGTATTCTTTTTCCCTAATGCGAGTGCAAAGAATTGGTACATTTGTTTCAATGGCGACAATTACAAACAAGGCTGATTGGCAGTGCAGGATAGGGTTCCTGCAGTCTTGGTCAATATGGGCACAAGTGCTCCTGAGAAAACTTTGAATTTCTGTTGAGCGTTGTAGTTGGGAAGTGCTTTTCCTCTGCCAGATGGAACGAAGGATGCCCCGTTCAAAAATGTGTCCCTCACGGACTTCCATAGCCAACTCTTTCCATCGGGGCTCTCACGCCATGTCACCTGCTTCTTGTACTCCTCGTTTGGGGCCACAAAGCGATTGCCTTCGCTTCTAATTATAGGGTGGGTACTCCCTCCGATGGCGTATATACCCCACGGCTCATAGTCATTGTTCGCTACGTGAGCGTACCCATGTCGGCACCTGCCCACAAAAATAGTCCATATCATGTCAGTTAGCCCGATCGATTATATCCGAATTCATTGATGAATGCAGTTGAGTTGAATTCAACTCAGTTACCTTGGCATGCGCTCCAATAAGCCAGGTCCAAAGTGGTTGAATGCAACAGTCACTCGCATGTCTTTATCAGCTGTATAATCATCGCTGTGTCCCAAAAGCATCACCTGTAGTGTTTTATTGGACAGGGAAGATATTCATCAAACCAGTCTATATTAATTAATTATATCTCTTACTTTGTCATGGTAGGAGAAGCGGTTGTTAGAAACTGTGACTGCTGTGGAAGCAAGCGTGATATCTACAAGATCGTCTACGCAACTGGAGAGGTTGTTATGATCGATCCAAATGTCTCGTGAAGTAACAACTGAAATTCCATCTCCATCTTGTGTATACATCATCTGAAGGCTCATGGATTGTGAGAGTAGAACGTTGCCAGCTACACTTGGCTTGCAGTCGTGGATGTTTAATCCATGGATGATAATGTTGCTGACATTGAAGAGGCGTATGCAAGGCCCATTGCTGATGTGAACATTTGAGCCCCTTGCGTCGATAGTCTTGTGGCTTGTCAAAAAGAGGGGCATCTGAAGCTTTATCTCCTTATCACTGGCAAAAACTATCCACAGGGGACCGTCGCGAGTAACTCCGTATCTGAGAGTCCCAGGTGAGGGATTTGCAGCATTGTCATCAGGGCTAGTGACTGTATACATCTCCCCTCCTTTGCCTCCCTTGGCTGCACTCCCAAAGCCGACACCACAATCCGCAAGCTTCATTCTGTTTTGCGCCCAATTTGGATCTCCTCTCCAGCACTTGTCAATAGGGTTATAGGACGTCGAAGATGACAACGAAATATAAAGAAAACCAAAAAGAAATATCATCCACCCTTCTCGAGCCATTGAAAATATGTACTTGGTAACAATAGATTGACTGGATTAGTAACTTATGATAGTTGTGGACAATTGTTGTGTCGTGTTTTGTATTTATAGAGCTCACCATACACAATATAATACTAGGATATTTCAAATTCCATATATTATTGTAGCTAAGAGTTAGCCGCCTCTCTCAGTCTGTCTAAGCATCCTGTTAACTGGTAACGGTTAGATATGCATTCCGTTCACACATTGCTTCAAAACAATAATACGCGTGTAGCTCATAACCAGTTGAATAAACCTTAGTCCTATTGGTTATTTTTCATACATGTTGCTTCGAAAAAGAGGATTGCCTGGTCGTCAAATGCTTCCTTATTTTATCAGTTCTCATTGTCGTCGAACACAATGAATCTTATTCAATACCAATAAAACTAAACATTGGAATTCAACGTAGACCACAATGGAGGACAATTTAGAAGAGTTATTGGGCTCTCAACTTAAGCAAATATGAAACACCAATTTCTGATTATCAAATAGAAAGGCCAGCAGCCATTCTGATAATTGTTGTCAATTGTTCTGGTCAGCATTGTATAGATAGACTCCACCATAGACTTAGATATAATGCTAATCCATCTTATCCAATATAATATTGGAGATAATATATGATAATATATAGCCGCCTCTCTAAGTCTGACTATGGGTGCTGTATTTGTTCTGGTGAAGCATTGCTTCGGAATCAAACAACCAGCTGGATATGCTTCGCTCTTCGTTTAGCTAGTTATCTTCATGGTCCTTCCACAGATACAACTGGCTTGTCGTTATATGATTCTTTGTGTTTTATCAGTTTTTGTCCAAAATAAAGTGTAACATATCCAATATACAACACATGCCTTTAATATGCTCTAGTTTAAGTTTTTTAAAATATTGAACACTGATCAAATGACCTTCAAACTATATATTGTTGATTATTAGTCGCTCTTGATATTCCTCGATTCATCTTTTCCTTTAATCGTCTTTACTTTGTCTAAATAAAAAATTATATAAGTTCATTATTTTTTAAAAGTTTTTAAATATAATTGGTTCATAGGATTTTTACGCCAAAGGCATCCCCACGCTGAGGTTTTGCAACCCCTTTTCATGCCCAGTGATGGAGATTGCCCTATAGATGATCTGAGCGGTTCATCATTTTCCGCCGTTTTCACCCTCTTTCAGCTTTCCCCGCTCCTGAAACTCTTCCTCGCTGGTATTTACCTTTTGCTTCTCCACTTGCGTTCCCAGTTGACAAGGACATAGCAGTCATTGCAGAGTTTATGGTAGCCAGCTGTGATAGGGTTTTGTACATTTTCTCGCAAGCCCTACACATTTTTCTCATCGGCATCCTAGACAGCACGACACAATTTCAACCTTCTTTATGAAATTGATTTTTACAGTAGTTGAACTTTCTTTGTAATTAAAGGGCTTAATGCTTCAAGACATTAATTTATGGTACCCTCATTGTGCTAATCTATAAAATTGTTGTTCTAGGTTCACTGTTTGTCTAGAGACTGCAAGTTTTCTTGCTTCCTCTAGAATCCTAGAAGAGTCTTGGAATGAGATATGTATTGTTAATAGCAAAACTAGAGGTCCATTTCTTCTGAAGTGACATCAAGGTGTAGTGTATGTGGCTTTTTCTTAACTTTATATGGAAGTCAACATGGCACATATGAAGAGTGCTTTATCCAAAATGCAGACATAGTCTCCTCTCCCAACCTCAAGGGTGATGATGATAAGTTGGCCCTTGTTCATAAAGGGGATTTCAACCGGTTTCAATATATTCTGGAGAATACAGATCTCCAAGCCCAAGTAAACCAATATTCCTAAAGACTTGTTCATCAATTATCCAATGCCATTAGTGAAGAATCTTGTTTTTGCCTTATTTGATCCATCAGATGCAAGATTTAAGGGATCAAGCCATAATTTTTAAACTATCTCCAGTCCTTGCTTGTAGTTAAGGAGGATATCATATGCTCATCCACTAGTGAAAATTTATTATTGTTTAAATAATTGTCTTTCCCCTACCCCTCGATTAATTTTCTTGTCAATATTTGTCCTTGCCCCAATCCCCAAGTACTAGAAACGAATATCTTTTGTGATGTTCTCCTCTATCAAAACCCAAAAAGAAGGAAGCATAAAATTCAAGTTTTTGGGTGACTTATATAGCTATTGCAAGCACTGTAGTCCATGGACTTGTTGGGTTCACCTAGAATCTAGCTTGAGACATCTTCGCAATAAATTATTTGTAAAAAATTATCTGCATTTTGCATTTTCTCTTACATAGTTTTCATCATGGGCATCCTTGACAACACGAAACAATTTGAGGTAAGTCGGTTGCCCCTTGTCCCAAAAATTCAAAAGAATCTACAACATCTTCGATTTCTCAATTTTTATTTTATTTTTCTGAATGTTCTATTAAAGAAAAATGCATTCCAATAAAATAAATTTAAATTTTTAGATATATGGAAAAATCTTAAATTGCAATTGGTCACTGCACATGAAGAAAGTATTTACTATTTTACTAGATTCATCTTCTTCTTACATGGAAGATAATTTAGGCCTATTGACCTAAATGTAGTAGATTCAATTAGTTATGAGACCCCATAAGCCTCTGCTCTTCTCCTCAATCTTTCCATGCACTAAAAAATTTCTATACAGGGCACCTTCCACCCTATATGCTTTCAACACCTCCAATTCTCTACAATGTTGTATACCTACTATTTTCTTCACTTGGCAGCAACCTCTAAGTTCAAATTCTCTAAGAGAAGCAAATTGTGCAAAAATGGGAAGTGCATCCAACTTATGGAAATCAATTTCTTTAGCTTTTTAAGGTTTACCATACCAACAATACCCTTGCCATCTCTAACAATAATTCATGTGACTTCTATCTGTCAATGGTGATTATACTCAAGTGTGAGTGTTTCAAGGCTTGGGAAATAGTCTTCTAAGATGGAAATACTGGTGTGCCACCAAAAAGTGTATACTTTGTCACTTTTCGCTCATTTGGACCTTGGCCTATGATCTTCAACCCTTTTTAACCCATTTTTACCCCTTTCCAAGCCTTGCAACGAAGTGTTGTAAGGTGTTGCAAAGCATTTTCACACTCTCCTAGGCTTTTCATCACTTAATCAACACATTATTATACCAAAATGACCCCTTAATCCTCATACAAATCCTATCTTGGTGAGTTTTCATGAGACAATCCCAACAAATACAAATAATAACATTTTAATTAGTGAAAAACACTGAAAAATTACCCAAGTGGACTAGGTCGCCACCTTGGGTGACCTAGTCCCATGTGGCATAATTTTTAAATTAAACTTAACTTATGTCAGGTTTTAAGTCTCTAAAAACCCAAAGGTCGGTCAATATGAAGTCATTTTGGGCAAGTTAGGGCATAACTTGTATAAATAACCTCCAAAACCCTAATTTCTCATTAGGTACCCTCATTTTCACTCCCCCTCTCAATCTCTCTTCTTCCCCATCACTTCTTCTTCTCAAGCAAGCGAGGGTTTCTACATTCTAGGTCAACAAGCCATCTTGTTGAAGTATTCAAGGGTTGGTTGCTGCAACAACACATGATCAATCATCAAAGCTGATAGAACTTTTAAAAAAAATTAAAGTTTTTCTTGGTCCTCGGCATGTTTGTTTCTTCCTTCATGGCTAGGGGTCTAATGTTTAGGGTTTAGGGTTTTGTTACCCTTGTTTAAAATTGGTCTTTCATCAGTCAAACCCTTACGCTATAATTATGTGTTGACTTGTTATTATGGGTTGCTGGTCTTTTCAGTCAATTGGCTGAGCCTTTTGTGTCATGTTGTTATTGGCCCCTTTACCTAACCTGTCATTTTTCTCCATGTTCAGGTTTAATATTAATTTTTTCTTCACATGGGTGGGTTTTTTCATAAAATTTTAGACTTTGGTCTAAAATTTTTGTGCCCCAAGGGTTGCCCACCCTATTTTCCTAGTCAGCCTCATTATTATAAACAACTATGTTCCATGTGCAATTTAGCGGACTGTTGGATCCTTCAGCTGAAATATGGACCATTCCTCGCGGACCTCACAAGGTTTCTTGCTGATGTCACTAAAGTGGTGCGAGGTATGCGAGATGCTACCATCTGTTGCATATGGTGAGGAGGGACTGGTCCCGATGTGCCAACGCTGCTAAAAGGGTATCAAATCAATGACTACCTTTTAATGACGGGGATTAATTATGACCATCCCTCACCAACCTTGCACGATTGAATTAATGTTTTTGAAAGTGCTGCGAGGTGTGCGAGTTGGTGACACATTGTTTAGCTCTATGGTACAAGGTGGCTAGATAGGGCTCGTTGCTGGTTCGTGTGTCTCTGACTGCAGGTATGTGATTGGCCGCCGAGTTTTCCAAATAGTGATGTGGGTTTTCAACGGTCTTTGACTCGATCTGAGTCGTTCGACATGCCAGTTCCTTATCTCATCAATAGACTAAATTGAAAGTTTTGATTCACCAATGTGATGATGTTTTGCGCTCAGCAAGTTACATTCATTAATGGGGTAAGTCTTTCAATGGATCTCATCCTGATTTCCATGCATGCGAGCGATATTCTCCTAGTAATCATGATGGGTTGTACATAGTTTTCCACAAGCTTTGACATGTTCAATGATGAAAACATCAGCCACTAATCACTCGCTTGCTTGTACTACAATTGGAGCATTAATGTTTTCTACACCGGCTTGCTCGATAAATGTCTACTAATTGCTCATTAGCATCATTGCATTTTTTGAGTCTGTGTTTGTTTATGAGTAATTGTTGTTCTTGCTAAGTTTTAAACCTATGAGTTGGATGGGTAAGACAATGATTCATGTTTCCCAAGTATGAAGAAGCTCAATGATGAGTACGAAGAGTTCACAACAAGAGGAGATTCCAATTGAATAGAGTACTGTCCTTGGTGCTTCCGAGGCAGTTGTTGAAGGTGTTGGGTCCATCCCAACTCGATCCAAAAGCAATCCCCACCTCAAGGGACAGGTCACATGGGTTGAGGTGGTGGATTATCCAGTGATGAGGGAGTTTGATGAAGACTACAGGGTGGCTAGGGTCGTGATGAGGTCTGGACGATACGAGTCACATATTGAGCTCTCTGTTAGCTCCAATGATGAAAGTTCTGATACTAATTCGGACTACCGTAGATACCTCATGGCCCTGATTGAATTGGTCAGTGTTAATGAGGAGGTCCTCGCAGCATCTCCTATTGTCACGGTGGCACCGTGCTTTGTTTCTAGTTTTTGTGTTAGTGCTGACAAGAGTAAAGTGATTCTCTCGCTTCATACTGAAGTGAGAACAAGGAGTGGTCGCTTGTATTGGGGCCGTGTGGTTGTTCCTGGTGCATAGCGGTGATGTGGTCATCAGGGTTGTGCAATTTTGTTTTGGTGTTGTTGCTGCTTTTTGGGTCAGATGTGGATGGATGCAAGGTTTGATGTGGTGGCGTTTTGTTCCAGTCGACTAGTTACAAATGTGGTAAACATTTTGATTCCCATGTTAATGATATGATTGTTTCTGTTGATGGGGAATTTTGAAATGCTACCGAAATTTCATTTGGTTAGAATAAAATTAGGTTGAAATCAACAATTAAGCTTGATGCTTGTTGCTCTCCTGGTCTATAAAGGAGATTTCAAGGCTCATTGTTAGGGTCAGATTTTTGAGTCCTAATGTTTAGATGGTGTACAATGAAAGGTATGTAAATGTAAAATCTAGAAGGTTTTAGCTAGTAAGTCATTCTAGGTAGGGTATGTACATGGGATAAGTGTACTATGATTATTTTAATTACTGATATTGAAAGAAATCTATTTTTTTTTAAGATAATTTCTTTCTTGGGTGTGTTATGATAGATTGTGAATGAAGTTATCAATGGTTTTTTCATTCATCTTCAATGGTATATTTGAATGTGTGATTCATTTTCTTGCTTTAACTTAATGATTTAATCAAATGCTTTGAAAATAATTACAAATATGTGATAATATGCTTAGGATATGCTAAGAAGTATTGTTTTGAATACTGGAAAATACTATGGTGTAAGGCATTATGAAGATAGTTCAAGGATATCAAGTTTATACCTTGTGTGACTCCTACCCGATTGAATGAGGCATTGGTTAATTCATTCTAGGTCTTCTGAAAATCAAATCAGTTACCCTAAATATGTGGGTTCAAAGTCAAAACATCTTAAAATAAAATTATATCTCTCTTGATATGCAAATCTCACATTATATTAGTTTTTCCTAGCTCTAGATAGTTGTTCTTACTCGGTGGTTTGGAAAAACCCTGGTAGATGGTATCTATTAGCATTGATAGGAGTATATCTATGTATTGAATTTTTATTGAGTCATGAAGAATTTTATGAACACATATAGAAATACCCTCCTTGCTTTCAAAGAGCCTAAGCTATAAGAGATCTCAATCTTTGACAAAATCTTGTCAGTTGGCCACTAACTTTGTGAATTCTTTAATATAGAGGTTGGCAACCTCTTAGAGAATTATGAAGCCTAGCTAGAAAAATAAAACACCAACAAAATGGTGACACCGGTGAGGAAAAACTTTGACGTTCTGGTTGTAGACATTGTTGTTATAGGGTCATTATCATTATCATCTTGTTTGTAACCAGAGGTTGAAAATTATTGCATTATTCTCCTACCTTAGTCACTAGTTGAATGGTGACTTTATTGGGGAGAACTTCTGAGAAATTTAGAGAAAAAAGGAACCACACAAGTAGGTGGTAGTATTCCAGAGTCAATTGTTTAGTGAATCTAAACTTTAAGTTTAGATGTTTGAAGGTTATGGATCTGCAAAGGATTGGTAGCAGCACAATCTCAAAGCATTTGAGTGTGACTTTGTTGTTGAAGAAGACCTAGAACATGATCAACTCTTGAAAAGAATTTCATATTCATTTGAAATTCAGTCCTCTATTAAAGAGGTGGCGAATCTGTCTAAAGAACCAATTGACATGCAAGGAAAATTCCTAAATCTATAAATTTTGCATTCAGGGAGAGAAGGTTACCCAATGCCACTTAATTTCCAAGTATTCTCATAAATCTAATAGGATCAGTATTTTTTTTGTGAGAAGTGTTCATAACTAGAGGTGATGAATGGTTCCTAATTAGATGAGTTAGCATTAAGAAGGGAACAATGGTTGGTTTTTTCATACATCTGATGTGTAACATGTAATATCTATGATAGTTGAGGAGTATGTTCATTTTGATTTATGCCTTTACAAAGGTCTTAAGGCATAGTTTTCCAATTTATGAGAAATAAGATTATTCAAATGAACATCCATGTTTTGTTTTGATCAAATATGGGTATAAGAAGGTTTTCCTATGAGATGGCAAATAAAATTATGCAAGGGGAAAAAGTTTCACCAAGCCCTCTAAGGGATTTTATGATTGAAAGGTACATGCCATTTGTTTTCAATTGTATTAAAGGTTTCCCTAATTTGATTCCTAAGAAGGTTAGGAAATATTTGCTCAAATTCGCAGGGCAAATTTCACAATCGGCCTCTAAGCATTTGCAAAATTTCATGGATGTGATGAGGGATTATGAAGTCAGTCATGAGGATGTTGTCATGATGCTTTTTTTTCAATCTTTGAAGAATGATGCCAGGGATTGGATCACATATTTCCCTGCATGTTCTATTAACTCATGGAATTAGTTGGTGATGGTTTTTATTGAGCAATTTGGTGAAAGAGTAAACCCAAGCATGGTAAGGAAGGTTTCTATGGGAATCCACATAAGGAAAGATGAGTTAATCCCATCTTTCAATCTAAGGTTTTCAAAAGCAGTAAGAGAAATTCCTAAAGAAATGAGACCAAATGAGGTTGAATGTTTGGTTGTATATCTTGGTGCATTTGATAAAAAGATGATTTATCTATTAAGAGATAAGGAACCTACAACCTTATATCAGGCATATCAAATTGCTATGGACATTGAAAACAACATAAAATATTCAATGATGAAAGGGAATTTAGTTGCAAGTGTTGGTTACCCTAACACATCTCATACTAACAGAATTCAAGACTTAGCTACAAGAGATAATTGTCATGATAGAAATGCTTTGGAAATGGTGATGTCTCCATCATTACAGTATGAAGATAATGGTGAATCCCAAGTTGAAAACCAACTAGATTTGAGTAATGATGATCAAAACTCTTTTATGCAAGAATTGTATGAAATTAGAAGACAAGAGGGGGAATCGCCACTCAAATTGTTTTCAAGGTTTTTGGATGCCTTGATAGAGATCCCAAATGAGTTCAAGCCTACAAAATTTGTATGCATTGATATGTTATGTGAGATTTATGAACCTAGGTTGAGTGATTTTTTGGAAGAATTGAAACCTAGTAACCTTGCCCAGGTTCCTAAATGGATAGAGATTGCAGAATCAGCCAAGTGTGTATATATAGAAAATGTGGATGACACTTATCCCTTTGAGGAATGTTGGACAACCTTGCAAAAGATGGAGGAGTAGGATAATGGAGAACTAAGTGAGACACAAAGTGATTTTCCATGTCATGATTACAATGCACATGTTATTGAGGTTTTGTTACAAACTAGTGATTGTGGACTTAGAAGTGATGATTGCCTCTTCGAAGATGATGTGGAAACACATTCCTTATCTGAAGTTTGTGGTGGTACAGAGGCTCATGATTCCATTTGTTTACAAGTGAGGGCACAAATTACATGTGATGAATACTTGGAGTATACTCCAGGTTTCCTATCAATGGAGCATGTTTATTGTGTGAATGATGAGGAATTTGAAGAAAATGAGGTGTGTGTTCAATACATTGATCTTACAAACAATACTGAAAATGACCAACACATTGATGAATGTATTGGTGCTATTGATGTTCTTGATTGTTTGTATGAAGCTAAGATGGACTTGTTATCATCCCTTGAGGTGATCTTTTATGTGACCAAGGTGGGAAGTGTTAGTGATATTGCTGGTGAAAAGTTTTCAGCTTATGAAGAAAGTTTCAGTGATATTGTTGGTGAAAATTTTTCAGCTTGTGATAAAAGTGTCAGTGATATTGCTGGTGAAAAATTTTCAACTTGTGATCAAAGTGTCAGTGATATTGCTGGTGAAACGTTTTCAGCTTGTGCTGAAATTTTCACCTATAAATTAACACATACATCAAGTGATGTTGAACATGGGATGGCCAGTGCACAGATTTGTCTTTCTATTTCCCTTGTTAATATTGGTTTGCTAGAGCCTGCTATTGAGGTGTTTCATTTGGAGTTGGATGATAGGATATAGGAGGCAATGTATTGTGAGGAGCCTGATATGAATGTATTCAAAATTTCCTAGAGGAAGATGTGACCTATGATTCCCATTTCTATGATATCAGGAACTGTTCTAGGACATATGAACAAAAATGTTGGCAATTAGGCTTATGCTATAACCATCAAGATGAGGATTCCTCGGAATATACATCTTTTGTTTTGGAAGTTCCTGGGTATGAGATGCATGACACACAATAGGTTGATTATGAGAGATTCCATTTCAAGGTACACACTGATTTGAATGTCAAATGTCAAAGGGATTATGATATTTTTTACCTCTCAACTCATCAAAATGAGCGACTCGCCCAAGGAAAATGTCATGATGGTCATGAGTTGCAGTTAGTGTCTAGATGCAGATTGTTGATTGATGGAATGGACAATGACATTGGAAAGCATAAAGATTCTTTGAGGGATGTTGATTACTTGAGTGACATATGGACACTTAAGGGAAAAATTTGCAGATTCAGTTTACTCCAGATAGCAAAGAATTTTGTTTTAGATAGGGGTAAATTTAGGTTTTTCTTGTTTGGGGGCCTGGGGCCACCAAATTGGATGAAAAGTAAGTTTTAATGTAGCATAGTGGAGTATAATTCATGGCACCTTTCTAATTCATTTGTTTGGTCTACTCCCCAGAGATCTAGGTTCTTGCTATGCCCACAAGGGGCATACATCCCAAATTGGATCCACTGATAGAACTTTTAAAATTTGTCAAAATTTTGCCTAGTTCTGGGAGTGTGTGTTTCTTCCTTCATGGATAGGGGTCTAATGTTTAGGGTTTAGGGTTTTTCTACCCTTGTTTAAAATTGGTCTTTCATTGGGCAAACCCTTACATTATAATTCTATGTTGACTTGTTATTATTGGTTGTTGGTCTTTTTAGTTTCTTGGTTGAGCCTTTTGTGTCATGTTGTTACCGGCCCCTTTACCTAGCTTGTCGATTTTCTCCACGTTCAGGTTTAATATTAATTTTGTCATCACATGGGTGGGTTTTTTCCTAAAAGTTTAGACTTTGGCCTAAAATTTTTGTGCCCCAAGGGTTACCCACCTCGTTTTCCTAGTTGGCCCCATTATTATAAACAACTTTGTTCCATGTGCAGTTTGGCGGACCGTCAGATCCTTGAGCTCAAATCAGGACTGTTCCTCATGAACCTTACAAGGTTTCTTGCTGACATCACTAAAGTGGTGCGAGGTATGTGAGATGCTACCATCTATCGTGTATGGTGAGGTGGGACCGGTCCCGATGTGCAAGCATTGCTAAAAGGGTATCAAATCAACGACAACCTTTTAATGATGGGAATTAATTATGACCGTCCCTCACCAACCTCACACAATTGAATTAATGCTTTTGAAAGTGTTATCAGGTGTGCGAGCTGGTGACATGTTTCCTAGCTCCATGGTACAAGGTGGCTGGATGGGGCCTGCTACTGGTCTGTGTGTCTTTGAATACAAGTATGTGATTGGCCGTTGGGTTTTCCAAATAGTGACATGGGTTTTCAACTACGTTTGACTCGATCTGAGTCATTCGACATGCCAACTTCTTATCTCATCAATGGTATGAATTCAAATTTTTGATTCACCCATGTGATGACCTTTTGCACTCGGTAGGTTACATTCATTAATGGTGCAAGTCTTTTGATGGATCTCACCCTTATTTCCATGTGTGCGAGTGGTATTCTCCTTGTAATCATGATGGGTTGTACACAGTTTTCCACAAGCTTGGAAATGTTTAGTGATGACAACGTTAGCCACTAATCACTCACTTACTCATACTGCAATTGGAGCATTAATGTTTTATGCACTGGCTTGCTCGATAAATGCCTGCTAATTGCTCATTAGCATCATTGCATTTTTTGAGTTTATGTTCATTTGCGATTAATTGTTGTTCTTGCTAAGTTTTGAACCTGTGAGTTGGATGGGTAAGATAGTGGTCCCTATTTCTCTAGTACGAAGAATCTCAAGGAGGAGTGTGAAGAGTTCACGGCAGGAGGAGATGCCAATTGAACAAAGGACTATCCTTGGTGCTTCTGGGGTAGTTGTTAAAGGTTTTGGATCCATCCCACCTCAAGGGATAGGTCACATGGGCTGAGGTGGTGGATTATCTAGTGATGAGGGAGTTTGACAAAGACTATAGGGTGGCTGGGGTCTAGGCAATACGAGTCACCTATTGAGATCTCATCTGGATTTGGTGGTGAAAGTTCTGATACTGATTCAGAGTACCATAGTTACCTCATGGCCCTGACTGAATTGGATAGTTTTAATGAGGAGGTCCTCGCGACATATCCTATTATCGTGGTGGCACCATGCTCTATTTTTGGTTCTTGTGTTAGTGCTAACAAGGGTAAAGTTATGCTCTTGCTTCATACTGAAGCGAAGACAAGGAGCAGTCACTTGTATCGGGGTCATGTGGTTGTTCCTAGTGCGTAGTGGTGATGTGGTCATTGGGGTTGTGCAATTTTATTTTTGTTGTTTTTGCTGCTTTTTGGGTTGGATGTGGTTGTTGGGGTTGCAATTTTGTTTTGGTGTTTTTGCTTCTTTTCGGGTTAGATGTGGAAAAATGCAAGGTTTGATGCAGTGGCATTTTTTTCTGGTGAACTGGTTACAAGGGTTGTAACCATTTTGACTCCCCTGTTTGTGATATGATTGTTTATGTTGATGGGGAATTTTGAAATGCTACCGAAATTCGATTTGGTTACAATGAAATTAGGTTGAAATCAACAATTGAGCCCGATGCTTGTTGCTCTCCTGGTCTATAAAGGATATTTCAAGACTCATTGTTAGGGTCAGATTTTTGAGTCCTAATTTTTAGATGGTGTACAGTGAAAGGCATGCAAATGCAGAATCTTGAAGGTTTTAGCTAGTAAGTCATTCTAGGTAGGGTATGTACATGGGATAAGCGTACTATGTTATTTGTAATAATTGATATTGAAAGAAATCTATATTTTTTTAAGACAATTACTCTCTTGTGTGTGTTATGACAGATTGTGAATGAAGTTATCAATGGTTTTTTCATTCATCTTCAATGGTATATTAGAATGTGTTATTCATTTGCTTGTTTTAACTCAATGATTTAATCAAATGCTTGGAAAAGAATTACAGATTTGTGATAATATGCTTAGGATATGCTAAGGAGTATTGTTCTGAATACTGGAAAATCTTATGGTGTAAGGCATTATGAAGATAGTTCAAGGATATCAGGGTTATACCTTGTGTGACTCTTGCCCAATTGAATGAGGCACTGGTTAATTCATTCTAGGTCTTCTGAAAATTCAAATCAGTCACCCTAAATATGTGGGTTCAAATTCAGAACATCTTAAAAAAAAATTATATCTCTCTTGAGATGCAAATCTCACATTATATATTTTTTTCCTAGCTCTAGATAGTTGTTCTTACTCAGTGGTTTGCCAAAAGCTTGGTAGATGGTATCTATTAGCATTGATAGGAATATATTTGTGTATTGAAGTGTTCTTGAGGCATGAAGAATTTAATGAACACATATAGTAATACCCTCCTTGGTTTCACAGAGCCTAAAGTGTAGGAGATCTCAGTCTTTGACTGAATCTTATCAGTTGGCCACTAACTTTGTGAATTCTTGAATATAGAGGTTGGCAACCTCTTAGGAAATTACGAAGCCTAGCTGGAAAAATAGAACACCAACAAAAGGCAAGGTAAACTCCATTTTTTCATGCTTCTTCTCATTCTTTACTTCATTGTCCATTTCATTTGGTTTGATTACTCTAAAGGGGTTTGACTAAGGCAAACCCCTAATCTCTAACCCTAACCCTTTTCTTCTCTTTGCATGTGTGATTTGCAAGTTTTGTATACAGGTGTGTGAAGAAGAAAGGTGTTAGGAAGGATTCATCAACTCATCACAAGCATCTAAGTCAGCCAAATCCTAGTTCAAGCTTGGAGACCTCTTTCTTCCTATTTCTAGCAAAATCTAAACAAGATATCTGTTGGAATCCAAAGTGCAGACCAAGGACTCCAATATCCTCTTTCAAGTTCCCAAAAATCTAGAAGAGGGCTAGGTCACCCATAATGGTGACCTAGTCCCTCTAAGCATGGGTTTTTGGGATTTTCACATTTTTGAGCACCCATTTGGCATAAACTTGTTCCAGAAAAGTTTCCAGACAAGACGACTAGGTCATCCAACTTGGTGGGAATGTCCTTGTAAATATTTCAGACATTTTCAAGAGGATTCTAAGGCCAGTCATCTGCAACATCTCACACCCAGGTGCACAAGTTCTCTTCTTTCCCGTTTCCTTTCAGTTTGTTAGCATTTAGGTTATTTTCTTTACATTGTATATAGTTTAGATTTACATTTGTTTCATGTTTCATAGCTAGTTAGTTTCATTCTATCACAATATTTAGACACACTTACACACACATTCACAACCTCAAACCCCCTATCCTTCCTTTGAATGTATTCACCCAAAACATATCAACATAGAGGAAAAAGTGTCATTACCTGCACTAAGTGCTTCTAGGGTGAAAAACCCTACAAGCCTATTTGGGGGATCCTCTTTCCCTTGTTAGGGTATGTTTTTGGTGGTTAAACTAGAAAATTTTAATTTAGTTTCTTCTATATCTATCCTCTTGAGGTTGCACAATGAAGAACTAAAAGACCCTGCCCCAATATACAATACATTGATTGGACATTTCCTTATCTTTAGAGTCTTAAGATTAATCGGTTGATGAACTAATTTTGGAAAATATTTCACTCCTAAATATGTTCTACTTAATCTCAATAACAGAATAAGATGCCCTATAGAATCTAGTAAAAATTATAGCTTAGGAATCCCATCAATGCAAAGTTCAATCGAGGTAGACAAATCTCCAAGAGAGGTTGGCAAGCCTCTTACCTGATCACTCCCAATATCCATTTT
The DNA here is from genome assembly GCA_007115665.2 of Sequoiadendron giganteum. Lineage (NCBI taxonomy): Eukaryota > Viridiplantae > Streptophyta > Pinopsida > Cupressales > Cupressaceae > Sequoiadendron > Sequoiadendron giganteum. Next base: position 69,098,517 of record CM021104.1, on the reverse strand, counting down.
TTACAACTTGCTTAGTTCATCAATCTTCGTTGGTACCTGGCACCTGATTTGTGATGTGATGAAGAAACTCTTCTAGCTGCTTGCATTATGAGAAGTACAAATACTCTAGCTTTGACATGTTTTCCAGAATGCCTGATTTTAAAGGGGAATTAGAAAATCCCTCCAAGTATAGATGTTGTAGAAGTGTCAACTCATTAAAATATTCTAGCAACCTCCCCAATTTTCAGCACCACCTCAAATCTACATGCCACATATGTCTCAAATTTTTCATATTGTTGGGTAGTGATGAGTCAATGACAGCTCAACATACCTAATTAATACATGTGCTCTAGTGATTGGATAAGACAAAATTATTTTGGAAGACACTTCATTTTGTTCTCGATCCCCAACACATGACTGTCTTTCTCAAATGCTTGAGATATTTCATTGACTTTGGAAATCCTTGGAATTCTTGGCACTCTGAAATAACCAACTCTCTTAACTACAAAGGAATCTACAACATATTTTGAAGGAGATGAACTAAACATAACACAATTGTTGAAAAAAAATTAAACTATAGTTTTAAAATACTTGAAGACATTTACATTGCACTCAGTCACCCAAAGCTCATAAGTGATGATTTCCCAACCCCCTAGCTTCATATAGCTCTCAAACCGTCAAAATTTTCAATGGAATTAGTGACTAAAGATTTCTCTTCCCAATATCAAACCAGTGATGCCAAATTGAGATCAGATCTATTGATACTGCACCAAGTACTGATTTAAATCAAGTCCTTGAGCCACAATAATTTTTTTGTATAAGTTCAGAAGGCGCAAGGGGCCAAATTCCTTTGCTTGTGTTAATTCATGCTAAGTACTATTGTCTCTGCTTATTGAAGATACATGGGGATTTCTTTTTTTATGCAAATATTAGAACCGAAAAATGCTTCATTGCAACATTCCACTTCTCAATACGTGAGCTTCAAAATTAAAATATTATGCTCATTTCTTTTGGAGAAGAATTCTGACATAATGGTCATATTGATTGCTAAGAATCAAGGTGTAAGGTCCTACTGCTTTTATTTTCTTTGAAACCTATTAAATAATAAGAAACAGTCAAAAAAGAAAGGATGGACTATGGATGAAATATATGTGCACTGCCATTGTAGGGTGAAACTCTTTGGTTTTGGTGATGTAGGTTTAATTGTGTTCCATTGTATACATATTTAGAGCATGTGGCTTGGCAACTATAACATGTTTGTGCATTGAAATTTAAACAAAGAAATAGGAAAGCCCGAAAAATGAACAATTTACATCATATGCTCTATCTAATGGGTACAAACATACCCATTGCAATATTTAGTGTCATTGTTGATTGCTTTACTAAAATATGGTCATTATTGAACCACCTCTTTATTTATCTTTAGCTGCACGCAGTTGAAACAAGTTTTTCATGTCCTAGACGTGATTACTACAACACTTGACACCATAATATAATTCAAATGCCTTCAATGCAAAATAACTTAACTTGAATGATGAATTTACTACATTACACTACGCAAAGCAACCAAGGATTTCCTTATGATCAAATTCTAGGCGCTTTTATTTAAGAGCATATAGGTTATGGAAAGTTGTTGAAAGAAATCATTGAAACCTTACATAATTCATAGAAAATTTCAAACTTTATCTCTGACTCATCCTTTCAGATGGGAATAGCACTAGCATTGGAAGCCCCTGGCATTGGGGCTCACGTAATTTGATTGCTTCATTTTATCTTTTCTATGAATCATAGTCAAATTTATTGTATTTATTTACTTTTAAATATATTTCTTTGAGAGTAGTTTTTCTAGATTTCTCTTTCTTGAACATAGGTGTGGACATGAAAATCTACAAATGTTAGTAAAATGACAAAAAAAACATAACATAAATACATATCCTTATGAAATAATAGTCCATGTTTCAAAATGCAAACAAATAACAAGAATGATCAAAACACATACAACATGAAATAAACCTATTCCATAGTGGATTGGTGCTATCCTTTGTGTGGAAGGCAGCCCTTTCCCAATCCTTGATAAGCCAAATGAGATGATAGACAATGAGATACAAAGTGAACTCAAGTTGCCTATAGTGATAGTGTTCAAATTGTAGATGAAAAATGAGAGAGAAGGCATTGAATTTATAGGAAAGATTGATAGAGGAGAAGCCAAGATTGAGCAATGTGGGATTAAAACCCAACAAATGAGAGAGAGCCACTTGTCACAATGGGATTGGCCCATGCTTGTGCAAGTTTTGGCTAATGTGCCCATTTCAAATTCGAAAATTGAAATAAATTAATATGGTTAAAGGTTTTTGGGGGGAATTGTGTTTGGCCAAAAAAGTCAAAAGGGGGAGTTAATGAGGGCATATTCCTTGGGAATATGCCTTGTAAGGAAAATAGGTGTTTTAATAAATCAAATTAAATGATTTATTGTGCAAGTGGATGGGACATGAGTTAGTCTTAGCATTAATCAGAGATTTGACTATATGTGCAATTAGTCTTTCCTTATCCTATGCAATTAGTACCAGGTGTGCTTATATGTGTAGATGTTGCTTTTTTAACACACTAAAAAGATTTGATAACTAATTGGCATCTTTGATTCATTCATGTGATGTATTCTTGTATTGTCTTGGACCATTGGAATAAACTAATAGTATAGATTATAATTTGTATTTTTTTTTTCATAGGTACGTACCCTCATTGTCTGTTTTTCCTTGAACTTTTGCAAAATGCTAATTTTTGAAATGCAATGGCACATCCACAAAACAAGGTGCTTTTTACAATCTCTAGAAGCACATAATGCATAAACCATATCAAATTTGAAAAAAAAATTACAAGAGCTGAAATGAGTGTATACATCTAAAATCACATGGACATTTCATAGACCACTCTTTAAATTATTGGAAAAAAATTGCTTTGAAATGATAAATTTAGTTGCACTTTCACTCTCCTTTAACTTCGTATTTCTGCTCCTTTTGGTTTTTCTATTTTTGTGATGGTAGACCAATGTTCGGGCCCTATGTACAATCTTAATTGGAATTTATTGTTCTAGTATCTATTGTGTGATGCTAGAGCAAATAAGAGAGATGTCTAGAGAAATTTATGATGTCAGGTTGGGTACAGTTTCTCTTGATTTCTCAAGCTCTGTAGCTTGTGTAGCTTTTGGTTCAAGTCACCCTCCAAGACCATCACCCAATCTCATTTTTGGTGTAATAGTGGGACTAATGATGTGGTCCAATTTACATAGATGAAACACATGTCTGCCTGGCTTCTGGATGGATCAATGCAAGGAAAATTTTATGCAGTTGATTTTGATTTCTGAGTCTTCAAATCTATGTAGTTTATGGTCAAGGCCACTCTCCCAGACCATCTGGAAATCAAATTCTTCATTGTATGGAGAACTAATAACCTTTGTAATATGATATTGTAGGTCGCCCTTTACATTTTGTTCCTGAACAACCTGTATTATAAATGGAGCAAGTTGATAAGCTGCAATAGAACATTTCTTAGGACAATGAATCCTATATATGGCCATTAAGTCTAGACACTTGGTTAAGGTGTCCAAAGAATTAGGTCAGAATCAAATTCAATTTATTGGCTTAAGGTTGGTGGCACACTGTTACAAATTTTTTACAAAGCCTTGTTGATCAATTTAAATCTGAGCACATCAAGACCATTAAAGTTGAAGATCTCTTCATTAGATAGCTACATTGTGTAGTCATTTGTGGAACAGAAAGACTGTGTATTCTAAGAACATAGTTTCTCCTTAAAATATTTTGCACCTGAATAACCCAAGTTTATTCAAGATATCAAAAGGATCTAGAAATAGATTCCAATGATGGATGGAGTAATACACAAAGATAATAAGTTGTCATAGATTCATTCTTATGATGAATTTAAGAAGGGTTGCAAAGCTTAGACACCCACCCAAATTATTTGAAGCTTGGCTAGAATAAGTACCTTGACAACATTGACATATTATTGGCAACCGATTGACAAAGAATTCATCAAGACCCTATCTGCCAAATATATCTCTTAATTTGAAGACTTGATACTATGCAACCTGAAATGGTGGTTAGATTGTTAACATTTTCAAGTTGGTTTTGAATCTCAGGGTATGAATGAGGAAGGAAGGTTGACAATAAAAACTTGGGATGATGTGGCTCCCTAATGTGGTTCCCTAGTTCGTCTGTTGGGATATTATTTTAACTGTCAAAAGAAGATATTATTTTAACTGTTAAAAGAATATATTATTTTAATTGTGAAATGAATTTTATATGCAATACATCTATTATATAGCTTTGGCTGTTTTCATATGTGATATTATTGTATTACATAGTGTTAGATCCATTTTTTCTTCTTCGCGTGCAGATTTTTTTAATTGTGAAATGAATTTTATGTTTATTTGGTGGTTTTAAATTTATTTATTTTGTTTCAGCTATCTGGTAAAAACCATTTTTCCCTGCTAAATTTATTTACAAGAAACACAAGAATTCGTATAAATGGTGTAAAAGATAAGGTGGGAGTCCATGATACTGCTTGGTTTTTTGGCTCAAATTGGGTGTGTACTAATAAACAAGATATTTAAATTCATATTCTTGACTTCTACTACATATTTAAAATTTTGAATACAACTACTTATCTATTATTGTTTTTGCACAATCACATGCTTTAATTAGATTTAAATTTTTATTCCTTATCATTTGATGCATGATTCTTCATAAACTGATTTAACTTTTCTTTTCTTTTTAGTGCATATTTATGTTGTACAATCTTTGACATTCATTTCTAATTTTATCTATAATAAGAATTATAAAGACAAAAAGTTATATTGCTTTTGATAAATAAAGCATTTGATTTTGGGGATAAATGTTGTATATTGAATGTCTTTGTATGATTTACTATGTCCTTGCTACTTACGGTCTTTCCATAAGAGTAATTGTGTTTGTAAGGCCATTACAGACAATAGTAGGATTAGTGGGTTTGTTAATGATGCTGGTATATAGTTCCACTAGTGTTATTTCATTTTGTATTGGAATATTAGGATTACAAATCTATGTAATCTTCTCGAATGAAGGATAGTGTACTGATTTAATTTGCCTTGTTGATTTAGGCAAGTATTGTTGCATTGCATGCACAAAATTTTCTTGAAAAATGGAGGGCATATTGTAATATGTTTCAAGGTATGCTTTACTCCCATCCTTTGAGTTTTTTTAATATATCAAAGAGAATTTGGAGGATGTTTTTTGTTGTGGGTTTAATGCATACATGATTGTGTAGGAAAATTGCATTAACTCAACTGCTATAGTAGAGGTTGTGTTTGCTCAAGAAGTCAAGAAGTTGTAGAAGGAGTAGTTTAAAGCATCTGAGCATATGAAACTATAACCTTTTGAAAGAGATCATGTTTGTGTTGTAGGAGGATATAGGGTGTCGAAGAAGAAAAATGTAATTGTTCCTGCTTAAAATTGTCTGATTAAAAATTGGAGTGAATGCCTTATGAGAATGTTTTAAGGGTCAATTTTTGCTATGATTTTCAAAATTTGTGCAACCAAGTTCAATTTAGAAATTCTTATTAGTCGCAAGTTTAAAATTATTCTACAAATACATGTCTTGGTTTTATGATCTTTTGTTGATTATTTGCATTTTCTTGATTGTCTCATCTACATTATTTTTTTGTACTCATGTGACTGTTTTATCAGAGGTTCTTCATCTAGCAATTCGAGAATACTATACAAAAATGGCTCTAAAAATTTTAGGTTTTAATAACTATTGCACTCTACTAATGGACAATTATAATTACCATGAATTTTGGAAATGACACAAGAGACTGCTATATATTATTTGAAAAGCCTTTCTACCAGCCTTTTTCATGATGAATTTTTCAGTCCACATCCACATACTTATGATTACTAAATTTACAATTGAATTTTAAACAATGCTTAAAACATCACAATGGAAACTTCATATCTTTAATGCTTTCTTCTATATCGACAACATAAAAAAAAAATGAATTATAGTTTATGGCTCTCAAACACTTTTCCCATTTAGTAATAAACCAATTTAACACAATTCTAACTAATATGTCTTTGGCGTACCCATTGCACATGAAGGTGTGATTGCTAGTAATATGTTTATTCTAATTTAATTGGTAGTTTGTATGTTTAAATTTAAAAAAAAAAGTTATAATCAATCAAATATAATAGAGAAAAAGGATAAATAATTTAAAAAATAAGTTATTATGAAATATTGCATATATACATTTTGGGCAATGACTTGTTTAGTTGTTAGTTCATTAAGTGAATGTCATGAGGTCAATTCATGATATTAATGTTTTTTGTTAATTTTTTCATTTTATATACATTATAGTTTGTATTGCACTAATAAATATTGTAGTAATGGAAAAATTATCTCTTTTTCCTTAATTTGGTAATAATTAATAATAAAATAAGCTTAATATTGCATTGGTTTAGTGTTATAATTTGTTTTACACATTCACATTAAGTTTAGGGCCACTTTTAACTAAATAGACTTAATTGTGCCTTATTTAGGGTTTTGTAAAGTGTATCTTTACACTTTCATTGTAATATGGGGCATTATTAATTAATTAAGGTTAATTTTCCTAAATTGGCCCCTTTAATTCAAATTCAAGACTAATTAGATGTAAATTTCAAGAGATAAAACCTGACATTCATAAATGCCACTACACAACACTTAATTTTGGAATGTGTGTGTGGCCTAGGACCGATTCGCCACATGGTGAATGGGTCCTCACTAGGTCCTAGGATCCTATTTTCTTATAACATTTAACCTTGTCTGAAGTGTGTCATAGGTTAGTGGCTTAGGACCCATTCACCACATGGTGAATGGGTCCTCACTTAGACCTAGGACCCCTCTTTGAAATATGTTTTTTATAGTATTTTAATGATTTCAAATCAATGATTTGATGTTGGGTTGTGATATTTTAATTTCAAGAATTAATGTTAAGATATTTATTAATACAAGGCTATTTCACTAAGTTCCATCCTAATACTTTTATGAGATAAAGCAATTTACACAAGAGAAATATCAAGAACATTTCAAGAGAATTTTTAAGGCATTCAAGGGATGATTTTAAGAATATTTTTGTAGCAATCAAGATTCATTTCATCATGTCAAAGCTAGATTGCATCATGCATGTTGTTTGACCTAATGTGTTGAAGTAGCATTCAAAGTCAAATCAGGCATATTCAAAGGCATTATCTCTAATCAAGTTTCAAGATTAAGATCTACATTCATTGAGGCTACTTCATGCTAGTATGTAGATCTATAAATCCAAGGTTTCAATTAAGGTATGGTGAGTTGTGACATTTCATTTGTTCATTCATAATTCCTTTCATGCATTATTTCATTTCAAGTTTTAATTACCAAAAAGGGGTTTGTCCAAGGAAAATTACTATTCCATAACAAAACAACATTTTTCTCTCTTTTTATGTGTGATTGTAGTTTTTAGGTTGAAGATCAATTGGAGAAATTTACAAAGTTGTCAACGTTTTCACCTTTCTTGCAAAATCACAGAAAATGAGCTATATGATTTATTTTTGACTTTTCAATAGTGCCCAACTAGAATCTAGTAGTGTAGGTTGAGAGGAACATAACCCATAAATCAATTTTCTAGAGCCCTAGACAAAACCAATTCACCATAGGGAAAATGAGTCCTTGGTGAGCCATGAAAAAGTAATTTTTTTGAGAGGTATGTAACATTTATCTCTTCTAAACTCTCCCTAACTCTATAGGTTCCTTTAGTATTATGATTTAGCTTCCTTAAATGCACTTTATAGCTTTTACTTTGGAGTTTATTTGATGGTTTTAATCTTTCTCCCTAAAGTGCAATTTAGTTCATACCCTCATCCTGGCAAAATGATAAATATGAAGATTAACATCTTAGGTTGACTCACCTAAGGGTTGTTGGTCAATTCTTGGTTTGGATCTCATTTTGTAATGTAAATAGAGACAAACAAGAGGATGCAATGGCATGTAGGAGACTATGATTATGAGTAGAAGATGCATTTTTTTCAAGCTCTATGATGTTTTCCTATATCTATTTATGGTTTTGACTTTTCCCTCTGTGCAAGGGGAAATTGTTTTTTGCAACATAGATTTTATTACTCTTAAGGTTTGATGGTCATGGTTGATCTTGAGAGCAAGTTGGGAGCTTTGTATGGCAAGGATTTAAAATTTTATTGTAATTTTATAAAACTATTAATTTCATGTCATTATTCTAAATATTATTTTTCATGTATTCATTTTCTATTGACACTCCATTCTCTTCACTTTTAGTTTCAAGAACTATTAAAAAATTAGAGGATTTTTTCTAGGGGTTGGGAATTAGGGTTTAATGGATGGTAAGTAACAACATGATATAGATTATGTATCTTTCTTAATACACATGTTAACTATATAATTTTTTTCTAAAAGTGTCATTCAATGTCCCTTGACCTAAATTATGATTTGCATCTAGAATAAAATTTTCATTATCAACTTGATAAAATCTACTCTTTGGAAACTTTAGTAGTTTTATGACTCTCCATGTTATTTTTCAAACCATTTTTTAGATTTATACCTTTTTTGGTGGCTCTCTATTATCTTTCCTAATCAAAATACTCAAATAAGGACACACAAAAAACACCAATAGTAGTTCCACAATTATTTGACTAACTCGCAAAAAATATTTACGAAACACTTACTTTCTTCTAGTATATATCAAAAAAAATCAATATTAAATTGAAATTACAATTGAGATCAAAATAGGACTAAGTATGGTGAAGTTATATGTGCTAAGAGATGTTTGTTGAAACTAATTAGTTGTAAAATATTTGATCTTGAGAAAAGAGTGGTAAGTAAATATTAGGTTAAAACATTAAACATGTTATGTAAATATTACAAAAGATATTAGCAAAAGAGCATAAAAAGAAAATTCTTCAAAAGATCAAACAAACTAGAAATAATTGAAAGATACAATTTCTATAGTAAGATATAACTAATAGAACAAACTACAACACTCATACTGAATAAGAGAGTAGTGAACAATGCTTTTCTTGGTCAATAGAACTAGAATAGTACTTATAGAATCCCAAATTGTCACCCTTCATAATTTTACCTTATATTGGCACCCTATTTTGCATATATAATTAGTTATATTCATAATTTTATAATTTTGGGTCCAAATTGGGAAAATACATGTAATTCCCTAATATGCCTAGTTTTCGGGGCCAAAAACACTCAAAAAAGGGTGTGGAATCCCTAGTCCTAAAGGTGACCTTTGTATATGTTATCATTTTGAGCGTTGACCTTGAGTGTTTTAAAATGAGGGCCTAAGTTTATAAAAGGAACACATGTTGCACAAGTAGCAAAGAAAATGGTGACTCTTAAGGTAAAAAATTCTAAAAAGCATTATTAATATATAATCTTTGTGTGAGATTTGTGTTTAAAGGTGTAGACATCCAAAAATAACATTATGCATTCCACTATAACTAACATCATGCATTCATTTCTTCTACTAATCAATTAAAGCAATTTATTGATTTAATCCTAAGGTTCATCAAGCTTAATTAAATAAATCAAATTATTTAATTAAGTTCCTAAGGTTCTTCTTATTTGATTTAATAAATCAAACTGATTTAAAATCAAATATCAAATCCCTAAAATCCCCTAAGTTAATTAATCTAAATTAATTAACTTCTAATCATGATTAGCATTCTCTAGCTTTTGACTCAACTAGAGTCAAATCTAAACTCCTAACTAACCCACCCACTTGCATCAATAAATCAATTTATTGATTTATTAAAAAGAGTTATTTTCCCTCAATAACTCTCATCTTTGACTTTTTTGGACAAAGATTATTCCCCCCAAAACTCTCAACAACATGCATTTATTAACATTTTTCAAATTTGAATGGGCACATTGGCCAAAACTTGCACAAGCTTTGACCAATCCCATTATGACAAGTGTCTCTATCCTATTGGATGGGATTTAGTCCCACATTGCCTAATTTTGGCCTCTCTTCTATCAACTTTTCCTATAAATGCAAGGCATTTTCTCTCATTTCTACAACACATTTTTGAATGCATCTACACTATAGGCAACTTGAGCTCATAGCAACTCATTGTCTATTGGCTTGGAAAGGGATTGGGAAAGGGCTCTCTCACATTCTCATGGAGGGCACCAATCCAACATAGAATAGGTTGTATTTCATTTTCTCTAATGTATATTTGGCTTAGTTTTTATTATCATGGTTTAGAGATAATGATTCATATTATTCTATGAGGATGGCTGAATCTATACAATTCATGTATAAGATTTCACCATCCTACAAAAGGATCACTAGAAATCATAGGATCCTTGATAAAATCTAGAAACAAAAATAAAACATCCATGCAAAATCATAATATTTCTTTATAAATATATATATATATATATATAATATAGGACCAAAATAATCCTAGTGGATTGCCATAACAAACACATAGAAGAACCTTTCCTAAATAGGTAAGGTGAGACTAAGAATGTAGAATGATTAAGATAGTTTCATCATCGTGTGAGGTGTGATAACTCAAGATAACTCAAAACATTATCTCTAAGTAAGTAGAAAAAAACATTCTTATCCTAGATGACAAGATAGGCAAGTTATAATTACTCCCTAATTAACATAAGATATTATGTGCAATATTACACTTAGGATAAATATGTCCAAATTATAGATATTACATTAACACCCCCCATTAAGTGCAACTTAGGGAGGCTGCACACTCAAGATAAGAATTATGGGTCCTAGTAACAAGGCTTGATCGTTTACCCATTGAAAAAGAGATGGTAAAGGAGAAAAACCATTTTGAAAAACATCCTAACCAATTATGCCAAAACTCAATAAAGCAAATGAAGTCAATACAACTTTTGATGTTGTAGTGCAGAAAAATGTATCCTTTGACATTTTCACACTCATTTGGGTCCTCCTTGTGGATTTTGACTTAATGTTTCTTTGATTTTATGTTGTAATGTGGATAACACATTCACATTAGGTCTTGGGCCCCTGTGAACTAGTGGATTCCAATGAAGCCTTGTTAAAGTGTTGAGAAGGGTTACCGGTATTGGCATGGTGTGATGGTTTATAGATGGAATTGGTTTTCTTGCCACTAAGGTTCAAACCCCATTGGGGTGGTATTTTTTAATGGTTGTATTCCGGTTCATAGCTCTAATCAAAAGCGTTTACCCCTTGAATAATTTTAAAGTGTTGTGAAGTGTTGTAAGACACTTTCATACTTTTCTAGGGTTTTATCAATTAACTAAGCATAATAATCATAATTAGTCCTTAATCATGCCTTATTTGGAGTGTTTTAAAGTGTTGTAATACACTTTCACATTTTTCTAGGATTTTCATTAATAATTGTGCTTTCTTATGCTTTAATTAACCCTATTTTGCACCCACAAGCCCCATTTATTGCATCTTCTTGAGGATAATCCCAACACCAATTAGTAACCAATCATAATCTAGGTGTTTCTAGCTTATGTGGCCCAAATTTAGGGATCTAGGACTCATTCGCCACCTTGGGCGAATGGGTCCCACTTGGATCTTTTGGCCTCGTAACAGGTTTTACACCTTTCTAAGCAGTTTCTAAAATATTCCCAAAAATTAGGCTTGGGTGGACGCATTCACACCCTTGGGTGAATGAGTCCTGTGTGGGCCAAATTCAAATTTAATTCAAATTTTTGACGATATTTTATTCTCCTAGATCTAATGTCGGCTTGTAGTGTTGCAATTTTAGGAATTTTTGCATAATTGAGTATAAATACAAGGGTCTATTACTCATTTTCACCTAAGACTTTTGTGAGAGAATTTCTAATAGAAAATTGAGTTCACAAGAGAATTTAAGTGGATTAAAGGGTAGATTATCAAGCATTTTAGAGTATTATTCAAGTGTCAATCATCATGTCAAATATTGCTTGCATCATGTTGTTTTAGATCTAACAATTATGGTGTAGGGTTTTGTGAATCCACCAAGTGCTTCATTCAAATACCTATCAACATCAAGCAAGATTCCAAGTCTGCATCCATTGGATCCATTACTTACATGTTTGCAGCACCTTATTGCTAGGGTTTCATGTGTTGTAATAGATTTATTTTTTCATTCATCATTCTCCATTCATATTTGTTTTCATTTCAAGGTTTAATTACCAACAAGGGGTTTGACAAAGCCAAACCCCTATTCTCTAACCCCACAAAATTTCTTTCCTCCTTTTGTGTGTGATTTTTCAGAGCTAGGTTGTAGATTTTCCATCAAGATTTGGGGAAACCTCGAGAAGGTTTATAGGTGGCAATTTGCAGTTTTTGATCTAGAAATTAGTCAAAAGGAGTAGAGAAGACTATGAGGAATAAAATCCAATCCAAAACATCTAGATAAAGCAGAAATGGATGGATTCACCACTATTGTCGAATGAGTCCCACCCTACAGGCTTAATGGAGATTTCCAAAAATCCAGATACCATTTTGGCTAAAACCTATTTCTACACATTTTCTTGAAAATTGGACTAATTTTACTAGCTTGGTAAATGAGTCCCAGTTGTTGGAAAAACAAGGATAGACAACTGAAAGGAGGAGTGAATCAATTGTTACCAAAATCAAACTTATGCAACATTAATCAACCTTAAATCTCAGATCTGATAATTAACGGTGCAATAATTAAATAAACAACACATCTATGACACATGAACACCAAGATTTTATACGTAGAAACCCTGTTAGGCGAAAAACCATTATGGATGTTAGTCCACAAGATTATACCTTGCTAGAAGTATAATGAAGAATAAAAAGGAATACACTTGCATTTAGGCGCACTACCTAGAACACACTGTTCAGAAGGAAGGCTCATTGCCTTACATACAATAATCAGATTAAATCCATCTGATGAGGTTTAACTGAGAAATTTGCTTCTACAAAAGCTCAATTACAGTTCCGGTTAAGCACACAAAAAATTATACACACTCTTCCACACTCTGCTTTTCTCTTGAATGATACGACCTTTATTCACACATGTAAAACACTTGTACACACTGAGAACTACCTCTAAATGAGGAAAAAAATCTCATATTTATATCCGCTACACAAATTTGCATCCACTATTCAGTCGACAACAAATAAAGAATAAATTACAACTGTTAGCCTCAATACATGAATAAATTTCAATGCAAACAAACACAAGTCAGTCACAACATAGTGAGGACCCAAAAAAACACCTTCAAATACACCAAATAATAAAATATTAATCTTCATGGATCCGCAACATGCTAACATCATCCTGTTGGCCAAGAACATGAAAAATCGGGCACACCTCAGAAAAATATTTGATCACGAACACTTCAATCAATGCGAACATACAGAAATGATAGATCACAATCTAGACTCATCCATGAATGTCACAAGTACATGCATAACACATGAAATTACTAGAATTTCATCCGCTTCATCCAAGAACACCATCTACATAAATTGAATAACTATAGGCACACAAATCTTCATATCTTCAACAAATCTTGATGTGAACCTCTGAAAATTTCAAAAAACATACTAGAAAGGTTCATCATCAAACCCTTTGAAGCACACCTTCAGATTAGAAACTTAAGGCTCTTTCCACTATTTTGACCTTCTTGGCTTCACTGGTTGCCTACACTATATTTTATTAAATTTTCTCAATCTTCTCGACATATGCACCCTTGAGGAACACCAAGACTAATAGTGTTGACATAAATGACAACCACATAACAACAACATAACCACAACATCCAACAATCTCCCCCTTTGGCATTGATGGCAACACATTATGTGAAAAATGTTGTGCACTTTTTGCACACACGCCCCACTGAAAGTAGGGACCCTCTTTCTTGCTCTTTTTTTTTTTCGCTCTTGGTGTTTTGGCCCTTTTGGTTTATGGGATTTGGTTGTCTTGGCATGTTCCCAATTGGTTATCCTAGTCGTGCAAATGCCCCTTGAGGGAGGCACTTTGAAAATTCTACATTTTGGGACACATCCCGGGTTTTTTTCTATTTTTGGGAAAATCCCCTGGGGTGGAATTCCCCGAACACCATGGAAACCCGATAGAGGCTGCGTTGTATTGTTTTCCAAAAATTTTGAGACTTCACGAAATTCCACTTGGATTAGATTTTCCCAAGATTCCGTCATGCCTTCGGATTCCTGGGTTGTTGTCTTGTCATTGCATTTAAGTGCCTCGTACGGTCTTGCAGTTTTCCTTTATTGAGTTTATTTGCATTTTATGAGGAGGTCTATGTCATTTTCCTTATTATTAGATTTGAGGAGTTTGATTTTGGATTGTTGTTGTTGAATTGTGTGTTTGAGCTCATGGTCGAGGGTTGCAATCGAGCTTTCTGGTGATCACTTGCTTTCTGCCCTGATTTTCTGGGTCTCTTGTCGATCGTCACTACCTCAATTTATTTTTCCTCATGGTATGTACATGCTACCCCTTTTTTGATAAATGATTTGAATCCGCTTTAAAGATTGTGTAGGTATATGCTTTGAGTTAGGATATCAGTGTCATATGGTCTAGTAGCAGTGCTAGGGTTGTCAATTGTTGGCTTGATGCCCTTCCTCGTGGCTCGTGTCTCCTCTCCCTATGCATGATTGTAATTTGGGTGGGTTTTCCATTTCTTTGCCTTCATCTATCTAATTTCGAGCTTCCCTCTCATGACCTCTAGTTTAACATGAAACTCCCTGACTTGTGATGAAACTATGTCCTGGCGAACTGTGACTTATTGCTATCATCCAATTCGATAATTTCCCTATCATTAGTTGAGTTGTGTGGGAAAAAGTAAAATGAAAACAATAAATCGAGATCCAAGTTGTGTTGATATTGTGATTTCCTAGGGTTTCCTTCGTTGAAATCCTCCCTCTTTTTAAGTGGATCTTGTTTTGATCGATTTAAACCTGGATTGTTCATCTTGCCTTATAATCGATTTGAATCCTTGGAGAAATCCCCAACTTCCTAATCGTTTGATTGATCTAGGAGAAATCCTAGTGAAGTCAAATATTTCAGATTTTTGAGCCCCTCATGGATTTCCTTTATGTAGGGATTTCCCTGAATTATCCGTCACCTTATTGATTTCATAAAAATGGGCTCAAAGTGTGAAAATTGCATTGACTTCGCAAAATTTCATGCCTTCGGGATTTTCCTTGAATTTCTTGGTCCCTTCATTATCCCGGAATTTGTAAATTGTTGTCATTTTCGCGGATTTTCATCCTTGGTAGATTTCCTCGAGATTTTATTGAAAATGGAGAATTAAAGAATGTATGAAAGTTTGGTTAATAATTATGCATTTCATGATTGATTTAACTTGTTCTAAGATGTATCATGTGGTTTCTTGGTTAATTTGATTGATCAAATGATGGATTGGAAGTTTCTTTGTGGTCGTTTCACTAGATTTCGCCTGGTCCGGAATTTCTCATAATTTCTCTCCAGCCTGAATTCTGCAAGAGGGCTAAGAACCCGAACTTTCCAATAAGTGATTCTTATGAGGATTTTGGGGGATTTTTCTTATTATGGGATTTATTTAAGGAATGATTATATTAGTTGTGATGGATCTAATTGAACTCTTTGCTATGATGGATCTTATTTTGTTGTCTTTGTTCTATATAGGAGGAATCAAGTCATGCTATTGCTGGGCAGAGCAAGGGTAAGGAGATGAATCCAAATCCTGAGGGCTTGTCTATCTCTGAGGTAGAAATAATTAAGATGGATTTGAAGAGCAGAGTCCCTGAGAGCAAGCTGACCTCCATTTGGTCAGGGATCACTGATACAAACATTGGGCTATGGGATTATGAAGAATTTAAGGCAAGAATGGAAACACAAAATCTCTCCCTGTTGGCAAAAAGAACATTGTAGTCGTGGTTGGCACATGTGGTTGGATTTCCTTCTATAGTCCAGTGTTATGAGTTAGTGCTTGAATGTGCCAAGCACTATGAGAAGGTCACATAAATGATAGTTGGTCCTCAAGGAAGAATTATGGAAAATCTTAATCCTGTGTCCATTGCTCAGACCTTTGACATGCTTGATAGGTCTCTTGTTGTGGCCTTTGATATGGATGTAGCAAAGAAGTATTATGATAAGAATATCATCAAATCCTAACAGGTTGTCAATTCTTGGTTCGAGAAACCCAGGTCCCACTTCTCCAAGTTACCCAACTAGTTGTTAAGAGTTAAATTTAGGAAGGAATACTATGATGTTATCACACTCCTCTGTAGAGTAGTGGGATTGAAAAGTGCAGGAATGTTTGAGAACTGGATGTTCCATGTCATTGCAAGGATGGAACAGGGTATGGAATACCACTGGGCAGGCATTATAAGTTTTATGATACATGAGCAAATGTGTAATGTTTAACAGACAAAGACCTTCACAAAAACCTCCTATTTGGTGTATGCACTTGCAAGGTATCACCCATACAACAGACTAAGCACGATGGGTGTATTTGGGCAGGATGTAATTTATGAGTTGTACCCACAATTACACTTGGGTGGCACAAGCTATAGGAGGGTGAATGATGCATTCACCATGTACATCACTAGGCTACTATAGGGTGCAGAGCATGTTTAGATTTCAGACAAGGCTAAGGAATTAACCAAGAGGTTTGGAGCCTGGTTTATCTAGTTTCCCAAATTTTCATACATCAAAATTGATGGTTGTAAGAGGGCTCCATATAGACTCCCTAGGTACCCTATGGATCATGTTGTACTTCTAGAGATCACAAGGCAGATATGTGACTTTGATATAATTGTGAAGGGGGAGAAGCACAAGGCTGGGTTTAGTGGTGACTTCCTTTGAGGATAGGCAATGTTGAGGCATGCCCTTCTATCAACTTAATCCATGCTTCTGAAGAAGAGATGAGTACTCTTGGTCTTTCTTTCCATTCCAAGAGATCCAGATTCAACATAACTGGTGAAGAACATAATCTGGCCAATAGAGAGTACAGTCACAAGGATGACATAGAGGACTATTGGGCTAGCATCAATGATGAGTTTGAATTTATAAGGAAGAAGTTGTCTAGGCTACCAGTGAACTTGGTCCAGCTATACAACATAAAGGTCATTCCAGATCAGGTTGAGGAGGATGGAAATTTGGTTTAGGGCCACAACTTTGAAGTTGTGAAGGATAAGCCAGTTGGAGAGGTGGATTGGTTGGAGGAGGAGAAGACAGAGTTAGAACAAATCATGACTCTAGTAATCAAGTACACCAAGCTATGGCTCAAGCACAAGATATTGGAGTTGGAGAGTGAGGGTGTGCAGTTCACTTATGATCTGATAGGAGAATTGGAGTCTCATTCCACTTTAGAGGAATCACCTGAGCAGGACCTCAAAGGTAAAACCAAGGTGGGCTCTCCTTTCAAGATTAAAATTAAATATGTTCAACTAGAGGAAGTAGGGAAGCAAAGAAAGCCTATAGCCAAGAAAAGGAAACATCTCTCGAAGAAGAAAAGGGTTGAGAAGGATGAAGAAGAAAAAGAAGAAGGAGATGCCAGTGTCCCTTTTCCCAAGAAAAGGAGAATTGTGAGGTTGTCAAAGAAGGAGAAGGAAACCTCTAAGGTAGATAAAGAATTTGAAACCGAGGTGGTAGAGGTAGAGAGCTCGAGAGAGAAGACATAGGTATATACTAGGAGATCAATGACTCCATCTCCCAAGGATGGTGCACCAAAAGGAAGTGTTCCCATGACTACTCTTGTCACTAAGCATGAGGATGTCCCTCCTTCTCAAGCGACTGGCAATGTACCAGATGAACCAAAGGATGTTGAGGATCCCTAGGATTAGGAAGAAGAAGAATTCCAAAAGGGAGAACTCTATAATGTTGAGGCTGAAATGGAGAAAGTTATGCAGTCTCCTTTGGTGGCTTATGGGGATTCACCTATAGAGGTTCATGAGGGTAGACCTACCCTGAAGGAGGAGATACCGGCTGAAATTCCCTCACAAGTGCAAGACAAAGGGGAGGACAACAAAGTGAAATAAGATACAACTAAGAAGGTTCCTGAGAATCAAGGTTTGGATGAAGATGCATCCAAACTTCAACAAGATGCATTGGGGCAAGATAATGTACAGTTAGATCCCATAGTCCCATGATGGTTGGACAAGGAGTTGAAGATCAAACAAATTTGGTGGATGATACTCCTCCTAATTAGGATAAATTACTGGCAAACATAGGAAAGGAAGAGGTAAAGAAGAAAGCCAAGGTTATTTCCAAAATTGAGAGAGATGAGGCAAATAATAGAGTGGTCCACATCACTACTCTTGCTCCTGACAAGAATAAAGATAATGTGACTGGGAATGATTACAATGTGAAAACTGTCAATCTAGAGCATGCTTCCATGGAACAAGATATTGAAGAATATGAGGGTTCCAATGCTATCATACTTGGCTGATTAAGGAAGGAGATGCAAACCAAGCAAGAATTGAAGAAGGAGAATGAGAAACTTAAAAGATATTTGCAAGAGTTGATGAAACCCTTGCAATCCATTAGCTCCTCATCATCTTCTATAGGCTTCCTACCACAAGAAACAATCGTTGAGTTAGAAAATATGAAGGTCACTTCCCATATTACAATAGGTTGGTTACAAGGAGTGCAAACTTAGGGAGACATTGCCACAAAGGATATTTTTTCAACCGGTGGGGGTGCTATGAGGTAAATTGACTGGTTAAAGAATGTATTAGCCCAAGACAAGGAAGATATGGATATTTCTCTGCAAAAGGATAGAATCATCATGGACTACACCGAAGAGAAGTTGGTAGAATATGGAATTCTTCCTTCTTCCAAAGTAGCAGAACCCTAGGAATGGTTTGAGGTTTTGTAGATAGGGCAAAGAGTTTTGAAGAAGGTGTATAAACAAGGAAGGCAGATTGAGGATCCCTTGATTGAAATTTACAATAAATGTATCTCCTTCTTTGAGGTTATGACAGGGAGAAAGAAGCTTGTGCCGAAGCATCTAAGTCTGGAACAATTGAGAAAATGGTGGCGAGAAGTGTATTCTCTAGTCAATGAGGACCAGGTCACCGAACATCTGTTGGATGATGTAGCTACCTACATTCCAGTAATTGATAAATACAAGACCTTGAAGGTGGACTGGGATAAGGTGGTAAAATAATCAAGGGACGACATTAAGTCCATGGAAATAAGAATGAAGGTGTTAGTTATGCCACCTATTGCTGACTTGGAGAAGGTATTTTTGATGATATAGGCTAGGGAGAATCAAGATAAAGACAAAGGAGAGGGTAGTTAATGCAACACGCCATTGGGATTTGTGCTTCCCTATTATTCCTCCTCTTCCTTTTCATGCATTGGACCGGGTTATGTTAAAGATATCAGGCCGACTTGGATGAAATTGGTGCATCTAATGCACATTTCATGTTATTCTCAAATTCCTCTTGGCCGACCTGTTTTTGGCTATTTGATTATTGTAAACCTAATTTGGGCCGACATGTCTTGGGGGGTTTTCTATAAGTTTTGCATTATGCCTCATTTGTAAGGGGTTAGTTAGACGATTTTTATATTGGAGCGAATTGTGATAAGAGAAATAATTAGAGTTAGGATTTAGTTATATCTTTCAAGCAAGTGTTGTAACACAAGACTAAAATTGTTGCCACTTTGGATGATTTAATACAAGTAAAGACATTGTGATTTGGTGCCTTCCTTGTGTTGAGCTTTATCTGGCATGGTTCTTGATATTCTATCTTTGAAATTGCTTAATTTTATTTAATGTTAGATGATTTGATGATGTTTAGGGTTTTATGCTTGAATTGTTTGTAGCAAGATTCTCTAGTCCATACTTTTTTCATTTAGTTGATTGTTAGTTGCTTTGCAAAGTTAGCTTGGACTTGAAATTGTTGTTAGTTCGATTATGAATGTTTGTTCACTTCAATTGCAATAAGGTTGTCTTCAATGAATATGCATAATCTGAAAATCTTTAACATACTAGAAGATTGCACTATTTTTGTAAGATTGTAGATTTATCTGGGTCAAACAGGAGTTAATTTTTGAGGGATTGGTCCATTTCGAGCATTTTATCATTTGCATTATCAATCTTAGAATTTAGTCTTAGAAATCTCTTTGAAACCCTTATCTTTTGCTATTTCTTTTATTATCTGGGTTAGATTTAGGATTTGAAGTATCAACATATTATTATATCTAATAAATTTGAGTTCAACATTTTCTTGTAGTAAGGTCCCTTTGTGATTACCAACATTTTCACATTATCTCTAAGTTGTTTTATTTGCATTGTCAAGACTTGACATTAGAGACCTTGGGGTTATCTCTTTGTTCATAGAGATTTACCTTTCAAGGGAGATAGGATATCATATTATGTATGAGTTGTTGTTGTGCAAAAAAAAACATCAACAAATTGGCACTAGAAGGAGGGCCTCAATTAGCAAGCTGGAGCATTTTCTAAACGTCATTTCTCGTGAAAGGCTCAGAAGGAGAACTAGATCTACTCTAGGAGAAGGGGAATTTCAAGAATTACAAGTTCCTACTAGGGAAAGAAGGACCGGGAGAAGGGGAGAATCATCATTCACCTAGCCACTCCCATCATCCCCATCATCCTCATCCTCATCATCTAATTCTGATTCTGAAGCCACTCCTATTCTGTAACCCCAACCAGCCATAAATCAGCCATTACCGCCTCCACCTCCACCAATGGCTTTTCTGGCCAATAACCCATCTCCCTTGATCTTCAATAATGAGAATTTCATGCCCAAGAACCCTGAGCACTTTTGCTCGAAGTTCCATACCAATGATCCCAATAGGGCAGTAGAGGAGCATATGAGGATTTTCCAAACCTATTTGAGAGATAGAGGAATCAACCATGAGGATGATGCATGCAAAATTTTCCCTTATTCCCTAGGGGAAGAGGTTTTTTATTGGTATAATCACTTACCTGTTGCTTCTATCCATAATTGGACATAACTAGAAACTGCATTTCTGTAGAAGTTTAAAATTCTCATTAGTGCTAATGAGCTCTACATGCAGTTTACCGGTGTTAAGAGGGAAATTAATGAGCCTATGGGGTCGTTCAATAATAGGTTTTACTAGACATACACTAGACTTCAAGCACCTTATGCTATAGATGACGCCACTGCCTTAGAGGTCTACTTTGAAGCCCTTGATAGCCTTACATCCACCTTCCTTAAATGCAGGACTAATCCCCCAACTACTTTGCTCACTGCATATACAAAGGTTGTTAAGGTCAGCACAGATCTGAGCCAACATTTTTCAGGACCTTTTCCATCCTTAGGGCATGTTTCTCACCCTAGACAAGTCCAAGCTCTTAACCAGGCTTTGACTAATCATGCTCCCATTATGAATCTAGTACCTTTGTTACCTTTGATCCCACACCCAGGTCCTCCAATAAATCAAACTCAGCCAATGACCTCTTATCCTCATCAAAGAGCCAATCAACCCCTTCACAAGTAGTAGTAGGCTGATTTTCCCACATATTTGTAGAATTCAGAAGTCTTGAATCAGTCTGTTGGTTCCAAAGGAGCATCAAGATACCCACTCAGTAATGTGAATTCAACACCGTACAATGGTCTAGATAAATAACGACTGGATGAGTTGATTGAGCAGGTGAAGAAACTAAATATGGAGGTGACCTATCTAAGAAATCAGAAAAACCAGTTCAAGCTACATAGAAGAACATGCAATCGAACTACAACAAAGAGAGCAAAGATGTTGCTAAAGGACATAACTTTGATAGAGGGCAGCATTTTGATTGAAATCAAAATTTTGAAAGAGGACAAGGCTCTAGCCAGAACTATGATAGGGGGCAACAAGGTGGAGAGGAGTTCAATAGAAGGCAACCACCTAGATAGAATAGACCTTGGAATACTAGGCCTAATAATGGATGAATTCTCTCTCCATTAGATCAGCCTCCTACTTAGGAGAAGCCTCCAAGTGGTGTGTATCTGGTAGAAGCAACTTTGTCTAGATGGTGCAGGCTCCATAAGACAAGTCAACATTTTGAGTTAGACTACCCTAAGTTTCAGACTATTGCCTCCATCTTTTAGTATGAAGTTGAAAAAAAATCCAATGGTCATGAGATTGTGCCCTCAAATCCTTATGATTCCCCAGTAATGGTACTTAACCATGCTCTGTTCACAAAAGGTGAGGAGAATGAACTAGAAGAAGATTCCAGTGATTGGGATAAAGAGATAGAGCAGGTGTTGAATGAGGATGATATCTCTTAGTTGTTTAATGAAGAGAATGAAAATGATAATGGCCCTTTGGATGAGGACAAAGTTAGTGTTGAAGAAGTTTAGATGTTTCAGCAACCCATAAAGAAATATGATTTGAGGAACAGGCCTAATAGGAGTCCACAATTGGGAGGCCCTTTCACTACTTCTATCCCTCCAAATAATTTCACTACTCCACCAAATCCATGAGCCAATAATAATCCATATTACCCTCATGTGCCAACACAGTACTTGTCAAAGGGAAACATTGTTGAAGTATCAAAAGAAAAACAAACTAGTGGTTGCAAGGAAGCTCATGCTGATATAAACATGGAGCAATTGGGTGAGTACGTGACTGAAGAATTCATAAAAGTAAAGGTAAGTCTTTCTTCTTTTGAATTATTAAGAGTCCTTGGTATTAGGAATGCTTTCTTGGGGTCTTTCAATTCAAACATAGCACCATAAGGAGTAAATACCAATGAGGCAGTTTTCAGATCCTTTGATTCATAGGCACCTAGAGGCTAGGGCCAGGCCTCACCTGCAGACAAAGGGAGAGATAAGGATAAGGGTCAGGTTGCACAAGCTGAAACCCAGTTGAGTCTATTCCAAGGCAAGATGGAAAACCCTCCCTTTCTGATTTCTATTCGTATCTTTGGGAAGAATCTGCATAATTGTCTACTGGATTCAAGAGAATCCACAAATTTTATGCCTTTTGTTGTCTATAAAGCTTTAGTTATTACCCCTATAGCTTCTCAAAAGAAGGTCACTCAATTAGACAAGACGAAGGTGAGTGTAGCAGGAGAACTGAATAGGATCCCCACATAGGTTGCATGAGATCTGAGGGTGTAGTAGGTGATCAACATTCAGGTTCTTGATATTCTTGACACCTATGGTTTGATTTTGGGTCAAGATTTCACTAAGGAATTAAATGGGTATACATCTATAGACCATTCTCACATGTGGTTACCATGGAAAGGGGTCCCAAATCAGATCAAGATTGAAAGAGAGCCTAGAATGAAGTATGTAATCACTGAGTACTAGAATACTTCAAATGAAATATTAATATTGGAGGTTAGCATGAGGAACTATGTGTTGGCTGCATCAGTCTCAGATATAGAAGAGGTCTTTATGCTACAGGCCCCCTTTTATGAATCTACATCAGAATCTAGTGGGTCTGAGGAAAACTTTATGATGCAAGATGTGTCCATCAGTGATTCTGAAACATTGGGTGAGAAAACAGATGAAACTAATGACCAAGAGGATAGGTAGCTCAGTTTGTTGGATAACTTCCAAGATTTCATCTAGAGGTGTATGGAGAATTAGATCCAACTGGGTAGGAGTATGAATTTTGAAGAATTATTGCTTCCTAATTGGTGTCAAGTCCATGATGCTCCCCACTCTGAGCTAGAATGTCATGTATGTCAGACTGCTGTGGAGCAGGTACAAAATTTTCATTAACCCAATCCCAGTTATCAAACTGAATATATAGGGAGAGTGAAATAATGACAAGGGTAAAAGTCCAATGCTTCCTAAAGATCCTCCTATCTGTAGTAAAATGAAAGATTATTTGAAGCAATCAAGGACTAATGGTTGTTGGATGTTAAGATTCGATGGATCCAAATCTAAGCAGGGTGCTAGAGCAAGGTTTGAATTGATCAATCCTAAAGGCAATAGCTATTTTTCTACTCATAGACTACAATTCCAATGTACTAATAATTTGGCTAAATATGAGGCTTTAATCCATGGGTTGTTAATTGCATCAAGGCAGAAAGTTAAGATATTACAAGTTTTTGGGGATTCTGAGTTGGTAATTAGATAGGTGAGGAAATAGTATTCATGTCATGATAGAAGGATTACTAATGATAGACATAGATTGTGGGATCTTATTAAGGGATTCGATGCTTTCAACATCTGGTTGATTCCTCGAAGTAGGAACCAAGTTGCGGATTCTCTGGCACAAACGGCTAGTACATTGCAACCCTTGCAACTTTCAGGATTGAAGAAGTTTACTATGGAGCTCACTTCAGTACCTTCGGTACCTGATAACGTTACCAATTTCTAAGTATTTGAAGATGATAAGCATATTTTTTATTTCATTACAAGTTGTGATGTGTTTGCTTCTCAAGTAATTGATGAGGTAGAGCCTCAAGAGGCAGAAATGGACTTGGGAGGGTTCATTAACCTGAAGACCAACACTATCCCAAGAGGTATGGTGTAGCTAAAATGAATTTTTGATTTGGATAAGATAAAAGACCAGGAACAACAAGTCAAAAGGGAATCTCTCAGTAGTCAATGTGAAACATACAACATGGGGACACAGGATGCCGTAAAGAATGTTTTTATTGGTAAGGTATGTACTCCCGAAGAAAGGAGAGGGATTGTTGATGCTATACAAACATATTGAGATGTGATAGCCTGGAGTTATGAAAAAACATACGATACTTCAATAATTACACACACCATTCCCTTGAATTCAAATGTCAAACCATTCAGACAAAGACAAAGACCAATTAATGCTCTATTAGAACCCATCATTCAAAAAGAAGTGTAGAAGCTAGTTTCAGCACACATTATATTTCTAGTGAGGCATTCAACTTGGGTTGCAAATCTGGTTCATGTGAGGAAAAAGAATGGAGAAATCAGACTGTGTGTGGACTTTAGGAATCTTAACAAGGCATCAGAAAAAGATAATTATCTAGTTCCTTCACTAGATGAGGTACTTCAGATTGCCAATGGATCCCAAATGATGTCTTTTCTAGATGGGTATTTTGGATACAACCAAGTCATGATACAATATGAAGATAGGCATAAAACTTCCTTCACTACGAAATGGGGAACTTTTTCTTATAGAAGAATTCCTTTTAGGTTGATCAATGTTGGAGCTACATTCTAGAGGGCTATGGATATTGCTTTTAAAGACATAATTGGTAAGTGCGTCATTATTTATATGGATGATTTGATAGTATTCTCTAAGAATAGAGGTAATCATATAGTAGATTTATGAAAAGTAGTCCAAAGGTGCAGAGAGTTTGGCATCTCACTTAATCCAAAGAAGTGCATTTTTGGGGTTATAGAGGGAAATTTTCTACGACATATTATTTTAGAATAGGGTATCGCCATTGATCCTAAATGAATAGAGGCTATTTTGAAGATTCAGCCTCCTGCAAGCAAAAAATAAAGGAAGTCATTCTTTGGGAAGATCAACTTTGTTAGAAAGTTTATCACTGGATTTGTAGAGATAGTGAATCCCTTGAACGATATGCTGAAACAAGAGGCCAAAGTGGAATGGAATGTAGAAGCCAAGGAGGAACTTAGAGAGATTAAGAAAGTTATTGTTGAGGCCCCAGTGTTGATGAGTCCAAATTACGCTAAGAATTTTTACATATATTCATTTGCTTCTGATCACTCCTGTGCTAGAATGTTAACTCAAAATTCTGATCAAGACAATGAGCATCCTATAGCCTTCATGAGTACCCCTTTAAAGGATGCAAAGTTGAGATATCACAATGTAGAAAAGAAGGCCTAAGATTTGGTTAGAGAAGTGAAAAATTTCAGACGCTATATTCTAAGGAATAAGGTTTTTTCCATAGTGCCCGATCTTGCGGTGAAGTTGTTGCTAATGCAGAATGAGCTAGGTGAACAAAGAGATAAATGGGTAACTATATTGCAGGAATATGATATTGAGATTCAACCAATGAAATTAGTGAGAGGGTAGGGACTGATCAGGACAATGGTTGGGATAGGTCTTGATTTCACAGCTTAGCATTATCATCTCCAAGAGGTATCTCTAGGTGACTGGTATGATGAAATCATTTACTATTTATTGAACCAACGATGTCTTGATCACTTTAATGCAGTTCAAAGGCAGGCCCTGTGCCTAAAGAGTGGTAGTTTTATGATGAAAGGGGGTGTCCTATATAAGAAAAATCATGAGTGCATGTATTTAAGATGTCTGGGGAAGGAAGAAGCTACCAAAGTGATGATTGAACTCCATGAAAGATATGGCACTGGCCATGGTTCTGCATCATCCACTACCAATCATATTGTAAGGGTAGGCTATTATTGGCCTACCCTATTTAAGGATGCGCACAACCATGTGATGACTTGTCATGTATGTCAGACTACAACAAGTAAGGAAAGACACTCAGCCCTTCCACTTCAAACAGTCATAGAGGTGAAACCATTTGCATAGTGGGGAATGGAATTCATAGGTCCAATTAACCCACCTTCTTTTGCGGGCCACCAGTATATTCTAACCATAACTGATTATTTTACTAGATGGAGTGAATCTCTTGCATGTAAGCAATCTACTTCTAATGTGGTAATCAATTTCCTTTAATCAGGTATTATTAATCATTTTGGTTGTCCATTGTCTTTAGTTTGTGATAATGGTTCTACATTTGCATCACTGAAACTTTCTAATTGGAATTTTGATCATGGAATCACCATAAAATTCGCATCCAATTACTACACTCAGGGGAATGATCTAGCTATGTCTTCCAATAAGAACCTTTTGAAAATCATTCGTAAGTTACTAGAGTAGAATCCTAAGGATTGGCACACCCAACTTATATTTTCTCTCTAGGCGGACCGTACCAGACATAAGGCATCCATAGGAACCTCTCCTTATCACCTAGTGTATGGTTTGGAACCTGTATTCCCCATCTAGTTGAAGATCCCTACCTTGTAGTTCATTAATGAATACTATGCTGAGGAGGATAAGCGTGAAGCCCATTTGGCTGAGTTGTTACACCTTGAAGAGAAGAGAGATGAGGCCCTAGAAAAATTTGCCAAACACCAAGGCATAGTGAAATGATGGTTTGATAGAAGATCTAAGGTGAAATCCTTTAGAGTATCTGACTTAGTTCTCTACTACGATAAAGCCCTTGACCGTAAGGGGGAGCATGGTAAATTTGAAAAACTCTGGCTTGGCCCTTACCAGATTTTAGAAATTCTAGGAGATAATGCTTTTCGCCTAAAAACCCTCATTGGTGAGGATATCCCGCTGCCTGTCAATGGGCAATATTTGAAGCATTACTTCCAATCTTGAGTTGTTTGCAGCTCTCTCTTGTACATAGCTAGAGTAGGTTTTCTTTCTACTTTTCTTTTCTTGTTTGATGTTTTGGGTTTGGTTAGAGTAGGGTTTCATTTGTTTTGTTTTATTTTATGTTTTGGTTAGTGTAGGTTTGCTTCGGTTGGTTTTTCTTTCTGCTTTGTTTTTTTCTTTCGGTTTCTAGCTTTCTTGGGGCTGTTGCATCTATATAACGGGTTGCTCGCCTGGGGTTGTTCTGGAAATTTCTTTTTCAAACTCTAGTCAGTTTTTCGGAGTCAAGTGGTGGAATTCCTTTATCTAATGTCCCTTGTACCTAGAATTAAAGCTACTTGTTTCAGTTGAATTTTGGAATGTATTTGGGTCTCACATTTTCACATAAATTTTAAGGATTTTGGAATTGCATACGGTTCCTATGTAATTTGGTCAGGTGAAAAATCTTATATTCTGCTTTAGTGCCACTATGTTCCTCATCCCTGAGTGTGATTTTTATTGCTTACAAGGTGAAAGGAAGGTTTAAAAGAATGTTTAAAAAAAAAAGAGAAAGGAAGAAAAGAGACATTACAGACAATAAAAGAAATCTTCACCTCATCAGGGGTATCCTAGTATCTCTACTGGGGCTATAGACGCCTTGATGGAAGTAGAGCTATGCTTGGGAGTGTCAAAGTGATAACCTCATCAGGGCTATGGATACGTGACTAGTAGTGAGGCTCTATCTAGGTTGCTTTTGAATTTAGAACTTTTATGTGGCCCAGTCAGACTTGCTCTGGTTCCTATTGCATCTAAAGAATGGGAAATAAATGCAAATACACACACTTGGACCCTGGTACAGGAAAAAGTCTCCTTGCTTGTGATTTCTGAAACTTTTTTCATAGGTGACTTGATGTAAGGGCTAAAACTAGAGATTCAAGGTTCTTGATTCCAATTTGTTCTTGAAATTCCTTGGAGCATTTCCCCAGCAAGTTGCCATTTGTTGTGCACTTTTTAAACACACGCCCCACTGAAAGTAGGGACCCTCTTTCTTCATCTTTTTTTCTTTTGTTCTTGGTGTTTTGGCCCTTTTGGTTTTTGGGATTTTGTTGTCTTGGCATGCTCCCAAGTGGTTATCCTATTCATGCAAATGCCCCTTTAGGGAGGCACTTTGAAAATTATGCATTCTGGGACACATCTCGGGTTTTTCTCTATTTTCGAGAAAATTCCCTTGGGGTGGAATTCCCTGCACACCATGGAAACCTGATGGAGGCCGCATTGTATTGTTTTCCAAAAATTTTGGGACTTCACGGAATTCCATTTAAACCAGATTTTCCTGAGATTCCGTCGTGCCTCCGGATTCCTAGGTTTGTTGTCTTGTCGTTGCATTTAAGTGCCTCGTACGGTCTTGCAGTTTTCCTTTATTGAGTTTATTTTCATTTTATGAGGAGGTCTATGTCATTTTCCTTATTGTTAGATTTGAGGAGTTCTATTTTGGATTGCTACTGTTGAAATGTGCATTTGAGCTCATGGTCAAGGGTTTCAATCGAGCTTTCTGGTGATCACTTACTTTCTACCCTAATTTTTTGGGTCTCTTGTCGACTGTCGCTACCTTGATTTCTTTGCCCTCATGGTATGTACATGCTACCCTCTCTTTTGATAAATGAATTGAATCCACTTTAAAGTTTGTGTAGGTATATGCTTTGAGTCAGGATATCGGTATGGTATGGTCTGGTAGCAGTGCTATGCTTGCCGATTGTTGGCTTGATGCCCTTCCTCATGGCTCGTGTCTCCGCTCCTTATGCATGATTGTAATTTGGGTGGGTTTTCCATTACTTTTCCTCCATCTATCTAGTTTCGAGCTGCCCTCTCCTGAGCTCTGGTTTAACATGAAACTCCCTGACTTGTGATGAAACTGTGTATTGGCGAAGTGTGACTTAATGCTATCATCCAACTTGATAATCGCCCTATCATTAGTTGAGTCATGTGGGAAAAATTGAAATGCAAAAAATAAATTGAGATCCGAGTTGTGTTGACATGGCGATTTCCTAGGGTTTCCTTCATTGAAATCCTCCCTCTTATTGAGTG
Organism: Sequoiadendron giganteum; assembly: GCA_007115665.2. Classification (NCBI taxonomy): domain Eukaryota; kingdom Viridiplantae; phylum Streptophyta; class Pinopsida; order Cupressales; family Cupressaceae; genus Sequoiadendron; species Sequoiadendron giganteum. Next base: position 69,069,145 of record CM021104.1, on the reverse strand, counting down.
GATCTTGTTTTGATCAATTTGAACCTAGATTGTTCATCTCGCCTTATAATCGATTTGAATCCTAGGAGAAATCCCCAACTTCCTAATCATTTGATTGATCTAGGTGAGATCCTAGCGAAGTCAAAGATTTTGGGTTTTTGAGCCCCTCGCGGATTTCCTTTATCTAGGGATTTAACCGAATTATCCGTCACCTTATCGGTTTCCCAAAAATGGGCTCAAAGTGTGAAAATTGCACTAACTTAGCAAAATTTCATGCCTTCGGGATTTTCTCATAATTTCTTGGTCCCCTCATTTTCCTGGAATTTGTAAATTGTTGTCATTTTCGCGGATTTCCCCGAGATTTTATTGAAAATGGAGAATTAAAGAATGTATGAAAGTTTGGTTAATAATTATGCATTTCATGATTGATTTAACTTGTTCTAAGATGTATCATGTGGTTTCTTGGTTAATTTGATTGATCAAATGATGAATTGGAAGTTTCTTTGTGGTCGTTTCATTGGATTTCGCCTGGTTTGGAATTTCTCAGAATTCCTCGCCAACCCGAATTCCACGAGAGGGCTGAAAACCTGAAATTTCCAATAAGTGATTCTTATGAGGTTTTTAGCGGATTTTTCTTATTATGGGATTTATTTAAGGAATGAGTATATCATTTGTGATGGATCTAATTGAACTCTTTGCTATGATGGATCTCATTTTGGTGTCTTTGTTGTATATGGGTGGAATAAAATCAGGCTATTGTTGGGCAGAGCAAGGGTAAGGAGATGAATCCAAATCCTGAGGGCTCGACTATCTCCGAGGCAGAAAGGGTAAAGATGGATTTGAAGAGCAGAGTCCCTAAGAGAAACTAACCTCTGTTTGGTCAGGGATCACTGATACAAATGTTGGGCTATGGGATTATGAAGAATTTAAGGCAAGAATTGCAACACATAATCTCTCCCTATTGCCCAAAAGAACATTGGAGTCGGACATTGGAGTCGGGGTTGGCACATGTGGTTGGATTTCATTCTATAGTCTAGTGTTATGAGTTAGTGCTTGAATGTGCCAAGCACTATGATAGGGGCACACAAAGGATAGTTGGTCCTCAAGGAAGAATTGTGGAAAATCTTAATCATGTGTCCATTGCTCATTCCTTTGACATGCCTGATAGGTCTCATGTTGTGGCCTTTGATATGGATGTAGCAAAGAAGTATTATGATGAGAATGTCATTAGATCCCAATAGGTCATCAATTCTTGGTTGGAGAAACCTAATTGCCACTTATCCAAGTTACCTAGGCAATTGTTTAGAGTTAAATTCAGGAAGGGATACTATGATTTTATCACACTTATCAACAAATTAGTGGGATTGAAAAGTGAAAGAATGTTTGAGAACTGGATATTCCATGTCATTGTGAGGATGGAGAAGGGTATGGACTACCATTGCGCAGGCATTATAAGTGCTATGATACATGAGCATATGTGTAATGTCTCATGGAAAAAGACCTTCGCACTGACCTCCTATTTGGTGTATGCACTTGCAAGGTATCACCCATACAAGGGACTAAGGACAAGGGGTGTATTTGGGCAAGATGTAATTTATGAGGTGTACCCACAATTACACTTGGGTGGCACAAGCTATAGGAGGGTGAATGATGCACCATGTACATCACCAGGCTACTATAGGGTGCAGAGCATGTTCGGATTTCAAACAAGGCTGAGGAATTAATGAAGAGGTTTGGAGCCTAATTTATCCAGTTTCCCATCTTTTCATACATCTGAATTGATGGTTGTCAGAGGGCTCCATACAGACTCCTTAGGTACCCCACAGATCGTGTACTTTCGGAGATCACAAGGCAAATATGTGAATTTGATATAATTGTGAAGGGGGCGAAGCACAAGACCTACTTTGGTGGTGACTTTCCTTTGAGGATAGGTAGTGCTAAGGCATGCCCTTCTATCAACTCATCCCATGCTTCTGAAGAAGAGATGAGTACTCTTGGTCTTTCTTTCCATTCCAAGAGATCCAGATTTGACATAACTGGTGAAACACAGAAGAAGGCTAGTAGAGAGTACACTCACAAGGATAACATAGAGGACTATTTGGCTAACATTAATGATAAGTTTGAAGTCAGAAGGAAGAAGTTCTCCAGGCTACCATTGAACTTCGTCCATCTATACAACATAAATTCCATTCTAGATCAGGTTGAGGAGGATGGAAATTTAGTTCAGGGCCATAACTTTGAAGTTGTGAAGGATAAGCTAGTTGGAGAGGTGGATTGGTTGGAGGAGGAGAAGACACAGTTGGAATAAATAATGACTCCAGTAATCAAGTACACCAAGCTATGTCTCAAGCACAAGATATTGGAGTTGGAGAGTGAGGGTGTGTAGTTCACCTATGATTTGATGGGAGATTTGGATTCTCATTCCACTTTAGAGGAATCACCTGAATAGGACCTCAAAGGTAAAACCAAGATGGGCTCTCCTTTCAAGATTAAAATTAGATATATTTAGGCAGAGGAAGCAGGGAAGCAAAGAAAGCCTATAGCCAAGAAAAGGAAACATGTCTCGAAGAAGAAAAGGACTGAGAAGGATGAAGAAGAAAAAGAAGAAGGGGATGCTAGTGTCCCTTTTCCCAAGAAAAGGAGAATTGTGAGGTTGTCACAGAAGGAGAAGGAAACCTATAAGGTAGATAAAGAATTTGAAACCCCAGTGGTAGAGGTAGAGAGATCGGGAGAGAAGATAGGTAAATACCAAGAGATCAAGGACTCCATTTCCCAAGGATGGTGCACCAAAAGGAAGTGTTCCCATGACTTCTCTTGTCACTGAGCATGAGGATGTCCCAGGATCAGGAAGAAGACAAATTCCAAGAGGGAGAAATCTATAATGTTGAGGCTGAAATGGAGAAAGTTATCCAGTCTCCTTTGGTGGCTTATGGGGATTCACCTACAAATTTTCATGAGGATAGAACTACCTGAAAGGTGGAGATACCATATAAGATTCCCTCACTAGTGCAAGACAAAGGGGAGCACGACAAAGGAAAAGAAGATACAACTAACAAGGCTCCTGAGAATCAAATTTTGGACTAAGATGCATCCAAAGTTCAACAAGATGGAGTGGGGCAAGATAATGTACAGTCAGATCCCATAGTAATAGGATGGTTGGACAAGGATTTGAAGAGAAATAAAATTGTGTGTATGATACTCCTAATTGGGATGAATTACTAGTGAACATAGGAAAGGAAAAGGTAAAGAAGAAAGCAAGGGTTATTTCCAGAATTGAGAGAGATGAGGTAAATAATAGAGTGGTCCACATCGCTACTCTTGCTCTTGACAAGAATAAAGATAATGTGACTGGGAATGATTACAATGTGCAAACTGTCAATCTAGGGCATGCTTCCATGGCACAAGATATTGAAGAATATGAGGGTTCTAGTGCTGTAATACTTGGCCAATTAAGGAGGGAGATGCAGACCAAGCAAGAATTGAAGAAGGAGAATGAAAAAAGATATTTGCAAGAGTTGATGAAACCCTTGCAATCCATTAGCTCCTCATCATCCGTTGTAGGCTTCCTACCATAAGAAACAATCTTTGAGTTAGAAAATATGAAGGCCACTTCCCATATTACAATAGGTTGGTTACAGGGAGTGAAAACTAGGGGAGACATTGCCATCAAGGATATTATTTCAACCGGTGGGGGTTCTATGAGGTCAATTGACTGGTTAAAGAATGTATTAGCCCAGGACAAGGAAGATATGCATATTTTTCTACAAAAGGATAGAATCATCATGGACTACACCAAAGAGAAGTTGGTAGAATATGGAATTCTTCCTTCTTCTAAAGTAGTAGAACCCTAGGAATGGTTTGAGGTTTTGTAGATAGGGCAAAGAGTTTTGAAGAAGCTGTATAAACAAGGAAGGCAGATTGAGGATGCCTTGACTGAAATTTACAACAAATGTATCTCCTTCTTTGAGGTTATGATAGGGAGAAAGAAGCTTGTGCTGAAGCATCTAAGTATGGAACAGTTGATAAAATGGTGGTGAGAAGTGTATTCTCCAGTCAATGAGGACCAGGTCACCAAACAACTATTGGATGATGCAGCTACCTACATTGCAGTAATTGATAAATACAAGACCTTGAAGGTGGATTGGGATAAGGTGGTAAAACAATCAAGGGACGACATTAAGTCCATGGAAAGAAGAATGAAGGTGTTAGTTATGCCACCTATTGCCGACTTGGAGAAGGTATTTTTGATGATACAGGCTAGGTAGAATCAAGATAAAGACAAAGGAGAGGGTAGTTAATGCAATGCCTCATTGGGATTTGTGCTTCCCTATTATTCCTCCTCTTCCTTTGCAAGAACTGGATTGGTTTATGTTGAAGATATTGAGCCGACTTGGATGAAATTGGTGCATTTAATGCACATTTCATGTTATTTTTGAATTCCTCTTGGCTGACATTTCTTGGGGGGTTTTCTATAAGTTTGGCATTCTACCTCATTTGTAAGGGATTAGTTATACGATTTTTGTATTGGAGTGAATTTTGATAATAGCAACAATTAGAGTTAGAATTTAGTTTTATCTTTCAAGCAAGTGTTGTAATAGAAGAATGGAATTGTTGCCACTTTGGATGATTTAATACAAGTAAAGACATTGTGATTTGGTGCCTTCCTTGTGTTGAACTTTATCTGGCATGGTTCTTGATATTCTATCTTTTAAATTGCTTAAGTTTATTTGATGTTAGATGATTTGATGATGTTTAGGGTTTTATGGTTGAAGTGTTTGCAGCAATCTCTAGTCCATACTTTTTGCAGTTAGTTGATTGTTAGCTACTTTGCAAAGTTAGCCTAGACTTAAAATTTTCCTTAGTTCGATTATGAATGTTTTTTCATTTCAATTGCAATAGGGTTGTCTTGAATGAATATGCATAATCTGAAAATATTTAACACCTTAGAAGATTGCACTATTTTTGTAAGATTGCAGATTTATCTAGGTCAAACAGGAGTTAGTTTCTGAGGGATTGGTCCATTTCGAGAATTTTATCATTGGCATTGTCAATCTTAGAAGTAGAAGTAGTCTTAGAAATCTCTTTGAAACCCTTATCTTTTGCTATTTCTTTTATTATCTAGGTTAGATTTAGGATTTGAAGTATCAAGATATTGCTAGATCTAATAAATTCAAGTTCAACATTTGCTTGTAGTAAGGTCCCTTTGTGATTACCAGCATTTTCACATTATCTCTGAGTTGTTTTATTTTCATTGTCAAGACCTGACATTAGAGACCTTGGGGTTACCTCTTTGTTCATAGAGATTTACCTTTCAAGAGATAGGATATCATATTATGTCTAAGTTCTTGCTATGTAGAAAACACCATCAACAAAAAATAATACCATCAATGGAATAGGTACACATGCTCTGATCACAAATTTGAATCATTTGTCTACTCCCCCTTAGTAGCAGGCCAAAGTTCCAGGTTCTGAAGTTTTGAAGTTTTGTGATCATCTAATGAGTCTAATGGTCCGGTAGTTTGGTGTATATATGTTGAAGATAATCATACAAGAATTTTTGATGTACTTTTGGAATGTGGCTTATTTATAGAAATTTGTAGTATAACATTTGTATAATGGTTTTATTTACATGAGATGTTTATAAATGGTTTTTTTTTAAGGGATTTAATGTGGGGAATTTGTGATTGTAGGAAATACAAATTGTTATGCAAATTTTGGGTATGGATGGTCAAGAAAATTTGAATCATGGATAAAATCATTTCCAGATCGAATTGCTTACTCTTGGAGGTTATAATGTAGAAGGATTTGAGTCCACCAAAATTTCAAAGATCCCGATGTTATATATGCAATATAAACAAATATCAATCTCTAGGGAAGCCCATTCTTGAGAGTAGCATATCCAAAATAAAACTGAGTGTTGGAATGGAGCAATAATAAATCATTTTGTATGTATGGTAAGTTACAACACACTATCCTGATTCAGGTTTTTATCAAGATGATAATAATAGATTAAAAACATGAAGAGCTACAATGAGTAATTGAATTCAATCTTCAAGGACTTCACTTATAATTTCTTGGCCAATTACTATCTTCGACATGCCTTGATATGATTCATCCCTTGGATTTCCTCTCATGTATTTGTATTATCCTATTTGTGCTTGGTGTTCTATAAAAGGCCAGAGGATTTATTTTATTTCAGTTAATTTTAGAATTTGTGGATATCAGAAGAGCCAAAGTTTCTTTAAGTTTTATTCTTTTTTCCTATTTTCTGGATCATTCCAGTCTAAAAACTTGTATGCAAGTAGACATTGATTAATATCAAAGCCAATTTGAAAGCTACCTATCTCATACATTTTTTTTAAATGGTTTTGTTAGTTTGGTTGAACAAGCCTATATGTTGTGTCATTTAAGGGTGCATACAAAAACTACTTGGTGTCCAAACTACACGGGTATGTGCAGGATCATCATGGAAAAAATAGGCCCTTAAGTGGCAATGAAATTTAGAAGATCAGAGTTAGGAAACTTGACATAAAATTTTTAATAAGTTATCTATATTATTTCAATAATATGTAAGAATAGAATCTGTAGCAAATTGAATGTAGTTTCTAAACTACTAGGTTTATTTTTTATTTTTTAAAATCTATTTGGTGAAAATTTGAAATTTCAATGCAGTAGTACTTCAATTTCAAGGAAAAAATAAGTAGGTGTCTGTTTGACCACCCTAACCACGATAAAATGATAATATATTTTTATAATATTTTAGATATAAGTAGGGGACTCATGTCCCAATTTGATGCATATTTTTTTGTAATTTTTTTCCAAGTAAATAATTAATTATGAATTTTTTATTACAAATTTTAAAAAATATAAAAACTCGTATGTCTAACCACCTTAACTTGGTCAAAACTTCATGAAATTAATTTTTTTTTTTTAATCCTATATTATGTGAAGCATAGAATGTGATGCATGTTTTGGATTCAAAAAATGTGATACTGTTTGAAAGCTATATATTTTTTTCAATCAACCTATCAATTAGGACTTTAGTCGTAATTCAAATAGAAAATGAATAATAATTATTTATTAAATTCAAAGTAAAGCATAATTTATATTGGTGGAAAGCTAAGAATCTCCTTTAAAAACCCTTTTTATTTTATCAATTTTGGGTAAAAAAAACGTCGTCAGCCACATGAGCCATCATATCACTTAGATATTGTCACTTTTTTTGGCCCATCATGATCCTACACATACCCACACCCTTCTTTTTAAAAGCTCACACAATTTTGTATATAGTTGTGAAGCAATCTGGTGAAGTATAAAATGGTTTGATTCTATTTAATTAGTTCTTGGGGGTATACGTGGAGAATAATCGAGATAAATTTTAATTTTAGTATTTTATGCTTTATTTTAGAATAGATGTTTAAATTCTTTGAAAATGTTTCAAAAAATAGATAAATGGATGGAATTCATTGAAAATATTTTGATTACAGAGAATTGTTCAATGCTTAAAGCTATATCTACTTAAGTGATAGCAAATGAAATTGTTGATGTTCATGAAATATTATTTCAATTCTTTTGGTTTCATGATAACTATTCTTGAGATCCTAATTGAAAACTTCGTTCTTAGCATAAATATGATTTTTAATAGACATATTCCCTTTGAGATTAATAGAAAATTCACATCACACCCTGAAGCGAACCTATTATGAACATGACCTAATTTACCGAAGACTTGGGATTGAACTGAGTAAATCTTATTGTTTTGTTTAAGCATATTTCCTCTTTGAGATTGTCTTTTTCCATATCTTTCAAGAAGAATAGGCTTCTTCGAGGTTTGTCTTTGGAGTTTATTCGACACTACTGATGCGAGTGAAATCGTTGTCAATAGGAAACTGGTGCTAGAAGTAGGGGAATTTTGTTATTTTCTTTTTATCTAGTCTTGAGTTTTAAAGCTTGTAAAATGAAGTTAAATACAAGCTAGTATTACAGTATGGAATGTGAGAAACTTGTGAAAATTTTTAATCAAAGATTATGTCATTTGAGTTTGATCACTTTCGGTAGGGTCACTGAATGTATAATTCATGATACAACTGTTCACGGTGAACTGAATTGCCAATTTTTTGACTAGGGTGATCTTAGCCATGTGTAAAGTGATTATGTTAACAAAAGAAGTTCTAACTGCTTCTCTAGAAGGAAAGACCTTTTAGCAAAAATTGTGTGCAACCCTAGTAAAGACAAAAATGATAAAAAATCAACCAATACATCAAAATAGATTGATAACTACAATTATTACAATGAAAATCATAACACATTGTAGGAAAATCAACAAGAATGTCGAGATTTCAGAATATTACACCGGAAATGAGGAAATAACATTGATGAGTCATTAGTATCCTTATACATGGAAAACGTAAATGAAGAAAAGGAGTGGGAAAATTGAGTAGGAGATGCATATATTTTATCCCAAATAGAAAATTTACATGATAAAAACGGAAATTTCCCTAATTTTATGCAAGATATAGAATATCATTCTTTTACTTTTCATCTCTCTGATAATAATATAAATTTTGATACATCTCCGTCTAACAAAGTTCAAAGTGAAGATAGGACCAAAGATATCAAAAATTCTCGAAGGAGAAAGTCGAAAGATGGACACAGTCGTTCATGGAGATAAACAGAGTATGGAAATGAACCATGAACTGGGGCTAAAAGAAGGTAGAGTATGGTCACATCAGAAAAAGTGTGTGCAATTGACCTTTAATGAGGTCCTTTTCATACATTTGATCCAAGTCATTGGTAAGTACTCTTTTGAATTTATGATTATCAAATGAGAAAATTTAAAATAATTCATTGTTGTAGTAGGATCGTTGAAATTTTTCTAAATGAATTTAAGGATAAACTTGTTGTATTTTGTACTAAAATGATGATGGAAGTAATTATGGAAATTAGAATTAGTTTTTTGTTAGGGTTAATCATTTGCTAGATTAGATGTCTAGTTAGTTAGGGTTAGCTTTTTTTTTAGGGGTTTTTCCTTTTGTTTTTGTTTTTTTATTTCTCTCTTTCACTTGGCCTCTGAATTTCAGATTCTGCTTAACTTACCTTGCAATACATGAGAGTTATTCCAAACATTTATAAAGAAATACAATAAAATGCAAAAAAATATAAAACCATACACAATAAATGCATGCTTTGAAAGTACTAAAACCTATATATGTATGTGTGTATCACGTACATACATTATTATGAAAATTCTTATTCCAAAAGAGCATAAAGGTCAAAAAAGAGGGAGCCTAGCTATAGGTGGTGGTTATCATTCATTCAATATGGGAAGCCTCATCCATAAAAGATAAATATCTAATATAGGTGAGTTCCCCGTGATTTTCAAAGTCCTGAATATGGAGGTCTGAGAGAAAATGTCGAAGATGAACTATTTTGTCATGTTCTAGGAATCAAGGAATATCATCCATCAAGTGGATTCAAATAGTCAAGTGTGCCACAGATAAAATGTTGTCTAGGTTCTCCAAGTACTCAGGTCTCACTATCATGTTTGCATCTAAGCGAACATCTTCCACAAAAAGCCCTATATCTAGAAGAGATGCTACAAAATGAGAAGCCACATCAGAGTAAAAGTGATAGTAGCGGTTGGATTCTACATATTTTTCCCCAAGGACTAAGTACAAATTTAGTATTGTAAAACTAGAATTCCTAATGAAGAAAACCTTTTCAAGCCTTTGAGATGTGATACTTCCTAAGAAAATATTTTGGCGGTGAGAGAAGCTTAAACAAATCAAAGTATCCATGGCTTAGAAGCAAATGAAAGCAAACAAAGCAAGAGAATGCAAAATCAAAGAAGAAAGCTAAGAAAGCATGTGAAGAATTCAGAAGGAAGTAATGTGGAATTTATAGAAAGTCATGAAATAGATTTGGTACATTGTTTCCTTGAGAGAAGTCTTAGAAATCGTATAAATATGATTCTTAATAGACATATTCCCTTTGAGATTAACAAAAAATTCACATCATACCCTAAAGGGAACCTAGTATGATCACGACCTGATTTACCGAAGACTTGGGATTGAATTGAGTCAATATTATTGTTATGTTTAAGCAGATTTCCCCTTTGAGATTGTCTTGTTCCATATCATTCAAGAAGAATAGACTTCTTTGATGTTTTCCTACGGAGTTTCTTATTCAACACTATTGATGCAAGTGAAATCGTTGTCAACAAGACCCATATGGCCAAGGTGGTGTATGATTACCAGATCACTAAATCTGGGCCATACAATCCAAAAACACCTGAATTATGATTGGATACTAGTTTATGTTTGGATTATCCTAGGAAATATGCATTAATTAATACTTTTGGATGAAAAATAATTCCAAATAAGGCATAAAGAAGCCCTATTAATTAATAAAAACCCTAGATTAGTGTGAAAGTGTGGTACAACACTTCACAACACCTTAAATAAGGCACAATTAAGTCCACTTAGATCACAAGGGTCGAAAACCTAATGTGAACACGTTAAATGCATTACAACACTAAATCAAGGCAACATATTAGGGAGTACATTTTTTGTCATTACAATTTCTTATTATTTTTTCATATATAGCTTATTTGCTTCCTATAATTAGAGAAGTATGAAATTTGGTACTATTTTGAAGTAGTCATTATCTTTGGAATAAGTGTGTTGTTAGAGCTCAAAACCTTGGAGCTAGTCTCTTGTAAAATTTTCATAAGGTTCCTATACAAAATATTTATTTCTCAAGTAGATATATATATTTCTAGTTTTATTATATGTTAATTCTAAGATTCTTAGCTATTGATTTTTTGGAGTATTCTTAGGAATATAAAAGTGTTAATTCAAGAGTGTCAAGTTATGAATGTGTAACATTGAAGAAATGAATACTCAAGAATTCATTCAATAAATCAATGACATAGAAAACATATTTTTATGGTATAAAAAACACTCTATTTTAATTTCGACCATTTAAATATAAGTTGTTAACATTCCTTTTATATTTTATTATAATAAAAATACCTAGCTATTTTTATGGGATATCTTCTATTTTAACCTATTTTTATTTCATTTTTTACATTTTTATATTTCCTTATTATTTGTAACCTTTGTATTTTGAATAGAAGATTTGATGTCAACCTTTCATCCAATCCTTACAACATGTAAAACTTTAACATATTAAAGTAACCAAAGCTAATGAATCATTCAACTACTATCTTTCTAATGTATCATCATTTGAATCATATAAATAGAAATAAATAACACAACCATTTAAAATAAGATTTTTTTCAAACTATATTATGTTTAAATCATTTACTATGTAGAAAATGATGTGAGACATGATTCTAACTTAAGCTAAAGACTAACTTAAAAAATAATACCAATCCACTCAAGAATAGATTCTTGAAATTCACCCTTTAATCTACTACACAAGATCAAACTTACTAGAAAAACGTCCAATTCCGACATGATTCTAACTTAAGCTAAAGACTAACTTAAAAAATAATACCAATCCACTCAAGAATAGATTCTTGAAATTCACCCTTTAATCTACTACACAAGATAAAACTTACTAGAAAAATGTCCAATTCCAAATAGATCATGATAATGTTGTTCAGTTTTTCATGAGAGGTTACTCCAAACTTACAAATTCAATAGAAAACATAAAATATTTCTTTTAGAACTTCATATTTACCATTACTAGATAAATTTTGTGTAATTATAATGCTGGTTAAATCTCCAAGAAAAATTGATAGGAGAATATTTAATAATAAGAAAAATCATAACGATTTCAAATATTTTTTATCAATGTCCTTATATGCAAAAATATGACCTACATGTTTCAACATTATTTTGGATTTTTGTGTGAGAATTTTATGTATAACAAAATTATTTGATGTAATTTTACTTTTATTTATATTGTGTCTTAAAAAAAATTAAAAATGGTATAAATTTCTAGTATTAGAATCACTACTCTTTCTATTGTTGAGCAGGTTACCTTGACCTTGAAGATAACAACGAATAGGTTCATGAAGATTCTAGAATAAAGTTTTACACCAATTTTTAATGGAGATATTCAAATTGTAGTCTTTTGGCCATAGGATTTGAGGAAAATTGATGACATGTTTCAAAAGGAGTATATTAACTTTTAGAATCAATATAGTAAGTTGCACCAATATGAGGTAAAACAAGATGCTATTATTAGAGACTTGGAGGTCTCTTGTCGAAAGATTAATAATAGTGGTTGGGAAAGAGTGTCTCGTCACTTGGGGACAATCCCTAGTTTGGAATCCTATGAAGCCAACAAAACACATGTAAATAATTAGACCTAGAGTCAAGCTAATTATGTTGATCCATAGCTAGTTGATGATAGATAATGAACTATTGATATTATATGATCATTTGAAAATCTATCGTATTTTTGACTAGGACTATTATATGTTTTTGTACATCCTAATATTTAGCCTAGTGGGGCTATAAATATAGATACTTGCAGCTACATACATATTGTATCCAAACCTATTACTTTGGTAATCAAAATTAAATTAAAAAAAGGTATGAAGGTTATATAATACTTCGAAATAGGTATGGTACATTGAACCAATTTTTTTATCAAAGAATGCAAGTATCCATGAAAATTGGGAACTATAAAGAAGATGATAAAGTTACAATATTTTTTATCTCAACTTGTACTTGTTCAAAAGTTTGTGATCTTATGACAACTAATGAGTCTTTGATAATTTCAACCAATTTTAATTATATTTATCATGTTATACATTTGAATTTTGAATTAAATTAAAAAAATATTAAGAATGTGGTTTATCCACACTCTAGATAAGGATTTATAAAGAAAATATCAAATTAAATATATTTATGTCAATTTAAATATTATTTATAAAGATATTCATTCCATAATTTAAATTCACTAATTATATTTAAGTTTTTTTTAATTTTTTAATAGGGGATGATTAATGCAAATTAGAAGAGTCAATATTAAGACAATAAGATCATATCTAAAACTTATTTAAAAGTTTACGCATACTACATTTAGTTTGATAAATGGATAATTAGTACTACTTTTTTAACATTAGTTACAAAATAAAATGTCAAATAAATTGGACTAATATTATAGAAAATCAAAGTTGAATTTTGGTAGATGAAGAAAGAATAGTTAGCATAAAAATCCAATAGCATATAGTAGTTAGACCACACTAATATCAAAGTATTATGTATTAGATTACCATCATAGCATAATGATAGATAAGTTAAAAAATATTTAGGGAAGAAAAGGTTCATGGTAGTATAAGTATTAAAAGCATTTTAGATGGTTCATAGGCACATATATAAATAATGATATCAATTATGTATTATAAAATTATGTTTTATATTAATATAATTTCATGTATTCTTGATCAATGAGACTATTTCTATATTTATATATCTTCCATCCAATATAATCTATAGATACTTATAATAGTTTGTAATTCATCCATCATAACTTTTATTTGAATTGGTTGTGTTCCCAATTTTCACAACTCAATTGGTGGAGCTAATTAAAGTTTGTTATATCTTAAAGTGAAAATTCAGTTAGTTGCTACATGGTTTTATATTGTTGATTGCATCTGTTCTATCAAGTACTAGTTGTGCAAGTTTTTTGAGAAAGCTAAGTTTCAGAAGTATTGCTCAAATGCTTTACAAATCAAATGGAGTACAAAACTAAGTATATAAGTGATTAAGCATAACAGTGTGCTTTCTTTTATTTTATGATGCTATTCACATTACATTTTTTCATTTGATTGCAAGAATACAAATGATGGTACAACTTTGCATTTTGATGCATTTCTTTCAGAATGGAAATGAAGTAGAAATTAAAAGATCCACACAATTCATGGTTTTAGATGGTTCTATTCATTACAAGAAAGGAAGTATACAACTGAAAGAAAGTGACAAATAACATAGGACATATCCGTCATTGCTTGAGTTGATCTCCAGTTGATGCCTAGTAGCTTGCTCCATTCTTCTTTCACTCCTGACTGTATCTGCAAAAGATTGAAAAAGGTGTCAATTAAGAGCTCAGGATATGAACTATACTACATTCCCTACTAACTGAAATATAATTCAATCCTTGAGATGTATTGAATCAACTAAAATAAAAGTGCAAGAATTAGAGCTGAAAGAGTAAACATCATGATATTTATTGTTTTTTGCTAACATTGTTTGTTTCTTGTGCAAGTATAGGAATAGTCATGAAGTTGATTATTTTCTGAAGACATAAAAGCATGTGGGGTAAAACGGGATCCCACAAGGGTAGAGCTCAACATGTTGCCCCTTAAATTTACAAGTGGGTGAAGTAAAACAATATAATTATCATGCTCATTTCAGCCATTCAACTGAAGGAGTAAAATAGAATTTCAGTCATCAAAGAAATTAAGCGTATTGTTCATTCATAACAATCAAGTTTGAGTGTTAAATGGAAATTACAAATGAATAATAGATTTAACTGATTCAATACAGCTGAAAAACTATCATTTTGCATTTTGCAAGGTTTAAATATTGCTGCCATAGTGTTTTTTTTGTTGCTTTAAGTTTGTTCACATTGGATGTTGTTTCATATTATTATTTTCTGGAGTAGCAGTGTTCTATCTCATAAATAGTGATAGTGAATAGGCATACATAATTCCTTATCAATGAAGCACTAATGAATAAAAACATGGAGAAAATTATTGCTCTATTTCATGAGTTTTTGAGCTGAAAGTACATGTTGTTTTCTGGAAGAGCCTTCAATAGGAATGAAAGATCATCAATGCATGGAAAGTTCAGGTAAGAAGCAATTTTGAGTTTCTTGTTTCATGTCTTGCCGAGGAAATATTTGCATAAGATTCAAAATAGTTATAAGAGGTAAAGAAAATGGAGAACTTTAAATGCTTTAATCTTTTTCAAGGTTTTAGATGTAAACACATAGCTGCAAATGGTGTGACTAGTGAATGAGAAAAAAATTAGAAGTAGACCAAGTTCCAGAGGTGCAATAATCATGCAACTACAACTAATCAAAAAAAAAAAATCAAGACATAGACCCTATTTCAGCTTTTAGAGCTATTTTTTACACAGGTTTTTCACAAGCTTTTAGAAGTATCTATGTGAGGAAGTATTCAAGGTTTCAATTTTTTTATTTTATTAATGCCAAATACAATCAAAAGGTGGTGTTCATTTCAAAAACTCATAATTTATAAATGAAAGCATCACTTGCTTCAATGATAACCTAGAAGGAAGATTTTTTTTTTTTAAATGTTGATTTTTCTTCCTAACCCACATGGGGTTTTTTCACAGAATATAAAAATAAGTATTTTCATTCAGAGAATGGATTATCCACACAAGGGTTTGAAAGGAAATGCAGAAATGAGTAAATTTATTCCAAAGACAAAGAGTTTCTTTCATTTTCCTGAATACCCATATGAGGGTTTGATTTTAAAAATGCATCTTTATTCAAAATACTAAGTACCCACAAAGGTTTTTTTTACAAAATGATGGTTTCTCTCCATTTCCAGAATACCCACATTGGGGTTTTTGATCAAAGTGAAGATAGCTATAATTTTCAGCTAAACCCACATGGGGTTTACAGTAAGAAAGACAAATAAAAGTTTCCTTTTAGAATCAAGAGTTACCCATGATGGGGTTTTACAATAAAATGCAGATTACAAGCACCCAGTTGTGTTCTCATCGCACAGCCAAATGGAGGAGGAATTTCATTTACAGAAGTCACTGAGAATATAAAAACCCCATCTCAAGTTTGTTGTCTTACAAATCACAAATTTGAAGATGAAGAATGCAAAATGGAGTGAGAAATGCATAGAGGAAAGCCTGAATCACACATTCATGGTGTGGCTTGGGTAGTGGTTTGAATTTTTTCATTCAAAACAACAAACATAGCTTTCATATTTTAAGCTTTTAAAATCTTTAGATTGAAAGAAATAGAGAAAACACAAAGCTATGGAGAAGAGAGCTTACCCTTGTCAAATAAGTAGAGGAAAAGAAATGGTGTCGCCAGCTCTTAAGATCTTTCAAATTTAGAGCTCGAAATCACCAACGACGGCCAAAATGAGATAAGACAAACATAGGAAAATGAACACTAAAAAATCAAACAATGAATAGCATGAAGAGGTCATGGCCATAATGGGTTTTGCTTCCAAAATCCAGTGGAAAAGCCATCAAAAGACCATGAAATCGACTTACCACGAGTTGCAAAAGAGGATTTGACCAAGAATTTGAAGAGATATGAGCATTTCAAGCTAAAAGTCAAGCTCTCATGGCAATGACATCTCCTCCCAAACAGATTTCACTCTCAAAGAAAAAGGTGAAATGAAATGATTTTAGGGTTTTCCTTCTTTTTGTTCTAGTTGCCCTAATTTGACTCATGGAGAGGATTGGTTAGTTTGAGAGTTAGGAATTTAAGTAAATGTTTTAGTGGCTATTGTTAAATGCCTAGGTTGAGCCTTTTGGAGAGCTTCTTAAGACTTCATGAGTCTTAAGTGTTAATAATTTTAGGGTCTTATTTAATACTTAAGGCATTTGATTTTAAAATCAATTCTTGCGTTATGCCTTAGACAAAATGGAGATTAATAATGCTTTAGGTTTTCAGATTGATTTTGAGAGGAATAAATTAAAATAAGAGTGTGATAAATACATATGCCTTATGCTTTATCTTAGTTGATTTTGTAGAAATCAAATAAATCTTGGAAAGAGTATGTCTTGGATTTCCCTATAGATGATGAACTAAGATGAAACAAATCTGAGTGGTTCATCATTTTCCACTGTTTTCACCCTTTTTCAGCTTTCCCCCTCTCCTGAAACTCTTCCTTGCTGGTATTTACCTTTTTCTTCTCCACTTGCATTCCTAGTTGACAAGGACATAGTAGTTATTGCAAAATTTATGGTAGCCAATCGTGATAGGGTTTTGTACATTTTCTTGGAAGCCCTACACAGTTTTTCTCATCGGCATCCTTGACAACATGACACAATTTGAACCTTCTTTATGAAATTAATTTTTACAGTAGTTGAACTTTCTGTGTAATAATTAAAGGGCTTAATGCTTCAAGAATTTAATTTATGGTACCCTCATTGTGCTAATCTGTAAAATTGTTGTTATAGGTTCACTATTTGTCTGGAGACTACAAGTTTTCTTGCTTCCTCTAGAGTCCTAGAAGAGTCTTGGAATGGGATATGTACTATTAATAGCGAAAACAAAGGTCCATTTCTTCTGAAGTGAAATCAAGGTGTAGTGTATGTGGCTTTTTCTTCACTTTATGTGGAAGTCAACATGGCACAGATGAAGAGTGCATTATCCAAAACACAGACATAGTATCCTCTCCCAGCTTCAAGGGCGATGATGATAAGCTGGCCCTTGTTCATAAAGGGGCTTTCAATCAGTTTCAATATATTCTAGAGAATATAGATCTCCAAGCCTAGGAAAACCAATATTCCTAATGACTTGTTCATCAATAATTCAATGCCATTAGTTAAGAATCTTTTTTTTACCTTTTTTGATCCATCAGGTCCAAGATTTAAGGGATCAAGCCACAATTTTTAAAATATCTCCAATCCTTTCTTGCAAGTAGGGAGGATATCATATGCTCATCCACTGGTGAAAATTTATTATTGTTTAAATAATTGTCTTTCCCCTACCCCTCAATTAATTTTCCTATCAATATTTGTCCTTGCCCTAGTCCCCAAGTACTAGAAACTAATATCTTTTGTGATGTTCTCCTCTATCAAAACCCAAAAATAAGGAAGCATAAAATTCAAGTTTTTGGGTGACTTATATAGCTACTGTAAGGACTGTAGTCCATGGACTTGTTGGGTTCACCTAAAATCCAACTTGAGACATCTTCGCAATAAATTATTTGTAAAAAAATATTTGCATTTTGCATTTTCTCTTGCACAGTTTTCATCATGGGCATCCTTGACAACATGGCACAATTTGAGGTAAGTCGGTTGCCCCTTGTCCCAAAAATTGACAAGAATCCACAACATCTTCGATTTCCCAAAATATTATTTTTCTTAATATTATGTTAAAGAAAAATTCATTCCAATAAAATAAATTTAACTTTTTAGATATATGGAAAAATCTTAAATTGCAATTGGTCACTACACATGAAGAAAATATTTATTATTTTATTGGATTCATCTTCTTCTACATGGAAGATAATTTAGGCCTATCGACTTAAATGTAGTAGATTCAATTAGTTATAAGCCCCCATAAGCCTCTGCTCTTCTCCTCAATCTTTCCATGCACTCAAAAAATTCTATACAGGGCACCTTCCACCCTGTATGCTTTCAACACCTCCAATTCTCTACAATGTTGTATTCCTACTATTTTCTTCACTTGGTAGCAACCTCTAAGTTCAAATTCTCTGAGAGAAGCAAATTGTGCAAAAAAGGGAAGTGCATCCAACTTATGGCAATCAATTTCTTCAGCATTTTAAGGTTTACCATACCAACAATACCCCTGCCGTCTCTAACAATACTTCATGTGACTTCTATCTATCAATGCTGATTATACTCAAGTGTGAGTGTTTCAAGGCTGGGGCAATAGTCTTCTGAGATGGAAATACTTGTGTATCGCCAAAAAGTGTATACTTTGTCACTTTTCACTCATTTGGAGATTGGCCTATGATCTTCGACCCTTTTTAACCCATTTTTACCCCTTTACAAGCCTTGCGACGAAGTGTTGTAAGGTGTTGCAAAGCATTTTCATGATCTCCTAGGCTTGTCATCACTTAATCACTACATTATTATGCGAAAATGACCCCTTAATCCTCATAGAAATCCTATCTTGGTGATTTTTCATGAGACAATCCCGACAAATACAAATAATAACATTTTAATTACCGAAAACACTGAAAATTGCCTAGGTGGACTAGGTCGCCACCTTGGGTAACCCAGTCCCATGTGGCATAATTTTTAAATTAAACTTAATTTCTGTCAAGATTTAAGTCTCTAAAACCCTAAGGTTGGTCAATATGAAGTAATTTCAGGCAAGTTAGAGCATAACTTTTATAAATAACCTCCAAAACCCTAATTTCTCATCGAGTACCCTCATTTTCACTCCCCCTCTCAATCTCTCTTCTTCCCCATCACTTTTTCTTCTCAAGAAAGATAGGGTTTCTACATTCTAGGTCAACAAGAAATCTTGCTCAAGTATTCAAGGGTTGGTTGTTGCAACAACAAATGATCAATCATCAAAGGTGATAGAACTTTTTAAAAAAATCAAAGTTTTGCCTGGTTCTGGGTGTGTCTGTTTCTTCCTTCATGGCTAGGGGTCTAATGTTTAGGGTTTAGAGTTTTCTTACCCTTGTTTAAAATTAGTCTTTCATTAGGCAAACCCTTATGCTATAATTTTGTGTTGAATTTTTATTATGGGTTGCCGGTCTTTTTAGTCACTTGGCTAAGCCTTTTGTGTGATGATGTTACTGGCCCCTTTACCTGGCTTGTCGGTTTTCTCCACATTCGGGTTTATTATTAATTTTGTCATCACATGGGTTGGTTTTTTTCCTAAAATTTTAGACTTTGGTCTAAAAATTTTGTTCCCCAAGGGTTGCCCACCCTATTTTCCTAGTCAGTATCATTATTATAAAAAGCTTTGTTCCATGTGCAGTTTGGCAGACCGCTGGATCCTTGAACTCAAATCTGGACTGTTCCTCGTGGACCTCACGGAGTTTCTTGCTGACATCACTAAAGTGGTGCGAGGTATGCGAGATGCTGCCATCTGTCACGTATGGTGAGGTGGGACCAGTCCCAATGCGCCAGTGCTACTAAAAGGGTATCAAATTAACAATGACCTTTTAATGATGGGGATTAATTATGACCATCCCTTGCCAACCTCGCATGATTGAATTAATGTTTTTGAAAGTGCTGCGAGGTGTACGAGTTGGTGACACATTTCCTGGCTCTGTGGTATAAGGTGGCTAGATAGGGCTTTTGTTGGTTTGCGTGTCTCTGACTGCAGGTATGTGATTAGCCGTTGAGTTTTCCAAATAGTGACGTGGGTTTTCAATGGTGTTTGACTCGATCTGAGTCGTTTGACATGCTAGTTCCTTATGTCATCAAAAATCTAAATTCAAAGTTTTGATTCACCCATGTGATGACCTTTTGCACTCTACAAGTTACATTCATTAATGATGCAAGTCTTTCGATGGATCTCATCCTGATTTCCATATGTGCGAGTGGTATTCTCCTAGTAATCATGATGGGTTGTACATAGTTTTCCACAAGCTTGGAAATGTTCAGTGATGACAATGTTAGCCACTAATCACCTGCTTGCTCATACTACAATTGGAGCATTAATGTTTTCTACACCGACTTGCTCAATAAATATCTGCTAATTTCTCATTAGCATCATTGCATTTTTTGAGTCTATGTTCATTTGCGAGTAATTTTTGTTCTTGCCGAGTTTAGAACCTATGAGTTGGATTAGTAAGATAGTGATTTAAGTTTCCCAAGTACGAAGAAGCTCAGAAGAGTTCACAGCAGAAGGAGATGCCAATTGAATAGAGTATTGTCCCTGGTGCTTCTGGGGTAGTTGTTGAAGGTGTTGGGTCTATCCCAACTTGAGCCATAAGCAGTCCCCACCTCAAGGGTCAAGTCACACGGGTTGAGGCGGTGGATTATCCAATGATGAGGGAGTTTGACGAAGACTACAAGGTGGTTGGGGTCGAGATGAGGTCTGGGCAATATGAGTCACCTATTGAGCTCTTTGTTGGCTATGGTGGTGAAAATTTTGATACTGATTTGGACTATCATAGATACCTCATGCCCCTGACTAAATTGGTCGATGTTAATGAGGAGGTCCTTGTGGCATCTCCTATTGTCACAGTGGCACCGTGCTCTGTTTCTGGTTTTTTTGTTAGTGCTGACAAGGGTAAATTGATTCTCTCACTTCATACTAAAGCGAGAACAAGGAGCAGTCACCTGTATCGGGGCCATGTGGTTGTTCCTGGTGTGTAGTGGTGATGTGGTCGTCAGGGTTGTGCAATTTTGTTTTGGTGTTGTTTCTGCTTTTTGGGTCGGATGTGGACAAATGCAATGTTTGATGTGGTGGTGTTTTGTTCCGGTCAACTAGTTACAAGGGTTGTAACCATTTTGATTCCCCTGTTCGTGATATGATTATATCAGTTGATGGGGAATTTTGAAATTCTACCGAAATTTCATTTGATTAGAATAAAATTAGTTTGAAATCAACAATTGAGCCTGATGCTTGTTGCTCTCTTGGTCTATAAAGGAGATTTCAAGGCTCATTGTTAGGGTCATTTTTTGAGTCCTAATGTTTAGATGGTGTACAGTGAAAGGCATGTAAATGCAAAATCTGGAAGGTTTTAGCTAGTAAGTCATTCTAGGTAGGGTATGTACATGGGATAAGCGTACTATGATTTTTTTAATTACTGATATAGAAAGAAATCTATTTTTTTTTAAGATAATTGCTCTCCTGTGTGTGTTATGATAGATTGTGAATGAAGTTATCAATGGTTTTTTCATTTATCTTCAATGGTATATTTGAATGTGTGATTCATTTTCTTGCTTTAACTTAATGAGTAATCAAATTCTTTGAAAAGAATTACATATCTGTGATAATATGCTTAGGATGCGCTAAGGAGTATTGTTTTGAATATTGGAAAATCTTATGGTGTAAGGAATTATGAAGATAGTTCAAGGATATCAGGGTTATACCTTGTGTGACTCCTGCCCGATTGAATGAGGCACTAGTTAATTCATTCTAGGTCTTCTGAAAATTCAAATCAGTCACCCTAAATATGTGGGTTCAAAGTCAAAACATCTTAAAATAAAATTCTATCTCTCTTGAGATGCAAATCTCACATTATATCAATTTTTCCTAGCTCTAGATAGTTGTTCTTACTCGGTGGTTTTCCAAAACCTTGGTAGATGGTATCTATTAGCATTGATAGGAATATATCTATGTATTGAATTGTTATTGAGGCATGAAGCATTTTATGAACACATATAGAAATACCCTCCTTGGTTTCAAAGAGCCTAAACTGTAGGAGATCTCGGTCTTTGACTAAATCTTGTTAGTTGACCACTAACTTTGTGAATTCTTGAATATAGAGGTTGGCAACCTCTTAGAGAATTATGAAGCCTAGCTAGAAAAATAAAACACCAACGAAAACGGTGACTCCACTGGGGAAAAACAAAGAAGTTCTTGTTGTAGAAAGTGTTGTTATAGGTTCATTATCATTTTCATCTTGTTTACAACTAGAGGTTGAAAATTATTGCATTATTTTCCTACCTGAGTCACTAGTTGAATGGTGAATTTATTGGGGAGAACTTCTGAGAAATTTAAAGAAAAAAGGAATGACATAAGTAGGTGGTAGTATTCCAGAGTCAATTGTTTCATGAGTCTAAACTTTAAGTTTATATGTTTGAATGTTATGGATCTGGAAAGGATTGGTAGCAACACAATCTCAAAGTATTTGTGTGTGACTTTGTTGTGGAAGAAGACCCAAAATGTGATCAACTCTTGAAAATAATTTCATATTCATTTGAAATTCAGTCCTCTGTTAAAGAGGTCACAACTCTGTCTAAAGAACTAGATGACATGCAAGGAAAAGTTCCAGATCTGTAAATTTTGCATTCAGGGAGAGAAGGTTAACAAGTGTCACTTAATTTCTAGGTATTCTCAGAAATCTAATAGGATCAATATTTTGTTTGTGAGAAGTGTTCATAACTTGAGGTGATGAATGGTTCCTAATTGAAAGAGTTAGCATTAAGAAGGGAACAGTGGTTGGTTTTTTTATACTTTTGATGTGTAACATGTAATATCTGTGATAGTTGAGGAGTATGTTCATTTTGATTTATGCCTTTAGAAAGGTCTTAAGGCATAGTTTTCCAATTTAAGAGAAATAAGATTATTGCAATGAACATCCATGCTTTGTTTTAATCAAATATGGGTATAAGAAGGTTTCCTTGTGAGATGGAAACTAAAAGTATGCAAGGGGAAGAAGTTTCACCAAGCCCTGCAAGGGATTTTATGATTGAAAGGTACAATCAGCCTCTAGGCATCTACAAAATTTCATGGATGTGATGGGGGATTATGAAGCTAGTCATGAGGATGTTTTCATGAAGCTTTTTGTTCAATCTTTAAAGGATTATGCCAAGGATTGGTTCCCATATTTTCTTGCATGTTCTATTAACTCATGGAATCAGTTGGTGATGGTTTTTATTGAGCAATTTGGTGAAAGTGTAAACCCAAGCATGGTAAGGAAGGGTTTTATGGGAATCCACAGAAGGAAAGATGAGTTAATCCCATCTTTAAATCTAAGGTTTTCAAAAGATGTAAGAGAAATTCCTAAATAAATAAGACCAGATGATGTTGAATGTTTGGTTGTATATCTTGGTGCATTTGATAAAAAGATAAGTTATCTATTAAGAGATAAGGAGCCTACAACCTTATATCGAACATATCAAATTTCTATGGACATTGAAAACAACATAAAATATTCAATGAAGAAAGGGTATTTAGCTGCAAGTGTTGGTTACCCTAGCATATCTCATACTAACAAAATTCAAGAGTTAGCTAAAAGAGATAATTGTCATGATAGAAATTCTTTGGCAATGGTGATTTCTCCCTCATTACAGTATGAAGATAATGGTGAATCCCAAGTTGAAAACTAGCTAGATTTGAGTAATGATGATCAAAACTCTTTTATGAAAGAATTGTATGAAATAAGAAGACAAGAGGGGGAATCACCACTCAAATTGTTTTCAAGGTTTTTGGATGCCTTGATAGAGATCCCAAATGAGTTCAAGCCTAAAAAATTTGTATGCATTGATCTGTTTTGTGAGATTTATGAGCCTGGGTTGAGTGCTTTGCTGGAAGAATTGAAACCTAATAACCTTGCCCAAATTCCTAAATTGATAGAGATTGCAGAATCAATCAAGTCTGTATATACACAAAATGTGGATGACACTTGTCCTTTCAAGGAATGTTGGACAACCCTACAAAAGATGGAGGAGCAGGATGATGGAGAACTAAGTGAGACACAAAGTGATTTTCCATGTCACGATTATAATGCACATGTTACCAAGGTTTTTTTACAAACTAGTGATTGTGGACTTTGAAGTGATGATTGCCTCTTCGAAGATGATGTGGAAACACATTCCTTATCTGAATTTTGTGGTGGTACAGAGGCTCACAATGTCATTTGTTTACAAGTGAAGGCACAAATTACATGTGATGAATACTTGGAGTGTAATCTAGGTTTTCTATCAATGGAGCATGTTTATTGTGTGAATGATGAGGAATTTGAAGAAAATGAGGTGTGTATTCAATACTTTGATCTTACAAACAATACTAAAAATGACCAACACATTGATGAATGTATTGGTGCTATTGATGTTCTTGATTGTTTGTATGAAACTGAGATGGACTTGTTATCACCCCTTCAGGTGATATTTTATTTGACCAAGGTGGGAAGTGTTAGTGATATTGCTGGTGAAATTTTTTCAGCTTATGAATAAAGTGTCAATGATATTGTTCGTGAAAAGTTTTCAGTGTCAGTGATATTGTTGGTGAAAAATTTTCAGCTTGTAATCAAATTGTCAGTGATATTGCTGGTGAAAATTTTTCAGCTTGTAATCAAAGTGTCAGTGATATTGCTGGCGAAAAATTTTCAGCTTGTAATCAAAGTGTCAGTGATATTGCTGGTGAAACTTTTTTAGCTTGTGCTGAAATTTTCACTTATAAATTAACACATACAACAGGTGATGTTGAACATGGGATGGCCAATGCACATATTTGTCTTTCTATTGCCCTTGTTGATATTGGTTTTCTAGAGCCTATTATTGAGGTGTTTCATTTGGAGTTGGATGATAGGATACATGAGGCAATGTATTGTGAGGAGCTTGAGATGAATGTATTCACAAATTTCCTAGAGGAATATGTAACCTATGATTCCCATTTCTATGATATCAAGAAGTGTTCTAGGACATATGAACAAAAATGTTGGCAATTAGGCTTATGCTATAACCATCAAGATGAGGATTCCCCGGAATATACATCTTTTGTTTTGGAAGTTCCTGGGTATGAGATGCATGACACACAATAGGTTGATTATGAGAGATTCCATTTCAAGGTGCACACTAATTTGAATGTCAAATGTCAAAGGGATTATGAGATTTTTTACCTCTCAATTCATCAAAATGAGCGACTCGCCCAAGGAAAATGTCATGATGGTCATGAGTTGCAGTTAGTGTCTAGATGCAGATTGTTGATTGATGGAATGGACAATGACATTGGAAAGCATAATGATGCTTTGAGGGATGCTTATTACTTGAGTAAAATATGGACACTTAAGGGAAAAATTTGCAGATTCGATTTACTCCAGATAGCAGAGGATTTTGTTTTAGATAGGGGTAAATTCTAGTTTTCCTTGTTTGGAGGCCTAGGGCCACCAAATCGGATGAAGAGTAAGTTCTAATGTAGCATAGTGGAGTATTATTCAGGGCACCTTTCTGATTCATTTGTTTGGTCTACTCCCCAGAGATCTAGGTTCTTTCTATGCCCACATTGGGCATACATCCCAAATTGGAGCCACTGATAGAACTTTTAAAATTTGTCAAAATTTTGCCTAGTTCTCGGACTGTGTCTTTCTTCCCTCATGGCTAGGGGTCTAATGTTTAGGGTTTAGGGTTTTTCTAATCTTCTTTAAAATTGGTCTTTCATCAAGCAAACCCTTACATTATAATTCTGTGTTGACTTGTTATTATTGGTTGCCGATCTTTTTAGTCACTTGGTTAAGCCTTTTGTGTCATGTTGTTACCAACCCCTTTACCCTTGCTTGTTGGTTTTCTCCACGTTTTGGTTTAATATTAATTTTTTCATCACATGGGTGGGTTTTTTCCTAAAAATTTAGACTTTGGTCTAAAATTGTCGTGCCCCAAGGGTTTCCCACCTCGTTTTACTAGTTGGCCCATTTATTATAAACAACTTTGTTCCATGTGCAGTTTGGCGGACCGTCGGATCCTTGAGCTCAAATCTGGACCGTTCCTCATGGACCTCACAAGGTTTCTTGCTGACATCACTAAAGTGGTGTGAGGTATGCGAAATTATACCATCTGTCACATACGGTGAGGTGAGACCAGTCTCAATGTGCCAGCACTATGAAAAGGGTATCAAATCAACAACGGCCTTTTAATGATGGGGATTGATTATGACCATCCCTCACCAACCTCGCATGATTGAATAAATGTTTTTGAAAGTGTTGTGAGGTGTGCGAGTTGGTGACACGTTGCCTAGCTTTGTGGTACAAGGTGGCTTGATGGGTCCCGACACTGGTCCACGTGTCTTTGACTATAGGTATGTGATTGGCCGCCGAGTTTTCCAAATAGTGATGTGGGTTTTCAACAGTGTTTGACTCAATTTGAGTCATTCGACATGCCAACTCCTTATCTCATCGATGGTCTGAATTCAAATTTTTGATTCACCCATGTGATGACCTTTTGAAGTCAACAAGTTACATTCATTAATGGCGCAAGTCTTTCGATGGATCTCATTCTGATTTCCATGTGTGCGAGTGGTATTCTCCTTGTAATCATGATGGGTTGTATGCAGTTTTCCACAAGCTTGGAAATGTTCAGTGATGACAACATTAGCCACTAATCACTCACTTGCTCATACTACAATTGGAGCATTAATGTTTTCTACACCGGCTTGCTCAATAAATATCTGTTAATTGCTCATTAGCATCATTGAATTTTTTGAGCCCATGTTTGTTTGTGAGTAATTGTTGTTCTTGCAAATTTCTGAACCTATGAGTTGGATGGCTTAGACAATGGTCCCTATTTCCCTAGTATGAAAAAGCTCAAGGATGAGTGCGAAGAGTTCACAGTAGGAGGAGATTCCAATTGAACAAAGTATTATTCTTGGTACTTCTAGGGCAGTTGTTAAAGGTGTTGCGTCCATCCCAACTCAAGCCAAAAGCAATCCCTGCCTCAAGGGATAGGTCATTCATCTTCAATGGTATTGTGAATGAAGTTGTCAATGGTTTTTTCATTCATCTTCAATATTATATTTGAATGTGTGATTCATTTGCTTGTTTTTACTTAATGAGTTAATCAAATGCTTGGAAAAGAATTATAGATTTGTGATAATATTCTAGGGATACGATAGGGAGTATTGTTTTGAATATTGGAAACTCTTATGGTGTAAGGCATTATGAAGATAGTTCAAGGATATCAAGGTTATACCTCGTGTGACTATTGCCCAATTGAATGAGGAATTGGTCAATTCATTATAGGTCTTCTAAAAATTCAAATTAGTCACCATAAATATGTGGGTTCAAAGTTAGAACATCTTAAAATAAAATTCTATCTCTCTTGAGATGCAAATCTCACATTATATCAGTTTTCCCTAGGTTTAGATTGTTGTTCTTACTTGGTGGTTTTCCAAAACCTTGGTAGATGGTATCTATTAGCATTGATAGGAATATATCTATGTATTGAAGTGTTCTTGAGGCATGAAGAATTTAATGAACACATATAGGAATACCCTCCTTGGTTTCATAGAACCTAAAGTGTAGGAGATCTCAGTCTTTGACTGAATCTTGTCGGTTGGCCACTCACTTTGTGAATTATTGAATATAGAGGTTGGCAACCTCTTAGAGAATTACGAAGCCTTGCTAGAAAAATAAAACACCAACAAAAGGTAAGGTAAACTCCATTGTTTCACGCTTCTTCTCATTCTTTACTTCATTGTCCATTTCATTTGATTTGATTACT
Source organism: Sequoiadendron giganteum (assembly GCA_007115665.2). Lineage (NCBI taxonomy): Eukaryota > Viridiplantae > Streptophyta > Pinopsida > Cupressales > Cupressaceae > Sequoiadendron > Sequoiadendron giganteum. Next base: position 69,041,369 of record CM021104.1, on the reverse strand, counting down.
CACAAGGGGTTTGACTAAGGAAAACCCCTAATCTCTAACCCTAACCCTTTTCTTCTCTTTGAATGTACATGATTTGCAGGTTTTGTATATAAGTGTGTGAAGAAGAAAGGTGTTAGGAAGGATTCATCAACTCATCACAAGCATCCATGTCAACCAAATTCTAGTTCAAGCTTGGAGGCCTCTTTCTTCCCGTTTCCAGCAAAATCTGAACAAGATGTTTGTTGGAATCCAGAGTGCAAACCGAAGACTCCACTATCCTCTTTCAGGTTCCTGAAAACCCAAAAGAGGACTAGGTCACCCATAACGGTGACCTAGTCCCTTTGATCTTAAGTTTTGGGGATTTTCACATTTTTGAGCACCCATTTGGCAGAAACGTATTTCCGCAAAGTTTCCGGACAAGAGGATTAGGTCGCCCAACTTGGTGGGAATATCCTTGTGAAGATTTCAGACATTTTCCAAAGGATTCTAAGGCCAGTCATCTGCAACATCTCATACCCAGGTGCACAAGTTCTATTCTTTCCCGTTTCCTTTCTGTTTGTTAGCATTTAGGTTATTTTCTTTAAATTGTATATAGTTTAGATTTACATTTGTTTCATGTTTCATAGCTAGTTAGTTTCATTCTATCACAAAATTTAGACACACTTACACACAAATTCACAACCTCAAAACCCCTATCCTTCCTTTGAATGCAATCACCCAAAACATATCAACATAGAGGAAAAAGTGTCATTCCTTACTCTAAGTGCTTCTAGGGTGAAAAACCCTACAAGCCTATTTGGGGAATCCTCTTTCCCTTGTTAGGGTATGTTTTTGGTGGTTTAGCTAGAAAATTTTAATTTAGTTTCTTCTATATCTATCCTCTTGAGGTTGCATATTGAATAACTAAAAGACCCTACCTGTAAAGATTTGAAAACCCAAAAACAAAACATAGAGTTGCTGCTCTATTTTCCAGTCAAGCTGGAAATACCCAAATCTCAAATGAGGAAACAAAAAGGAGACATGCAATTTGATTCTATATTAATCAACTGGAAATGACAAAATTGAAAACAAACTAAAAACTAACTATTACAACTTTTTGGGGGTGATCAGAAGTTGGTCAACCAGACTAGTAATGATCAGAAGCTATCAACAACTCTTTATCAAGAGCTACACAGAGCTCTACCTGGAGCAATCACTGTTCTTACAAATAGCAAACAATTGTTGTTGTTTACGAGCTACTCGGAGTTCAGAGAGAATGTTCTTCTCTGACTTCTTCTCTCAACTTTTTCCCAACTGACAAAATAATCTGCCTTCAATTCTTTTTGTCTAAAACAACCATTCCCTCTAAAGAATTCGAAATCACCTACCGTAGTAAATACCAATTTCAAAATCAGCTACCTCGTTCAATTCTGGAGCTGTCAGGAGCTGCAGGGAGGATCCCCAAAATAGAAAGGCTCGTGATAGGTAGGTGAGGGCTGCAAGGGGTCTGACAGATAAGCAAAGGCTTAGGAGAAACATTAAATTCCAACACTCCCCCTTTGTCCTAAGTCGATAAAACAACAAGATCAATCCTGATCCAAATCAACAATGCCAAATTTTCCTCTTAGGCACACAAAATTGTCAATGCTCAAAGGCTTGGTGAATATGTTTGCTATTTGTTGCTCAGACCTACAAAAAATTATTTTAATTTCACCATTTTTAACCAATTCATGAAGGAAATGATACCTGATTTCAATGTGCTTGCTTCTTCCATGGAACATGGGATTTTTCATCAAAGCCATTGATGAAACATTGTCACAATAGATCACTGTTCCATCCTCTTGTTCTTCTTTCAAATCTACTAAGATTCTTCTTAGCCAAATAGTCTGACATGCTGTTGCATTTGTTGCTATATACTCACCTTTAGCTATTGATAGGGAAACAATAGGTTTCTTCTTCGAACCCAAATGAAATACATAGCCCGAAGTGCTCTTCCTATCATCCAAACTTCTTGCCCAATCATTTTCAGTGTAACCAACCAACCCATATTCTTTTACTGCTATGTACAACACACCATATCCTTTGGTACCATTCACATACCTCAGGATTCACTTACCCGCTTGCCAATGGGTGTCTCTTGGAGTCTCCATGAATCTAGAAATCAGACTCACTCCATGCATTATATCCGGTCTAGTTGTTGTCAAATACATCAAACTTCCAACCAAACTTTTATACATGGTCGGATCCACATTGTTGTTGCAATATTTTTTGCTCAACTTCAGACCTACAACTATTGGTGTCGGGGCAGGCTTGGTCTCAAGCATTCTAAATCTCTTCAATATCTCATTTGCATACTTCTCTTGAGAGATAAAAATACAATCATGCATTTGTTTTACTTCTATGCCTAAAAAATAACTCAAGAGACCTAAATCTATCATTTCAAATTCTCTTTTCATGGCCTCTTTAAAATCAACAATGATGAAATCATCATCCCCAGTAAAAACTAAATCATCTACATACAAGACAACAATTAAAATATTACCGTTTTCTACCTTGATGTAGAGAGTGAGCTCACCATCGATTTTGCTAAAGCTTTTTCTCATCAAATATGAGTCAATCCTATTGTACCATGCCTGTGGAGCTTGCTTTAGCCCATAAAGAGCCTTCTTTAGCCTATACACCTTGTGTTCTTGGCCTAAAACTTCATATCCAAAAGGTTGCTCCACATAAACCTCTTCTTTCACTAATCCATTAAGGAAGGCATACTTGACATTCATTTGAAATACCTTCCATTTGTGTTGGGAAACAATAGCTATAACTGCCATCACAGTCTCCATCCTAGCAATGGGGGAAAATGTCTCATCATAGTCTCTTCCAAATTGTTGTTTGTACCCCCTGACAACTAATCTTGCCTTGTGTCGGTCTATTCTTCCTTCGACATTGCTTTTGGTCTTATAGACCCATTTTACTCCAATAGCTTACTTTCTTGGAGGCAAGTCAATCAGCTCCCATGTATTATTTCTTTCTAATGCATCTATTTCCTCATCCATGGCTTCACACCATTTATCCTATTTCACAGCTTCTTCAAAATAAATTGGATCATTGTGAGAAAATCGTGCAAAATTCACACTCTCATCAAATTTCTCATCATACCTTTCATTTTGGTAGATTTCCCTTAGACTCTTGGTCTTTCTTGGCATTAGGGAGGTGAGAGTGGGGTCTGAATTTTTAGTGCTGCTACTATTCTGCTGAACAGGTTGATTCTGGAGCAATTGGGAGCTATTCGGAGCTCATTGGGAGTAGTTGGGAGCTCGTCGGGAGCTGTCAGGAGCTCATCTGAAACTATCAAGAGCTTGTCGGGAGCTGTTAGGAGCTCATCCTCTGGCTGTCTATGGCTGCTTCCCTTTCTGTCTGTTCTAATCAGGAGCGATCAAGAGCTGTCGAGAGCCATCAATCTTTGCTGCTGCAAGATTTTCCTGATCTTCATCTTTAATTTCTTCATCACTCTGCCCTATCGGGAGCTATCGGGAGCTATCAGGATCTTTCGTGCCATCCCATAACTCATCTTCTAAAATCCCCACATCTCTACTAATGATATTTTTTTTGGTGACTGGATTGTACAACCTATAGGCTTTGAACTATTCATTGTAGCCCGTGAAAATGCACTTTTCACCCTTGTCATCCAATTTTTTCCTTTTTTCTTTAGGCATATGTGCATAAGCCACACATCCAAACACTCTCAAGTGTTCAGCCATCCATCTTCATTTTGTCCATGCCTCTTGAGGTATCTTGTCATATACTACCTTAGTTGGACTTCTATTAATCAAATGCATGGCTGTTGCAACAGCCTCTCCCCAATATTTTGTAGGGAGTCCTTTCACTTTTAGCATGCTTCTTGCCATCTCCACGATGGTCCTATTTTTCCTTTTAGCCACTGTATTTTGTTGTGGAGTATAAATGGTTCTAAGCTCCTTTTCTATGCCATTTTTCCTACAAAAATTCACAAAATAATTGGAGGTATATTCTCCTCTATCTGACCTTAGGACTTTAATAAAATGTCCACTCTCTTTTTTAGCCTAGACTTTAAACAATAAAAACTTATTAAATGCATCAGACTTGTGCTACAAAAAATAAACCCATGTCTTACAGTTGAAATCATCAATAAAGGTCATAAAAAATCTGCTATTACCAATAAAAGTGATTTGCATAGGGCCTACCAAATCCATGTGCACCAACTCTAATGGTGCTCTTACCCTTGTAGAGTTGCCCGATTGAAAAGGTTGCCTATGTTGCTTGCCCAAAATGCAAGCCTCACATCTAACATTAGGCTCTACTATCCTTGGAAAACCATCAACCATCTTGCTTTTGAACAAAAGACTTAAACCAGCATAGCCTAAATGTCCATATCTGAGATGCCATAGCTTGGAGGGGTCTTCAATGGTGCTCTTGAGGGTTGCATGTTATACTGCTGTACATTTTCCATCCATGAGAGGTGCTACAATAGACTGAGATGAGAAGCACGTCTCAATCTTCAACGGAAACATCTGGTTCTTTGTCATTCGTATTGCTGCAAACACCTTTGTCCTCTCATTCTTGTCATAAATGACACATTTTCCCTTCTCCATCAGCACTTTGTATCCATTCTGGATCAGTTGTCTTACACTCATGAGGTTATGCTTTAACTCCGATGCAAAGAACATATTTTGAACCTCCTTCTCTTCACCTTGCTTGGTCTGGATCATAATAGATCATTTTCCTTTCACAGGAACAACTCCATTGTTCCCGATTCTAATTTCTGATGTAACATTATTGTCAATGAAAGAAAAAAGACTTTCATTACCACTTGTGGTTGGTACAACCACTGTCCAAGTACCAGACTTCAAGGCTTCCTTCTTCACCAACATTGCACATGATGAAGGTTGTGGACTGATTTCTTTCAGCCACATTTGAATCAGCAACATTAGCATTTTGTCTTTGTTGATTATCATGCTTCTTCCAGCACTCACTATCATAGTGTCCAAACTTGTGAGAGTAGTAGCACTCAATGTTTCTCATGTCACTTCTCCCATAGCAATGACAAGAGGATCATACCTTATGGGTAGAAATATAAGAAGTTTTTCAACAATCTTCAGCTCCTCTAACACATTTCCATTTGCTCTCAGTTGGTTCAACAAATAGGAGAACCTTGTTTGAAAGTCTGCAACAAACCCACTTTCTTTCATCTCAATAACTTTGAACTCTCTTCGAAGTAGCTGGAGCTTCACACCTCTAACTTTATCAATCCCTTTGTATCCGATTTGAAGGATTTCCCAAGCTTCTTTTGCATACTCAGCTGCTGCTATTCTGTGAAAAATGGCCTCTGTCAAGGCTACTTCGATCAAACTCAAAGCTTTTGCTTCCTTCTTCCTCTACTCCTTCAACTGGGTCTTTTGGTTATTTGTGAGAGTTGTAAATGTAGCTGGGTCAGTGATGTCCATGAACCCATTTATGAGAAAATCCCACAAATCATTGGCCACCATGATGGTCTTTATCTTCTTGGCCCAAACATCATAGTTTTTTCCATTAAAGGATGTTGGCTTTTGTCAGCTCCGTGCTTCATCTCCAGCCATGTCTCCTACAACAAAAAACTCAACACCAATAAAATACAAATACCCAAAATCACAAGGAAATGGGGCCTATGGCTCTGATACCATGTCAAGATTTGAAAAACAAAAAACAAAACACACAGCTACTACTCTGTTTTCCAGTCAAGCTGGAAATACCCAAATCTCAAACGCGGAAACAAAAAGGAGACATGCAACTTGATTCTCTATTAATCAACTGGAAATGACAAAATAAAAAACAAACTAAAATCTAACTATTACAACTTTCTGGGAGTGATCATAAGCTTCTCAACTAGACTGGTAATGATCAGGAGCTATCAACAGTTCTTTGGCAAGAGCTACACAGAGCTCTACTTGGAGCAATCACTACTCTTACAAATAACAAACAACTACTACAGTTCAAGAGCTACTGGGAGTTTAGAGAGAATGTTCTTCTCATAGTCTATTGCTGTAATCTTCTTCTTTGACTTCTTCTCTCAACTTTTTCCCAATTGATAGAATAATCTACCTTCAATCCTTTTTGTCTAAAACAACCATTCCCTCTCAAGAATTCGAAATCACCTACCATAGTAAATGCCAATTTCAAAATCAGCTACCTCATTCAATTCTAGAGCTGTCAGGAGCTACAGGGAGGATCCCCAAAACAAAAAGGCTCTTGATAGGTAGGTGAGGGCTGCAGGGGGTCTGACGGATGACTAGACGCTCGAGAGAAACATTAAATTCCAATGACCCCAATATATAATTCACTAATTGGACAATTCTTTATATTCAAAGTTTTAAGATTAATCGGTTGACGAATTGATTCAAACAAATATTTCACTCCTAAATATGTTCTACTTAATCTCAATAATAGGATAATATTCCCTATATAATCTGGCAAACATTCTAGCTCAGGATGCCCATCAATGCAAATTTCAATCAAGGTAGACAAATCTCCAAGAGAGGTCGGTAAGCCTCTTACCTGATCACTCCCAATATCCAATTTTTTCAACTTGCTTAGTTGATCAATCTTCATTGGTACCTGGCACCTGATTTGTGATGTGATGAAGAAACTCTTCCAGCTACTTGCATTTTGAGAAGTAAAAATACTCTAGCTTTGACATGTTTTCCAGAATTCCTGATTTTAAAGGGGAATTAGAACATCCCCCCAAGTACAGACGTTGCAGAAGTGTCAACTCATTAAAAGAGTCTAGCAACCTCCCCAATTTTAAGCACCACCTCAAATCTACATGCCACAGATGTCTCAAATTTTCCATACTATTAGGTAGTGATGAATAATTGACAACTCAACATACCTGATTAATACATGTGCTCTAGCGATTGGATAAGACAAAATTCTTCTGGAAGACTCTTCATTTTGTTCTCGATCCCCAACACAGGACTATCTTTCTCAAATGCTTGAGATATTGCAATGACTTTGGAAATCCTTGGGATTCTTGGCACTCTGAAATAACCAACTCTCTTAATTACAAGGGAATCTGCAACATATTTTGAAGGAGATGAACTAAACATAACACAATTGTTGAAAAAAAGTTGAAATATAGTTTTAAAATAGTTGAAGATATTTACATTGCACTTAGCCACCCAAAGCTCATAAGTGATGATTTCCCAACCCCCCAGCTTCATATAGCTCTCAAACCCTCAAAATTTTCAATGGAATTAGTAACTAAAGATTTCTCTGCCCAATATCAAACCAATGATGCCAAATTGAGATCAGATCTATTGATACTGCACCAAGTACTGATTTAAATCAAGTCCTTAAGCCACAATAATTTGTTGTATAAGTTTAGAAGGTGCAATGGGCCAAATTCCTTTGCTTGTGTTAATTCATGCTTAGTACTATTGTCTTTGCTTATTGAAGATACAAGGGGATTTCTTTTTTTATGTAAATATTAGAACCAAAAAATGCTTCATTGCAAATTCCACTTCTCAATACCTGAGCTTAAGAATTAAAATATTATGCTCGTTTATTTTGGAGAAGAATTCTGACATAATGGTCATATTAATTGCTAAGAATCAAGGTGCAAGATCCCATTGCTTGTATTTTCTTTGAAACCTATTAAATAATAAGAAACAGTCAAAAAAGAAAGGATGGATTGTGGATGAAATATATGTGCACTATCATTGTAGGGTGAAACTCTTTGGTTTTGGGGACGTAGGTTTAATTGTGTGCCATTGTATACATATTTAGAGCATGTGGCTTGGAAACTGTAACATGTTTGTGCATTTAAATTTGAAAAAAGAAATAGGAAAGCCCGAAGAACGAACAATTTACATCATATGCTCTATCTAATGTGTACAAAAATACCCATTGAAATATTTAGTGTCACTGTTGATTGCTTTACTAAAATTTGGTCATTATTGAACTGCCTTTGTATTTATCTTTAGCTATGCAGTTGAAACAATTTTTTCATGTCCTAGACGTGATTGCTACAACACTTGACATCATAATATAATTCAAATGCCTTCAGTGTAAAATAACTTAACTTGAATGATTAATATACTACATTACACTATGCAAAGCAACCAAGGATTTCCTTATGATCAAATTGCAGACGCTTGTATTTCAGAGCATATAGGTTATGGCAAGTTGTTGAAATATATCACTCAAAACTTACATAATTGATGGAAAATTTCAAACTTTATCTCCAACTCATCCTTTTAGATGGGAATAGCACTGGCATTGGAAGCCGTTGGCATTGGGGCTCAGGTAATCTGATTGCTTCATTTTATCTTTTGTATGAATCGTAGTCAAAGCTATTGTATTTATTTTTTAAATATATTTCTTTGGGAGTAATTTTTTCTATATTTCTCTTTCTTGAACATAGGAAATTTACAGTTTTAGTTAGAAAAACAAGGAAACTATATATGGAAAAAAAAAGTGAAAAACGAGTGGTAGATATGAATGTTTTTAGAAATGATTGTGAGAGTATTTCTCTATAAACATTTTTTATGGGAAATTTTTATTTGGGAGGATTTTATATCAAACTCATAGAAGCATTCAGTTATCTAATGTGAGTACATAAGTCTTAGGTTAGAACCTCTTTCATTGAGAGCAAAGGACTCAGGAGTATTCATTCCGCTAAAGTTTTGTGGGATACAATCATCTATCTACCTGACATAGGAAGACAAAAATTAGGTTGAAACCTCTTGGAGGATAGACTGAAGATTATTCATAGAATTCCCCAAACCCTAAATCGATTTCACAAGCAAGCATCTTGTGTCGAGCTCAACCTATACATGTTTTTGATTGGGTAAATTTTTTTCCAATAATGAATTCCCATTTATGGGTTATCTCTCTTGTCACTTGGCCTTTTTTGTTGGGATATGCCCCTTTCACTAGTTAATTTTTTTCAAATCCATTATTTAGAAAACATAAATGACCATGAGGCATGCATGTTTTAGTTTGTTTTGGTAATATTTGTGTACACTCTCTTGTTCCATGTGTTAAATTCAAGCTTAATTGAATTTGAACCTGTTTGAAATGTATCACCTTTAGTAACAAAATTGTGTGTTTTCATTTTTGTTTTAAATTTTGTGGACATCTTAAATGCTAAACTCTGGTTAACTTAAAACATTCATGGTTTTTACACAAATTATTTTGTTCAGTTGACTTCCATTAGTTTTTTTTTCAAGGCTATGGCAATTGTATTCTATTGTTTTGATTTCTTTAACATTATTATGCAGTCTTAAGGAGGCATACAAAGATCTTGATGATGGTAGGCAACACTTTTTGTTGGAATTGGAATTTATATAGTGCCTTGCCAATCCAACTTACATACATTGTAAGTAGCCATGGATTTGTGCATAAAATATATGGGTTTCTATGTGTAGGATAGAAAACTAGACATATCATTATGATGGTATAAATAAAAATAAGGACATAGCTTTATGTTTGTGGCAAAAATCAGTGAGACATTAATATACATGTTCATTTAAATTTTCAGTTGTCATGGTGGTTCTGTATGAAATATAGGGGATATTTCCATCCATCAACATCCATTGTGGCCAATTCTATAGGTGGATTTTCATCCTTTGTGTATGTTGAGTTCAACTTGAAGGTAGTTCTTGATTTTGTTTTATGTCAAGAAATATCACTATAGGGAGTTGTGTGCTTGTGCTAGTGATTTTATTTATATTTTCCTTGTTCTTTGCAGAAGTGTAATGAAAATTTTGATGAGTTTTTCTTCCATTTTTTTATATTTTCCATTGTCAACATTTGAAAGAGTTTTGTTTGAAAGCAAGAGTTAATTTTTTCTCCCTTCTCTTTTTTTTTTTTTCTTTCAAGACTCTTTTCAAGTTTCTTACAAATATTTTTGACTGAGTGAAAATGTCTTTTTTCCTCTTAGATTTGGCTCAAAATTGTTACTTTGATGATGAGGCATTCATTTGTTACTTATAATATCTACAGTATTGGCAGCATTGGGAGTATGTAGAATTCATTATGTAATTTCTCTTTCCTTATCCTATGCAATTAGTACCAGGTGTGCTTATATGTGCAGGTGTTTCTTTTTTAACACACTAAAAGCTTTGATAACTAATTGAAATCTTTGATTCATTCATGTGATGTATTCTTGTATTGTCTTTGACCATTGGAATAAACTAATAGTACATATTATAATTTTTTATTTTTTTTTCACAGGTGCGTACCCTCATTGTCTTCCTTGAACTTTTGCAAAATGCTAATTTTTGAAATGCAATGGCACATCCACAAAACAAGGTGCTTTTTACAATCTCTAGAAGCATGTATTGCATAAACCACATAAAATTTGAAAAAAATATTGCAAGAGCTGAAATGAGTGTATACATCTAAAATCCCATGGATATTTCATAGACCACTCTTCAAATTATTGGAAAAAAATTGCTTTGAAATGATAAATTTAGTTGCACTTTCACTCTCCTTTAACTTTGTATGTTTGCTCCTTTTGGTTTTCTATTTGTGTGATGGTAGATCAATGTTCATGCCCTATGTACAATCTTAATTGGCAATTATTGTTCTAGTATCTATTGTGTGATACTAGAGAAAATAAGAGAGATGTCTAGAGAAATTTATGATGTTAGGTTGGGTATAGTTTCTCTTGATTTCTCAAGCTCTGAAACTTGTGTAGCTTCTGGTTCAAGTCACCCTCCAAGACCATCACCTAATCTCATTTTTGGTTTAATAGTGGGACTAATGATGTGGTCCAATTTACATAGAGGAACATATGTCTTCCTAGCTTCTAGATGGATCAATGCAAGCAGAATTTCATGCAGTTGCTTTTGATTTTCGAGTCTTCAAATTTGTGTAGTTTATGGTTGAGGCCACTTTTCGTGATCATCTGGAAATAAAATTATTCATTGTATGGAGAACTAATAACCTTTGTAATATGATATTGTAGGTCGTCCTTTAGATTTTTCACCTGAACAACCTGTATTATAAATAGAGCAAGTTGATAAGCTACAATAGAACATTTCTTAGGATAATGAATCCTATATATGGCCATTAAGTGTAGACACTTGGTTAAGGTCTCTAAATAATTAGGTCAGACTCAAATTCAATTTATTGGATTAAGGTTGGTGGCACACTGTTACAAATTTTTTGCAAAGCCTTGTTGATCAATTTAAATATGAGCACATCAAGACCATTAAAATTGAAGATCTCTTCATTAGATAGATGCATTATGTAGTCATTTGGGGAATTGAAAGACTATGTATTCTAAGGACATAGTTTCTCCTTAAAATATTTTTCACCTGAATAACCCAAGTTTATTCAAGATATCAAAAGGATCTAGAAATAGATTCCAATGATGGATGGAGTAATACACAAAGTTAATAAGTTGTCATAGATTCATTCTTATGATGAATTTAAGAAGGGTTCCAAAGCTTAGACACCCACCCAAATTATTTGAAGCTTGGGTGGAATAAGGACCTTGACAACATTGACATATTGTTGGCAACCGATTGACAAAGAATTCATCAAGACCCTATCTGCCAAATATATCGCTTAATTTGAAGACTTGCTACTATGCAACCTGAAATGGTGGTTAGATTGTTAACATTTTCAAATTGGTTTTGAATCTCAAGGTATGAATGAGGAAGGAAGGTTGACAAAAAAAGCTTGGGATGATGTGCCTCCCTAATGTGGTTCCCTAGTTCATCTGTTGGGATATTATTTTAACTGTCAAAAGAAGATATTATTTTAATTGTTAAAAGAATATATTATTTTAATTGTGAAATGAATTTTATATGTAATACATCTGTTATATATCTGTGGCTTTTTTCATATGTGATATTATTGCAATACATAGTGTTAGATCCCTTTTTTCTTCTTCACGTGTAGATTTTTTTAGTTGTGAAATGAATTTTATGTTTATTTGATGGTTATAAATTTATTTATTTTGTTTCAGCTATCTCGTAAAAACCATTTTTCCTTGCTAAATTTATTTACAAGAAACACAATAATTCGTATAAATGGTGTAAAAGATAAGGTGGGAGTCCATGATACTGCTTGGTTTTTTGGCTGAAATTAGGTGTGTATTGATAAACAAGATATTTAAATTCATATTCTTGACTTCTACTACATATTAAAAATTTGAAATACAACTACTTATGTATTATTGTTTTTGCATAATCACATGCTCTGGTTAGATTTAATTTTTTATTCCTTATCATTTGATGTGTGATTTTTCATAAACTGATTTAACTTTTCCTTTCTTTTTAGTGCATCTTTATGTTGTACAATCTTTGACATTCATTTCTAATTTTATCTAGAATACAAATTATAAAGACAAAAATTTATATTGATTTTGATAAATAAATCGTTTGGTTTTGGGGATAAATGTTGTATATTGAATGTCTTTGTATGATTTACTATGTCCTTGCTACTTATGGTCTTTCCATAAGAGTGACTACGTTTGTAAGGCCATTGTAGAAAATAGTAGGATTAGTGGGTTTGTTAATGATATTGGTATATAGTTACACTAGTGTTATTAATTTTGTATTGGAATATTAGGATTATAATTCTATGTAATCTTCTCGAATGAAGGATAGTGTACTCATTTAATTTTCCTTGTTGATTTAGGCAAGTATTGTTGCATTGCATGTAAAAATTTTCTTGAAAAATGGAAGGCATATTGTAATATGTATCAAGGTATGCTTTACTTCCATCCTTTGAGTTTGTTTAATATATCAAAGAGAATTTGGAGGATTTTTTTTGTTGTGGGTTTAATGCTTACACAATTGTGCAGGAAAACTACATTGACGCAACTGTTATAGCAGAGGTTGTGTTTGCTCAAGAATTCAAGAAGTTGCAGAAGGAGTAGTTTAAAGCATCTGAGCATATGACACTATAACCTTTTGAAAGAGATCATGTTTGTATTGTAGGAGGATATAGGGTGTCGAAGAAGCAAAATGCAATTGTTGCTGCTTAAAATTCTTTGATTAAAAATTGGAGTGGATGCCTTATGAGAATGTTTTGAGGGTCAATTTTTGCTATGATTTTCAAAATTTGTGCAACCAAGTTCAATTTAGAAATTCTTATTAGTCGCAAGTTTAAAAATACTTTGCAAATACATTTCTTGGTTTTATGATCTTTTGTTGATTATTGGTATTTTTTTGATTGTCTCATCTACATTAGTTTTTTGTACTCATGTGACTATTTTATCAAAGGTTCTTCATCTTGCAATTCAAGAATACTATACAAAAATGGCTCTAAAAATTTTAGGTTTTGATCACTGTTGCATTGTCCTAATGGACAATTATAATTACCATGAGTTTTGGAAATGACACAAGAGACTACTATATATTATTTAAAAATCCTTTCTACCAGCCTTTTTCATGATGAATTTTTTAGTCCACATCCACATGCTTATGATTAATGAATTTACAATTGAATTTTAAACAATGATTAAAACATCACAATGGAAACTTCATATCTTTAATGCTTTCTTCTGTATCGACAACATCAACAAAAAAGGATTTGTAGTTTATGGCTCTCAAACACTTTTCCCATTTAATAATAAACCAATTTAACACAATTCTAACTAATATGGCTTTGGTGTACCCATTGCACATGAAGGTGTGATTGCTAGTAATATGTTTATTCTAATTTAATTAGTAGTTTGTATGTTTAATTTAAAAAAGAAGAAGTTCTAATCAATCAAATATAATAGAGAAAAAGGTTAAATAATGAAAAAAATAAGTTATTATGAAATATTGCATATATACATTTTGGGCAATGACTTGTTTAGTTGTTAGTTCATTAAGTGAATTTCATGAGGGCAATTCATGATATTAATATTCTTTGTTAAGTTTTTCATGTTATATACATTATAGTTTGCATTGCACTAGTAGATATTGTAGTAATGGAAAAAGTATCTCTTTTTCCCTAATTTGGTAATAATTAATAATAAAATGAGCTTAATATTGCCTTGATTTAGTGTTATAATGTGTTTTACACATTCACATTAAGTTTACAGACACTTTTAACTAAATGGACTTAATTGTGCCTTATTTAGGGTGTTGTAAAGTGTATATTTACACTTTGACAATAATATAGGGCATTATTAATTAATTAAGGTTAATTTTCTTGAATTGGCCCCCTTAATTAAAATTCAAGCCTAAATAAAATGTAAATTTCAAGGGATAAAACCTGACATTCATAAATGCCACTACACAACACTTAATTTTGGAAAGTGTGTGTGGCCTAGGACCCATTTTCCACATGGTGAATGGGTCTTCACTAGGCCCTAGGACCATATTTTCTTATAACATTTAACCTTGTCTGAAGTGTGTCCTAGGTTAGTGGCTTAGGACCCATTCAACACATGGCGAATGGGTCCTCACTTAGACCTAGGACCCCTCTTTGAAATATGTTTTTTGTAGTATTTTAATGATTTCAAATCAATTATTTGATGTTGGGTTGTGATATTTTAATTTCAAGAATTAATGTTAAGATATGTATAAATACAAGGCTATTTCAATAAGTTCCATCCTAATACTTTTATGAGATAAAGGAATTTACACAAGAGAAATATCAAGAACATTTCAAGAGAATTTGTAAGGCATTCAAGGGAAGATTTCAAGAATATTTTTGTAGCAATCAAGATTCATTTCATCATGTCAAAGGTAGATTGCATCATGAATGATGTTTGAGCTAATGTGTTGAAGTAGCATTCAAAGTCAAATCAGGCATATTCAAAGGCATTATCTCTAATAAAGTTTCAAGTTCAAGATCTACATTCATTGAGGCTACTTCATGCTAGTATGTATATCTATAAATCCAAGGTTTCAATTAAGGTATGGTGAGTTGTGACATTGCATTTTTTCATTCATCATTCCTTTCATGCATTATTTCATTTCAAGGTTTAATTACCAAAAAGGGGCTTGTCCAAGGAAAACCACTATTCCCTAACAAAAAAACATTTTTCTCTCTTTTGATGTGTGATTCTAGTTTTTAGGTTGAAGATCAATTGGAGAAAGTTACAAAGTTGTTAAAGTTTTCACCTTTCTTGTAAAATCATAGAAATCGAGCTATAGGATTTATTTTTGACTTTTCAATAATGCCCAACTAGAATCTAGTAGTGTAGGTTGAGAGGAACATAACCCATAAATCAATTTTCCAGAGCCCTAGACAAAATCCATTCACCATAGGGAAAATGAGTCCTTGGTGAGCCATGAAAAAGTACTTTTTGTGAGAGGTATGTAACATTTATCTCTTCCAAACTCTCTCTAACTCTATAGGTTCCATCAGTATTATCATTTAGCTTCCTTAAATGCACTTTATATCTTTTAATTTGGAGTTTATTTGATGGTTTTAATCTTTCTCCCCAAAGTGCAATTTAGTTCATACCCTCATCCTAGGAAAAAGATAAATATGAAGATTAACATCTTAGGTTGACTCACCTAAGGGTTTTTGGTCAATTCTTGGTGTGGATCTCATTTTTTAATGAAAATAGAGACACACAAGAGGATGCAATGGCATGTACGAGACTATGATTGTGAGTAGAAGATGCATGTTTTTCAAGATATATGATGTTTTCATATATCTATTTATGGTTGTTACTTTTCATTATGTGCAAGGGGGAATTTTTTTTTGCAACATAGATTTTATTACTCTTAAGGTGTGATGGTCATGGTTGATCTCGAGAGAAAGTTGGGAGCTTTGTATGGTGAGGATTTAAAATTTTATTGTAATTTTATACAACTATTATTTTCATGTCATTATTCTAAATATTATTTTTTCATGTATTCATTTTCTATTGACACTCCATTCTCTTCACTTTTAGTTTCAAGAACTATTAAAAAGTTAGAGGATTTTTTCTAGGGCTTGAGAATTAGGGTTTAATGGATGGTAAGTAACAACATGATATAGATTATGTATCTTTCTAAATATGCATGTTAGTATATTTTTTTTTCTAAAAGTGTCATTCAATGTCCCTTGACCTAAATTATGATTTGCATCTACAATAAAATTGTCATTATCAACCTGATAAAATCTACTCTTTGGAAACCTTAGTAGTTTTATGACTCTCCATGTTATTTTTTCAAACCATTTTTTAGATTTATACCTATTTTGGTGGCTCTCTATTATCTTTCCTAACCAAAATACTCAAATAAGTCCACAACAAAAAACACCAATAGTAACCACAATTATTTGACTAACTCACAAAAAATATTTACAAAATACTTACTTTGTTCTAGAATATATCAAAAAAATTCAATATTAAATTGAAGGGAAACATGTGACTATTACAATTGAGATCAAAATAGGACTAAGTATGGTGAAGTTATATGTGCTAATATATGTTTGTTGAAACTAATTAGTTGTAAATTATCTGATCTTGAGAAAAGAGTGGTAAGTAAATATCAGGTTAAAACATTGAACATGTTACATAAATATTACACAAGATATTAGCAAAAGAGCATAAAAAGAAAATGCTTTGAAAGATCAATCAAACTAGAAATAATTGAAAGATACAATTTCTATAGTAAGATATAACTAATAGAACAAACTACAACACTCATACTGAATAAAGGAGTAGTGAACAATGCTTTTCTTGGTCAATAGAACTAGAATAGTACTTATAGCATCCCAAATTGTAACCCTTCATAATTTCAACTTATATTGGCACCCTAGTTTGCATATATAATTAGTTATATTCATAATTTTATAATTTTGGGTCCAAATTGGGAAAATACATGTAATTCCCTAATATGCCTAGTTTTCAAGGCCAAAACACTCAAAAAAGGGTGTGGAATCCCTAGTCCTAAAGGTGACCTTTGTATATGTTATCATTTTGAGCATTGACCTTGAGTGTTTTAAAATGAGGGCCTAATTTTATAACAAGACGTATGTTGAACAAGTAGCAAAGAAAATGGTGCTCTTAAGGTAAAAAAGACTAAAAAACATTATTAATATATAATCTTTGTGTGAGATTTGTGTTTCAAGGATCGATAGAAATCATAGGATCCTTGATCAAATCTACAAACAAAAATAAAACATCCATGCAAAATCAGAATATTGCTTTATAAATATATATATATTATCAATAGGACCAAAATAATCCTAGTGGATTTCCATAGCAAACACATAGAAGCACCTTTCCTAAATAGGTAAGGTGAGACTAAGAATGTAGAATGATTAAGATAGTGTCATCATCGTGTAAGGTGTGATAACTCAAGATAACTCAAAACATTATCTCTAAGTAAGTAGAAAAAATCATTCTTATCCTAGATGACAAGATAGGCAAGTTATAATTTCTCCCTAAATAAATTAAGCTATTATGTGCAATATTGCACTTAGGATAAATATGTCTAAATTATAGATATTACACTAACACCCACCATTAAGCGAAACTTAGGGAGGCTATGTACACTCAAGATAAGAATTATGGGTCCTAGTAACAAGGCTTGATCATTTACCCAGTGAAAAAGAGATGGTAAAGGAGAAAAACCATTTTGAAAAAAATCCTAACCAATTATGCCAAAACTCCATAAAGAAAATGAAGTCAATACAACTATTGATGTTGTAGTGTAGAAAAATGTATCCTTTGACATTTTCACACTCATTTGGGTCCTCCTTGTGGATTTTGTCTTAATGTTTCTTTGATTTTATGTTGTAATGTGGATAACACATTCACATTAGGTCTTGGGCCCTTGTGAACTAATGGATTCTAATGGTGCCTTGTTAAAGTGTTATGAAGTGTTGTAACACAATTTCACACTTTTCTAGGGTTTTATAAATTAACTAAGCATAATAATCATAATTAATCCTTAATCATTCCTTATTTGGAGTGTTTTAAAGTGTTGTAATACACTTTCACATTTTTCTAGGCTTGTCATTAATAATTGGGCTTTCTTATGCTTTAATTGGCCCTATTTTTCACCCACAAGCCCCATTTATTACATCTTCTCGAGGATAATCCCAACACCAATCAGTAACAAATCATAATCCAGGTGTTTCTAGCTTATGTGGCCCAGATTTAGGGATCTAGGACTCATTCACCACCTTGGGCGAAGGGGTCCCACCTGGATCTTTTCGCCTCATAACAGGTTTTACACCTTTCTAAGTAGTTTCTAAAATATTCCCAAAAATTAGACCTAGGTGGACACATTCGCCACCTTGGGTGAATGAGTCCCGTGTGGGCCAAATTCAAATTTAATTCAAAATTTTGACGAGATTTTATTCTCCTAGATCTAATGTCAACTTGTAGTGTTGCAATTTTAGGAATTCTTGCATAATTGAGTATAAACACAAGGGTCTTTCACTCATTTTCACCTAAGAATTTTGTGAGAGCATTCCTAATAGAAAATTGAGTTCACAAGATCATTCAAGTGGATTCAAGGGTAGATTATCAAGCATTTTAGAGCATTCTTCAAGTGTCAATCATCATGTCAAAGATAGATTGCATCATGTTGTTTTAGATCTAACAATTGTGATGTAGATTTTTGTGAATCAACCAAGTGCTTCATTCAAAGATCTATCAACATCAAGAAATATTTCAAGTTTGCATCCATTGGAGCCATTACTAACATGTTTGCAGCACCTTATTACTACAGTTTCGTGAGTTGCAACAGATTTATTTGTTCATTCATCATTCTCCATTCATATTTGTTTTCATTTCAAGGTTTAATTACCAACAAGGGGTTTGGCTTCCTATTCTCTAACCCCGCAACATTTCCTTCCTCCTTTTGTGTGTGATTTTTCAGAGCTAGGTTGTAGATTGGTCATCAAGATTTGGGGAAACTTCAAGAAGGTTTACAGGTGGCAATTTGCAATTTTTGATCCAGAAATTAGTCAAAAGGAGCAGAGAAGACAGTGAGGAATAGAATCCAATCCAAAACATCTAAACAAATAGAAATGGACGGATTCACCACTATTGGTGAATGAGTCCCACTCTACAAGCTTAATGGATATTTTTACAAATTCGGATACCCTTTTGGCTGAAACCTATTTCTACACATTTTCTTGGAAATTGGACTAATTTTACTAGCTTGGAAAATGAGTCCCAGTTGTTGGAAAAACAAGGATAGACAACTGAGAGGGGGGGTGAAGCAATTGTTACCAAAATAAAACTTATACAACATTAATCAACCTTAAATCTCAGATCTGATAATTAACAGTGCAAGCATTAAATCAACAACACATCTATGACACATGAACACAAAGATTTTATACGTGGAAACCCTGATAAGGGAAAAACCACTATGGATGTTAGTCCACAAGATTATACCCTGTTAGAAGTATAATGAAGAATAAAAAGGAATGCACTGCCTAGAATACACTGCTCAGAAGGAAGGATCACCACCTTACATACAGTAATCAAATTAAATTATCTGATGAGGTTTAACTGAGAAATTAGCTTTTACAAAAGCCTGATTACAGTTTTGGTTTGGCACACAAAAACTTCTACACACTCTTCCATACTCTGCTCAATCTCTTCCACACTCTTCGTTTCTCTTGAATGATCCAACCTTTATTCGCACATGTAAATCACTTGTACACACCGAGAACTACCTCTAAATGAGGAAAACAATCTCATATTTATATCCGCTACACATATTTACATCCATTATTCATTCGACGACAAATAAAGAATAAATTACAACTATCGGCCTCAATACATGAATAAATTTCAATGCACACCAACACAAGTCGGTTACAACATAGTGAGGACCTAGAAAAACACATTAAAATACACCAAACAATAAAATATTAATCTTCATGGATCCGCAAAACACTAACATTAGATTCCTGTCGGCCAAGAACACGAAAAACCAGGCACACCTCAGAAAAATCTTCAATCATGAACATTCTGATAAATAGAAACATACAGAAAGGATAGATCATGATCTAGACTCATCCATGAACATCATGGGTACATGTGTAACAAATGAAATTACTATAATTTAATTCGCTTCATCCAAGAACACCATCTACAGAAATTGAATAACTGTAGGCACATAGATCTTCATATCTTCAACAAATCTTGATTTGAACCTTTGAAACTTTGGAAAAACATACTAGAAAGGTTCACCATTAAACCCTTTGAAGTGCACCTTTAGATTTGCAACTTAAGGCTCTTTCCACTATTTTGACCTTCTTGGCTTCACTGGCTTCCTACACTGTATTTTATACAATTTTCTCAATCTCCTTGACATATGCAGCCTTTAGGAACACCAATTCTAATAGTGTTGACATAAATGAAAACCACATAGCAGCAACATAACCACAACATCCAACAATCTCCCCCTTTTGCATTGATGGCAACATATTATGTGAAAAATAATACCATCAACCCAACTAACTCGTCTCGAACAATCTCCCCTTGAGATTGTGCATAGTTTCCTATTTCCTTCATCTCCTTATGTTTTTCACATTGCTCTTCTCTCCCCCTTTGACATCAATGGAAAAGGTACACATGCTCTGATCACAAATTTGAATCATCTGACTACTCCCCCTGAGTAGTTGGCCCAAGTACTAGGTTGTGAAGTTTTGAAGTTTTGTGATTATCTAATGAGTCTAATGGTCTGGTAGTCTAGTGTACATATGTTGAAGATAATCATACAAGAATTTGTGATGTACTTTTGGAAGGCGGGTTATTTATGGAAATTTGTAGTATAACATTTGAATAATGGTTTTATTTGCATGAGATGTTTATAAATGTTTTTTTTTAAGGGATTTAATGTGGGGAATTTGTGATTGTAGGAAATATAGATTGTTATGCAAAGTTCAGGTATGGATGGTCAGGAAAATTTGAATCATGGATAGAATCATTTCCAGATCTATTTTCTTACTCTCGGAGGTTATAATGCATAAGGATTTGAGTCCACCAAAATTTCAGAGATCTTGATATTATATATGTGGTAGAAACAAATATCACTCTCTGGGGAAGCCCATTCTCGAGAGTAGCATATCCAAAATAAAAATGAGTGTTGGAATGGAGCAATAATAAATCATTTTGTATGTATGGTAAGTTCCAACATGCTATCCTAATTCAAGTTATTATCCCGATGATAATAACAGATTAAAAACCTGAAGAGCTATAATGAGTAATTGAAGTCAATCTTCAAGGACTTCAATTGTAATTTCTCGGACAATTAATATCTTCCATGTGTCTTGATATGATTCATCCCTTGGATTTCCTCTCATGTATTTTTCTTATCCTATTTGTTCTTGGTGTTCTATAAAAGGCCAGAGGATTTCTTTTTTTTTCAGTTAATTTCAGAATTTATGGATATCAGAAGAGCCAAAGTTTCTTTAAGTTTTATTTTTTTTCCTGTTTTCTAGATCATTCCAGTCCAAAAACTTGTATGCAAGTAGACATTGATTAATATCAAAGCCAATTTGAAAGCTACCTATCTCATATATTTTTTGTAGATGGTTTTGTTAGTTCAGCTGAACAAGCCTGTATTTGGCGTCGTTTAAAGGTGCATACAAAAACTACTTGGTGTCCAAACTACACCCTTCTTTTTAAAATCTCACACCATTTTGTATATATTGTGAAGCAATTTGGTGAAGTATAAAGTGGTTTTCTTTTATTTAATTAGTTCTTAGGGGTATACATGGAGGATAACGGAGATAAATTTTAATTTTAGTATTTTATGCTTTATTTTAGAATAGATGTTTAAATTCTTTGAAAATGTTCCAAAAAATAGATAAATGGATGGATTCATTGAAAATATTTTTATTACAAATAATTTTTGAATGCTTAAAGCTAAATCTACTTAAGTGATAGCAAATAAAATTGTTGATGTTCATGAAATATTATTTCAATTCTTTTGGTTTCATGATAACTATTCTTGAGAGCCTAATTGAAAACTTCGTGCTTAGTATAAATATGATTTTTAATGGACATATTCCCTTTTAGATTAATAGAAAATTCACATCACACCCTGAAGCGAACCTAGTATGAACATGACCTAATTTACCCGAGACTTGGGTTTGAATTGAGTAAATCTTATTGTTTTGTTTAAGAAGATTTCCCCTTTGAGATTGTCTTTTTCCATACCTTTCAAGAAGAATAGGCTTCTTCAAGGTTTGTCTATGGATTTTCTTATTTGACACTATTGATGTGAGTGAAATCATTGTCAATAGGAAACTAGTGCTAGAAGTAAGGGAATCTTTTTCTTTTCTTTTTATCTAGTCTCGAGGTTTAAAGCTTGTAAAGTGAAGTTAAACACAAGCTAGTATTACAGTATGGAAATTAAGAAACTTGTGAAATGTTTTAATCAAAGATTATGTCCTTTGAGTTTTCTCACTTTCGGTAGGGTCCCTGAATGTAGAATTCATGATACAACTAATCACGATGAACTCAATTGCCAATTTTTTTGACTAGGATGAGCTTAGCCATGTGTAAAGTGATTATGTTAACATAAGAAGTTCTAACTGCTAGAAGGAAAGATCTGTTAGGAAAAATTATGTGCAACCCTAGTAAAGACAAAAATGATAAAAAATCAACCAATACATCATTTATAGTTCGATAACTGCAATTATTACAATGAAAATCATAGCATGTTGTAGGAAAATCAACAAGAATGTCGAGATTTCAGAATATTACACCAGAAATGAGGAAATAACATTGATGATTCATTAGTCTCCTTATACATGGAAAATGTAAATGAAGAAAAGGAGTGGGAAAATGGAGCAGGAGATGCATATATTTTATCACAAATAGAAAATTTACATGATAAAAAGGGAAATTTCCCGGATTTTATCCAAGATATAGAATATCATTCTTTTACTTTTTGTGTCTTTGATAATAATATAAATTGTGATACATCTTGGTCTAAAAAAGTGCAAAGTGAAGACAAGAGAAAAGATATGAAAAGTTCTCGAAGGAGAAAGTCAACATATGGACGCAGTCATTCATGGAGATAACCAAATTATGGAAATGAACCATGAATCAAGGCTGAAAGAAGGTAGAGTATGGTCGCATCAGACAAAGTGTGTTCAATCAACCTTTAGTGAGGCCATTTTCATACACTTGATCCAATTCATTAGTAAGTACTCTTTTGAATTTATGATTATCAAACGAGAAAATTTAAAATAATTCATTGTTGTAGTAGGATCGTTGAAATTTATCTAAATGAATTTAAGGATAAACCTGTTTTATTTTGTAATAAAATGATGATGGAAATAATTATAGAAATTAGAATTAGTTTTTTTGTTAGGGTTA
The DNA here is from genome assembly GCA_007115665.2 of Sequoiadendron giganteum. Taxonomy (NCBI): domain Eukaryota; kingdom Viridiplantae; phylum Streptophyta; class Pinopsida; order Cupressales; family Cupressaceae; genus Sequoiadendron; species Sequoiadendron giganteum. Next base: position 69,018,151 of record CM021104.1, on the reverse strand, counting down.
ATCGTTTGCTAGATTAGATGTATGGTTAGTTAGGGTTAGTTTTGTCTTTTAGGGGTTTTTTTTGCTTTCTGTTTTTGTTTTGGTTTTTTTCTTTCTTTCTTTCGCTTGGCCTCTTAATTTTAGATTCTACTTAACTTACCTTGAAATACATGAGAATTAATCCAAAAATTTATAAATAAATACAGTAAAATTTAAAAAAATATAAAACCATACATAGTAAATGCATGCTTTGAAAGTACTAAAAGCTATATATGTATGTGTATATCACGTATATACATTATTATGAAAATTCTTATTCCAAAAGAGCATAAAGGTCAAAAAAGAGGGAGTCTAGCTATAGGTGGTGGTTATCATTCATTCAATATGGGAAGCCTCATCCATCAAAGCTAAATATCCAATATAGGTGACTTCCTTGTGAGTTTGAAAGTCCTGAATATGGAGGTTTGAGAGAAACTGCCAAAGAGTAACTATTTCGTCATGTTTTGGGAATCAAGGAATATCATCCATCAAGTGGATTCAAATGGTCAGGTGTGCCACAGATAAAATGGTGTCCAGGTTCTCCAAGTACTCGGGTCTCACTATTATGCTGGCATCTAAGCGAACATCTTCCAAAAAAATCCCTATATCTGGAAGAGATGCTACAAAATGAGAAGCCACAACAGAGTAAAAGTGATAGTAGCAGTTGGATTCTATGTATTTTTCCCAAGGACTAAGTACAAATTTGGTATTGTAAAACTGGAAGTCCTAATGAATAAAACCTTTGCAAGCCTTTGAGATGTGATACTTCCTAAGAAAATATTTTGGCGATGAGAGAAGATTAAACAAATCAGAGTATACATTGCTTAGAAGCAAATGAAAGCAAACAGAGCAAGAAAATGCAAAATCAAAGAAGAAAGCTAAGAAAGTGTGTGAAGACTTCAGAAGGAAGTAATGTGGAATTTATAGAAATTCATGAAAGAAATGTGGTACATAGTTTCCTTGAGAGAAGTCTTGCAAATTATATAAATTTGATTTTTAACGAACATATTCCCTTTGATATTAACAAAAAAATCACATTATACCCTGAAGCAAACCTAGTATGATCATGACCTGATTTATCGGAGACTTGGGATTGAAATGAATCAATCTTATTGTTATGTTTAAGCAGATTTCCCCTTTGATATTGTCTTGTTCCATATCATTCAAGAAGAATAGAATTCTTTGACGTTTTCCTGTGGAGTTTCTTATTTGACACTGTTGATGCGAGTGAAATCGTTGTCAACAGGACCCATATGACCAAGGTGGTGTATGATTACTAGATCACTAAATCTGGTCCATACAATCCAAAAACACCTTAATTATGATTGGATACCAGTTTATGTTTGGATTAACCTAGGAAAGATGCATTAATTAAGACTTTTGGATGCAAGATAAGTCCAAATAAGGCATAAAGAAGCCCTATTAATTAATAAAAACCCTAGATTAGTGTGAAAGTGTGGTACTATTGATTTTATATGATCATTTGAAAATCTATTGTATTTTTTACTAGGACTATTATATATTTTTGTACATTCTAATATTTAGCCTAGTGCGGCTATAAATATAGATACTTGTAGCTACATACATATTGAATCCAAACCTATTACTTTGGTAATCAAAATCAAATTAAAAAAAGGAATGAAGGTTATATAATACTTCGAAATAGGTATGGTACATTGAACCATTTTTTTTACCAAAGAATGCAAGTGTCCATGAAAATTGGGAACTATAAAGATGATGATAAAGTTACAATATTTTTTATCTCAACTTGTACTTGTTCAAAAGTTTGTGATCTTATGACAATTAATGAGATTTTGATAATTTCAACCAATTTTAATTATATTTATCATGTTATATATTTGAATTTTGAATTAAATTAAAAAATATTAAGAATGTGGTTTATCCACACTCTACATAAGGATTTAAAAAGAAAATATCAAATTAAATATATTTATGTCAATTTAAATATTATTTTTAAAGATATGTATTCCATAATTTAAATTCACTAATTATATTTAAGTTTTTTTTAATTTATTAATAGGGGATGATTAATCCAAATTAGAAGATTCAATATTAAGACTATAAGATCATATCTAAAACTTATTTAAAAATTTACGCATACTACATTTAGTTTGATAAATGGATAATTAGTACTAGTTTTTTAACATTAGTTACAAAATAAAATGTCAAATAAATTGGACTAATATTATAGAAAATCAAAGTTGAATTTTGGTAGATGAAGAAAGAATAGTTAGCATAAAAATCCAATAGCATATAGTAGCTAAACCACACTAATATCAAAGTATTATGCATTAGATTACCATCATAGCATAATGATAGATAAGTCCAAAAATATTTAGGGAAGAAAAGGTTCATGGTAGTATAAATATTAAAAGAATTTTAGATGGTTCATAGGCACATATATAAATAATGATATCAATTAAGCATTATAAAATTATGTTTTATATTAATATAATTTCATGTATTCTTGATCAATGAGACTATTTCTATATTTATATATCTTCCATCCAATATAATCTATAGATACTTATAATAGTTTGTAATTCATCCATCATAACTTTTATTTGAATTGGTTGTGTTACCAATTTTCACTACAACTCAATTGGTGGAGCTGATTAAGGTTTGTTATATCTTAAAGTGAAAATTCAGTTAGTTTCTACATGGTTTTAAATTGCTGATTGCATCTGTTCTATCAAGTACCAGTTGTGCAAGTTTTATGAGAAAAATGAGTTTCAAAAGTATTTGCCAAATGCTTTAAAAATCAAATGGAGTGCGAAGCTGAGTATATAAGTGATTAAGTATAACAGTGTGCTTTCTTTTATTTTATGATGTTATTCACATTACATATTTTCATTTTATTGCAAGAATACAAATGATGGTACAACTTTGCATTTCGATGCATTTCAGAATGGAAATGAAGCAGAAATTAAAAGATCCACATAATCCATGGTTTTAGCTGGTTCTATTCATTACAAGAAAGGAATTATACAGCTGAAAGAAAGTGACAAATAACATAGGACATATCCATCATTTCTTGAGTTGATCTTCAGTTGATGCCTAGTAGCTTTCTCCATTCTACTTTCACTCCTAAGTATATCTACAAAATATTGAAAAAGTGTCAATTAAGAGCTCGGGATATGAACTATACTACATTCCCTACTAACAAAAATATAATTCAATCCTTGGGATGTATTGAATCAACTAAAATAAAAGTGGAAGAATCAGAGCTGAAAGAGTAAACATCATGATATTTATAGTTTTTTGCTAACATTGTTTGTTTCATGTGCAGGTATAGGAAAAGTCATGAAGCTGATTATTTTTTGAAGAAATAAAAGCATGTGGGGTAAAATGGGATCCCACAAGGGTAGAGCTCGGCATGTTGCCCCTTAAATTTACAAGTGGGCCAAGTAAACAACATAATTATCATGCTCTTCTAAGCCATTCAACTGAAGGAGTAAAACATAATTTCAGTCATCATAGAAATTAAGCGTATTGTTCTTTCATAACAATCAAGTCTGAGTGTTAAATGAAAATTATAGATGAATAATAGATTTAACCGATTCAATACAACTAAAAACTATCAGTTTGCATTCTGAAAGGCTTAAACATTGTTGCCATAGTGTCTTTTTTGTTTCTTTAAGTCTGTTCACAATGGATGTTGTCTCATATTATTTTGTTTCTGAGCAGCAGTGTTCTATCTCATAAATAGTGATAGTGAACAGGCATACATAATTCCTTATCAATGAAGCACTAATGAATAAAAACATGGAGAAAATTATTGCTCTATCTTGATGATTTTTTGAGTTGAAAGTACATGTTGTTTTCTAGAAGCATTCAAGTTGTGACTAGAAGGTGACAAGCACAAAATTGATCTTACAAGTAGAGTTGTTACACTAGTGTGTACACAATGCAATAAAAAAGGATACATAAAGATGTCATAGCAGCAATGGTATGAAGTGAGTTTCTAGCATATCATGATAGTAAACAAACTGAAAGAGTGTTCAATAGGCATGACATATCATCAATGCATAGACAGTACAGGTAGGAAGAAATTTTGAATTTCTTGTTTCATGTCTTACCGAGGAAAACTTTGGATAAGATTCAAAACAATTATAAGAGGTAAAGAAAATGGAGAACTTTAAATGCGTTAATCTCTGTCAAGGTTTTAGATGTAAACACATAGTTGCAAATGGTGTGACTGGTGAATGCGAAAACAATTAGAAGTAGACCAATTTCTAGAGGTGCAGTAATCATGCAGCTACTACTAATAAAAAAAAAAATGCATGACATAGACCCTATTTCAGCTTTCAGAGCTATTTTTTACACAGGTTTTTCATAAGGTTTCAGAAGTATCTATGTGAGGAAGTATTCAAGGTTTCAAATGTCTTTTTATTAATGGAAAATACAATTAGAAAGTGGTGTTCATTTCAAAAACTCATAATTTATAAATGAAAGCATCACTTGCTTCAATGATAACCTAGAAGGCAGATTTCATTTTTTTTTAAATGTTGAGTTTTCTTCCTAACCCACATGGGGTTTTTTCACAGAATACATAAATAAGTATTTTCATTCAGAGAATGGATTATCCACACAGGGGTTTGAAAGGAAATGCATAAATGAGTAAATTTATTCCAGAGACAAAAAGTTTCTTTCATTTTCCTGAATATCATGATATGAGGGTTTGATTTTAAAAATGCAGATTTATTCAAAATACTAAGTACCCACGAAGGAATTTTTAACTAAATGATGGTTTCTCTCAATTTCCAAAATACCCACATTGGGGTTTTTGATCAAAGTGAAGATAGCTACAATTTTCAGCTAAACCCACATGGGGTTTTCAGCAAGAAAGGCATATAAAGGTTTCCTTTCATAATCAAGAGTTACCCATGATGGGGTTTTACAATAAAATGTAGATTACAAGCACCCAATTGTGTTCTCATGGCACGACCAAATGGAGGAGGAATTTCATTTACAGAAGTCACTGAGAATATAAAAACCCCATCTCAAGTTTGTTGTCTTACAAATCACAATACTGAAGATGAAGAATGCAAAATGGAGTGATAAATGCATAGAGGAAAGCCTGAATCACACATTCATGGTGCGGCCTGGGTAGTGGTTTGCATTTTTTCATTAAAAAAAAAAAACATAGCTTTCATATTTTAAGCTTTTAAAATCTTTTGATTCAAATAAATAGAGAAAACACAAAGCTATGGAGAAGAGAGCTTACCCTTGTCATAGCATTAGAGGAAGAGAAGTGACACTGCCAACTCTTAAGAGCTTTCAAATTCAGAGCTTGAAATCACCAATGGTGGCCAAATTGAGATAAGACAAACACAGGAAAATGAACACTAAAAAATCAGACAATGAATAGCATGAAGAGGTCGCGACCATAATGGCTTTTGCTTCCAAAATCCAGTGGAAAAGCCATTAAAAGACCATGAAATCAAATTACCATGAGTTGCTGAAGAGGATTCAACCAAGAATCTAAAGAGATATGAGCATTTCAAGCTAAGATTCAAGCTCTCATGGTAGCAACATTTCCTCCCAAACAAAGTTCACTCTCAAACAAAAAGGTGAAATGAAATGATTTTAGGGTTTGCCTTCTTTTTGTTCTAGTTGCCCTAATTCGACCCATGGAGAGGATTGGTTAGTTTGAGAGTTAGGAATTTAAGTAAATATTTTGGTGGCTATTGTTAAATGCCTAGGTCGAGCCTTTTGGAGAGCTTCTTAAGACTTCATGAGCCTTAGGTGATAATAATTTTAGGGTCTTATTTAATACTTAAGGCATTTGATTTTAAAATCAATACTTGTGTTATGCCTTAGTCAAAATGGAGATTAATAATGCCTTAGGTTTTTAGATTGATCTTAAGAGGAATAAATTAAAATAAAAGTGATAAATAATTCTGCCTTAGGCTTTATTTTAGCTGATTTTGTAGAAATCAGAGAAATCTTGGAAAGAGTGTGTCTTAGGCATTTTTATTTTTCAATTGATTTTTAAAGAAAATCAATTAAATATGTAATTGAGATGGCTCTATATTTTTATGATTTTTTATGAGAAAAATCAAGTATTGTATTGGAGGAATATGGTTGTATTTTGCAAAAGATTTATCTTTAATTGAAAAAATAAAGCAATTGTAAAAACTGCATGATGTAAAGCAGAGAATAAAACAATAATTTATAAATTGTTTTACTTCTTATTGCTATTTTTAGCAGTTTGCATGCAAAGATATGTTGACTTTTTTTCTAGTTGGATCTAAGCTGCATGGTGAGAAGATGAGTTGTTTTATTTGCTTTAAATAGGAAGATTTTTCCTATTTTTAGAGGCCTCATGGCATGCACATGCAAAAAGTGCGGCTTTTCCACTTTTGTGCCAACTTCTTGGGCAGTTTCTGATGCTTTTCCTTGAGTTTTCTTCTTGAGCTCAGATTAGGGTTTTAGTGATACATCTTGGAGAAAAACTTAGTGTTTTTATAGTCCAAATTATTGTTTCTTTCTCTGATACACAATCTGAGAGCTTGTAAACTTCTTGTACTCAGTTTGATATGTTGGCATACTCCATCAGTTCAATAAAAGTAGCATTCATATCTCCAATTTATGTCTCTATTTACAGTTTTAGTATGATGTCTACATTGTGATTTTGTTTATAGATCATTTTCATGTCCTATTATTGTAGATCATTGATACAGAAAGTTCATTTAATGCAGGTTGCATGTTGTGTTGAAGTCTAAACCTTCATGCAAATCAATTATGTGTTGGATATCCATGAGAGATTGTGAATTCATTGTTGTTTTTCTGAAGACTATTTGTGGGTAGAATATCAAAGTTATCTTTAAGTTTTGGAATCATCTTAGATTAAAGTTTTACATTTCAGTCATATTTTCTCTCCCTTTTCCAAAAAAATCACTTAGAATAGGATTCATCATTCAAAGAACCAGCTCACTCTGGAGATTCCCTTTTCACATAGATCACCCACATTGGAAAAGGGTTTCCATGTTTCAACAAATTGTTTGATTTCTACAAATCTAACAAAGGGTGCATATATGATTGATAACAGTTTTTGGCACACTCGGTGGAACTCTGAAAATCAATTTCAGAGAAGTTTTAAATCTTTCAAGGTTGTTGTTTGGTGTATGTAGCAAGTTTCTTAGCCTTTTGGAGGCCTTTTTCAATATACCTGGAGACTCTAATTTTGATTTTACATGCAGATTTAGTGCAACCTGTGCATGAGAAAGATACAAACAAGATCCAGTTCAATAAATTTTGAGTACCTATAGCTCTCCCCACCATGAAGGAGAGGCAGAACAATAAAAAGGCTATTTGGCACACCAGGAAGGTCAGCATCAACACCTTCAGTTCTGAATTCTATAATCTTATCACCAAGAAGTCTTGTTCCTGTGTCACAAGCACCACCAATGGCAGGACAACATTCCTTTGAACCTTTTAATGGGGGTAGCCCATTGAACATTGAACATTATGATGATATTCCAGTAGTAGCTTTCAGAAGCCTTCCTTTATTTATTGGAGAAGAACAAACTATAGCCATCGAACACATTCATGACATGGCCACTCTATGTTCAGTTCGCAACATTACCCAAGAAAATGTTGCATTGAGACTCTTGGTTGCATCACTCAAAGGAAAAACATTGCAATGGTTCAGAGTCCTTGCAGCAAATTCAATCACCACGTGGGATGCATTAGGTGATGGCCTGTATCAGTATTTTGTTTATAAATCAGACCATGCATCTCTATTGGAGCAGCTGAGCATGATCAAAAGAGCTCTGCATGAGCACTTGGTTGATTTCAACTATCAGTTTTAGAGAACCTAGGATAGAATCCCTACAATGGTAAAACCTTTACCAGCTCATGCTTTTCTTTATTTCTTGAAAGCCTTAAATAGAAAATTTTCAGTTATGACCCAATCTATGGTTGGGCACACGCTCCCTAACGCTTATGATATCGCCATTAAAACTGAGAACTATCTCATTCAAGATGGGGAAATTTCCCCTAGGCCTCCCATGCCTTTGTTTCTAGATATTCAAATGCCTACACCTACATCTTTGCCTCCCTTAGCTACTATTCTCGTTGTTCCAACAATAGGGTATCAAACTGTAGCCCAAGAAATTGCTGCTCCAACCCAAAACCAGGAGTTTCAAAAGATAAAAAATTATAGTGAAAACCTTTGGGAATGATCTTGTCAGCATTAAGAAATAATTTGGCCAAGAAAACAAGCCATATCAAGCCTCATACCAGCAAAACTAGAAAAATAGGCCTGCATTTCAGAATGATTATCAAGGTCAAAGGAAAAACTTCAATCCTAGAGCTTTCCAGCCCTACAACTTGAATGCTACCAGTTTGTCAAAGGAACTCCTACCACAAAATAACCTTAATCAAGATTGTGACTGGTGCTATCCATGCAATCAGCCCCATAACCAGTCAGCATGTGCTAATGACATGAGAAATTAGGCCTTAATGGTCCAAAATAGTTATGCAGGTTCAGAAAGTGCTCTGAGTCCAAATCTAGAACAACAAGAAGGCTTCAAGGTTGCTTTGCCGAACTGGAAGAGTTTTGAGTTTTGTGGTGTAAACGGTCAGGATCAACAAGATTCTCTTGTTTCAGCCAACACTAGATCAAAAAAATGAGCCAGGGACTTGGGGCAGCAATCTACAAAAGACAAACAACTTGTTTATGCGTCAAATACTAATGCTGCAACACAACCTAAAGTACAGTTTCTGCAAAGAGGCTAAGAAGTACTTGGCAAGGAACAAGCAATGCTGCTATCACAAAAACCAATAAAAGGTAACTCCTATTTCTTTCAACGTGGTTGAAAATCTGAAGAAATCTATTATCAATATGTTGGTTATGGATGCATTGCATATTCTGGGCCAAAAAAGTTTGCTGCAAAATGCTTTAGCAGAGATTTATGTTTCTGATAATAGTCATGGGAATGCCAAAGTTGTGCTTACGAACAACTCATAAGTCAAGAGTGAGCAGAAAACTAAAGAGGTAAAGCCTCCTCCATTTTATTTAAGTCTGATTATCATAGATAAAATAGTACATAACTATATGATCGATTTTGGTGCAAGTAGCTTCGTTATGCCTAAAATATTAGTAGATGTGTTAGGTCTTGTTTATGAACCCAATTCTTAGAAGGGTGTAGTTCAGTTGGATGGGTCTGTTGTTAAAACTATTGGTATAGTCAAAAATTTATCTCTTACTTTGCTTGCATCTCCTAGTTTTGTGATCCATCAGGATATACATGTTATTGATTTTCCACCTCACTTCACCATTTGCCTTTCAAGGGATTTTACAGCCAAGGTGGGTGGTTTTTGGTCCTTCGATTGGTCTCATCTATTTTTCTAGAATAAGGTATGGCATGAAATTTACCATAAATTCTGAGGCTCTAGCCAAAGACCCTATCAAACCATATGTCCTAAGCCCTATAAATGTTAACCTCTATGTCACCCATGTACTAGAGGAGCAAACCATGACCTTAGACCATAACACCCATATAGAAAATATGAATCTAGATGAATGGGCAGCTGAAGATCACAAGCTTGATCCTTTCCACCATGTAGATGAGACAGTATTAGGGGTTTATATGATTCATGAACCTGATTTTGATATGCCTAATCTGTTTAAAAAGGAAGGACAACTTGCAGAGAAGGAAAACAAACTTTGGAAGCTTTATTTTGATGGCTCAAGGAGTAGTGTAGGTGCTGGTGGCGGAGCCATGCTGATTTCACCAGAAGTAAATAAATATTATTCAGCTTTCAGGTTTGCATTTAGCTGTACAAATAATACAACTGAATATGAAGCACTAGTGCATGGCCTAGAATGGGCCCGAAAGAGAGGTATTAAATGCTTACATGTTATGGTGATTCATAACTAATATTGAATCAAGTTACGAATCTGAATTCTACAAAAAATGTTTCACTAAAGAAGTATAAGCATCGTGTATGGGATTTGATTGAAGATTTTGATGCTTTTAATATTTGTTCAATTCCTAGAAATGAAAATAAGCATGCAAATAGGCTTGTTGCCATAGGAGCCCAATTTGATATTCCGAATGAAATTCACAAAGTAGAGGCACGACAATATGTTAAGATTATAGTCAGACCCTTTGTACCTGAAAATAATGTGAGTTGGCAAGTTTTTGACAGCGATGAGCAAATTGTAAGCTTCTTAATTGCTGAAGCTGAGTTCGTTGATGGAAATCAACAAAAGTGGCAACACTAGTATTATAGTCAGATTATGCAATTAAAAGCAAAAAAGTTGCCAAAGGGGTTGGTGACCTTGGAATCTATTTTCAACTCAGATGAACATGTACAAAAAGATAAATGCAGCATGAATGTTAGGGAAGAACACTATGAGGTGATTGATATTTTCAAAGGTAAACTTCTTAAGCTAGGAAAGGTATGTAATAAAGAGGAACAACAAGATTTTATATGTTATGTCAAGATTTTAGTGATGTCTTTGCTTCAGAATACAAATATTTGAAAGTTTTTGATCCAGAACTAGCCTAGCATACTATTGAAGTAGAGCCTGATGCAAAACCTGTAAGGTAGAAATAAAGACCTCTTAACCCCAAACTAGAGCATCTTATGAAGGCTGAGTTGAATAAGTTAGCTGAGAGTGGTATTATCTTCCTTATCAAGAATACTTCCTAGGTGTCTAACTTAGTTCTAGTTAGGAAGAAAAGTGGGGAAATCAAATTGTGTGTTGATTTCTGAGATTTAAATAAAGTGTCATTGAAGGACCAAGGTAAGTGCACCAAGATGGTTCCCAAAAAGGGGACTTAAGTGGACATCTTTTTTCTAAAATCAGGAAATACTGACCTTGGACGTGAAATTGAGGATACTTAGACTCAAAATTTTGAGATGGAACAAAAAGAAGGATTCAAGTGCTCCGAGTCTACTTTCTAAACAACTAATTTATTTTGAAAATGATTGAGATTAAGGGGTTCAAATGAGGGACATACACCAATTGGTGTTGTTTTTGTCAGAAAAACATAACATAGAAACTCTTGTAAGACCCTCGTATGGTGAAAAAAAATTTAGTACTTTTAAAATCACACTGGTTAGATTTTAACTAACAGTATGTAGTTGATGCACGATTTTTTTGATAATTTTTTAATGAATATTTGATTTTTTACTAATTTGCGAAGTGGACATATCCTGAAAATAGAATTTTGGCCGTGCTACCCCTACAAATTTTGGAAACTAATTGATTTGATTTTTATTTATTTTTTAAATTTTTGTAGAATGGAGTCTAGTTTCTAAATATTTAATTTATTTGAAAAATTGATGAACAGTTAATTTATAACAAAAAAAATACCAAACACTGCTTTTTGGCAAAAAAAAGACATACAGATAAAATAAATTATGGATGAAAGACTTAACATTTTCAGAAAGTGAAAAAAATACATCGTTGGATAGCTAAGAGATAACCCAACATTACCCATGTGCTCGATTTTTTTGATATTGAACCACATGCAATCATGACGGTGAGCACAAACTTGTTATAAGAAATATGGTGGATTTTTTAAAAATACATCTCTGGTCGTTGGGAATGCACTCCAAGCCTTTGGGTTGGTATTCCAAGGCAAATACCAAGCTTAAAGTTCGGTAATTCCCAAAGCAAGATATAACGTGAGACCATTATAATGTGCTCGCGTTATATCTCACTTTTGACATGGTTTTTGCTTCTACGGGGAACATGTCTACTAGCACATAACGCGAGCGCATTATAATGTGCTCGCGTTATGTCTTACTTTATGTTAAATCCTAATATATTAATGTATGTTGATATATTTATATGTACATGTATCTATGTATGCTTGTATGGATGTAAGATTATATGTAGATATGTATTATGCTTGTATGTATGCATTTATGTATGTCTTTAGACGAAGGGAGAATTTAGAGAGAGTCTAGAGAGATGGAGAGGGGGTCGAAGTGAGAGTTTAAGAGAGAGGGAGTGGGAGAGAAGGGGTTGGATTGAGGGGGACTTAGCTAGGTAGGGTGGGAGGGATAGAGGGAGGGAGAGAGAGAGAGGGGGGGTGGGAGAGAGAGAGAGAGAGAGGAGAGAAAGAGAGGGTTATGTAGGTAGGGTGCGAAAGGGAGAGACTTGAGAGTGTGAGAGGGAGAGACTTGAGAGATAGGTAGTGAGAGGGAGTGTGAGAGAGAGGGAGTGGGAGAGAGAGGGAGTGTGAGTGAGAGACCTGAGAGAGGGAGAGGGTGTGAGAGGGAGTGACCTGATAGAGGTAGAGAAAGAGGGGGGTGGAGTGAGAGGGACTTATCTAGGTAGGGTTGGAGGGATAGATAGAGAGAGGGGAGAGAGACAAAGAGAGAGTTACCTAGGTAGGTTGCCAGAGGGAGAGACCTTAGAGAGAGAGGGGGTGGGAGGAAGAGACATGAGAGAGAGGGAGAGAGAGGTAGTGGGAGAGAGTGGGATGGAGTGGGAGGGACATAAAGAGAGATGGATATAGGGAGTGAGAGAGGGTGGTAGGGATGGATTGAACGAGAGGTACGTAGAAAGAGGGAGACGGTAGATAGAGACAATTAGAGAGGGTGGGAGGGAGGGAAGGAGGGAGAGGTGAGATGTATAGATAGAGAGAAAGTGATAGGGGTTGAGAGTATAGGGTTGAGGGATTAGGCGGAGGACCTATAGGGTTGATGGTTTCTAGGGTATTAGGGTTTAAGGTTTGAGGGTTGATGGAATAGGTTTGATGGTACAGGGTATTTTGTTAAGGGTATAGGGTAGAAGGTTTAAGGTTTAAGCATTTAGGGTTGAAGGGTTTGGGGTTAAGGGTTTAGGGTTAGGGTTTACTTGGTTGAGGGTAGAGGGTTTAGGGTATAGGTTTGAGGGTATATGGTTGAAGGATTAGGTTTAGGGTCCAATGTAAGGGGTAGAGGGTTTAGGGTTTAAGGATTCAGGGTTGATGGATTCAGGGTTGAGGGTTGAGAATTGAGGGTTGAGTGTTTAATGTATAGGGTAAAGGGTAGAGGGTTTAAGGGTTGAGGTTTGAGGGTTTAAGGTATAGGGTTGAGGGATTAGGGTTGAGGGTACAATATATAGGGTATAGGTTATAGGGGTTGAGAAATTAAGGGTTGATGGATTAGGGTTTAGGGTAGAGAGTATTGGGTTGATGGTAGAGGTTAGAGGGTAGAGGGTAGAGGGTAGAGGGTAAAGGGTTTAACAGTTTAGGGTTTAAGGGGTTAGGGTTGACGGTCGAGGGTTTAGGGTTGAGTTTTTAAGGGTTTAAGGTTTGAGGGTTTAAGGGTCAAGAGGGTTGAGGGATTAGGGTAGAGAGTTTACTAAGTGGATTTAAGGGTTGGGGGATTAGGGTTGAGGGTAGAGGGTAGAGGATTGATGGTAGAGGGTAGAGATTTTAAGGGTTAGGGTTTAAGGGTTTAGGGTTTAGGGATGAGGGATTAATAAGTTATAGGGTAGAGGTTATAGGAGTTGAGGGATTAGGGTTTAAGGGTTGAGGGTTGAGGTATTCAGAGGGTATCGGGGTTGAGGGTTGAGGGTTGAAGGATTAAGAGGGTTGAGGGGTTGAGGGATTAGGCTTTAATGGCTAAGGGTTGAGGGTTCAAGGATTAAGAGGTTATAGGGGTTGAGGGATTAGGGTTTAAGAGTTGAGCTTTGAGGGTTGAGGGATTAAGAAGGTATAGGGGTTGAGGGATTAGGGTTTAAGGGTTGAGGGTTCAAGGTTGAGGGTTGAGGGTTGAGAATTGAGAGATTAAGAGGGTATAGGGGTTGATGGTTGAGGGATTAAAAGGGTATAGGGGTTGAGGGATTAGGGTTTCAGGGTTGAGGGTTGAGGGTTGAAGGATTAAGAGGGTATAGGGATTGAGGAATTAGGGTTTTAAGGGTTGAGGGATTAAGGTTTAGGGGTTGAGGATTGAGGGTTCAGGGATTAAGAGGGTATAGGGGTTCAGGGATTAGGGTTTAGGGATTGAGGATTGAGGGTTGAGGGATTAAGAGGGTATAGGGGTTGAGGGATTAGGGTTTAAGGGTTGAGGGATTAAGAGGGTATAGGGGTTGAGGATTAGGGTTTAAGGGTTGAGGGTTTAGGGTTGAGGG
>CM021104.1:68838047-69002055 GCA_007115665.2 Sequoiadendron giganteum | reverse complement strand
GATTAAGAGGGTATAGGGGTTGAGGGATTAGGGTTTAAGGGTTGAGGGTTGAGGTTGAGGTTTGAGGGATTAGGAGGGTATAGGGGTTGAGGGATTAGGGTTTAAGGGTTGAGGGTTGAGGGTTGATGGATTAAGAAGGTATAGGGGATGAGGGATTAGGGTTTAAGGGTTGAGGGATTAAGAGGGTATAGGGGTTGAGGGATTAGGGTTTAAGGGTTGAGGGTTGAGGGTTGAGGGATTAAGAGGGTATAGATATTGAGGGATTAGGGTTTAAGGGTTGAGATTGAGGGGTTGTGGCTGGGATTAAGGGTATAGGGATTCAATTAGGGTTTAAGGGTTGAGGGATTAAGAGGGTATAGGGGTTGAGGGATTAGGGTTTAAGGGTTGAGGGATTAAGGGGGTATTGGGGTTGAGGGATTAGGGTTTAAGGGTTGAGGGATTAAGAGGGTATAGGGGTTGAGGGATTAGGGTTTAAAGGTTGATGGTTTAGGATTGAGGGTTGAGGGTTGATGGATTATGAGGGTATAGGGGTTGGCGGATTAGGGTTTAAGGGTTGAGGGTTGACATATTATCTTTCTCCCACTCTCACCATCTCTCCCTCCCTCTCTATCTCCCACTCTCTCCCATTCTCTCAATCTCCCACTCTTCACTTCTCCCCTTGTCCCACTCTCTCTTTCTCCCACTCCCCCCTCTCTCCCTCCCTCTCTCCCCCTCTCTCCCTTCCACTCTATCTCCCACTCTCCCCCTCTCTCCCTCCCACTCTATCTTTCTCCCACTCTCACCCTCTCTCCATCCCTCTCTATCTCCCACTCTCCCCATCTCTCCCTCCCACTCTCTCTCTCCCACTCCCCCCCACTCTCTCCACTCTATCTTTCTCCCACTCTCACCATATCTCCCTCCCTCTCTATCTCCCACTCTCTGCTTCTCCCCTTCTCCCACTCTCACCATATCTCCCCCCTCTCTATTTTCCACTCTCTACTTCTCCCTTCTCCCACTCTCCCACTCTCCCCCTCTCTCCCTCCCTCTCTATCTTCCACTCTCTGGTTCTCCCCTTCTCCCACTCTCTCTTTCTCCCACTCTCCCCCTCTCTCCCTCCCACTCTCTCTTTCTACCACTCTCCCATTTTCCCTCTCTCTCTATCTCCCACTCTCCCCCTCTCTCCCTCCCACTCTCTCAAAAACTCCTATACTCTCAAAAATACACTAAGAAAACCAAATTTCACATAACACGCTCGCGTTATAATGTGTGTGTGTTATAATGCAATCGTGTTTTTTAATCCACTAAAATAGTAAAAAACTCTATATACCTGTGATTTGAAGGCCCACAGTCTGCATATTCCCCTAGTTGTGCATGTGCTTCGACAAAAAATAGCTTTTTGATGATGTTGTGAAGTGTGCAAGCATCTTTTTCACATTCCATCACCTTTTCCATGATATTTTTACCACCTTTACATAAAATAGCAGAGTTTCCATGTTGAAAGACATATAATATCAATTGAAGTTTGAATTCCATTGAAAACTAATATACAATTGAATTGTGGAAGGGAACAAGCTTTTGAACAAGTCAAATTGTTGTGGAGTTTGAAGAAAGAAGAAGCTAAGGCTACATAATTGGATTGAACTCCTCCATTTGAAAGTCTGGTTTTTAAGGTATGTGAAGTCTTTACAAATTTTATTTTATTCTATTATGGCTTGCTTTCATTTTTGTTTGTCATTATAACCTTAGGTTGTCAATGCACATTTTAAATTACCAAATTATATACACAATTATATACACTTGCCAATTACCATTTTACACTTGCCAATTATAGAAATTCAGAACCATTCACCAAAATTCATCCTTTAAGACAACTCCAAGCCTCTCCCATTCCTCTGAAGGGTCCAAAAACCTTCCAATACCTCTGCACAAACGGATGCAGTACAAAGGAAAAAATCAACACCTTTCTTGACACACTTATTCAACTATATTTCCCTTCACAAAACATTTGATTCGTATACTCAAATTATCATTAAGAGTTCCCAATTCCTTAAGGACCTTCAAAACACCTTGAAAATATTGAAAATAACTGATTACAATCAACTAGGCTCCTCAAAACATCAACCAATTATTATGTCATTCACAAGTTGTCTTAAATATTCCATAATGGCACCATTGTTTACAAACACAAACTATAATTCTTAAGGCACAACCAAACCATTATTTTCTTAATAAATCTTTGTTTGAGTTAGTACAAAAAAGAAACCTTTTAGAAGTCTTCCCTTACACACAAACTTAGTTCCTTTGTTCACTGTCCACATTAATAGTAGCCAAGCATCTACAAACTGTCACATGTATCTCCCAAACCATGCACACAGTGCAACTATGATACTCATTTTTGATGCAGAATGAGTATCAAAGTTTGAAGTGTGTGCATGGTTTGGGAGATACATGTTATAGTTTTTAGATGCTTGGCTACTAGTAATGTGGAGAATCGGTAGTCGGAATTGTGAGCCACATCCAAAGCATTTTTTGGATATAACTCAAACCCAATTTTTTCAAAAATTTGAAAATGATTATCCTCAAATTAGTATTTCTCAAAGATTTTTTGAACTGCTTAAACCTTTTTATGTCAAGATAAATCAAACATGCACTACTTGTTGATTTAGACTACATATTGAATTTTCTAACCATTACCATGTTTATCATTCTATATGATTAGATTTGCATACTAACGATGTTTTGTAGGATTGTGGCATAGAAGCCCCACAAAAATCTTCAAGAGAGTTCTTATCAAAAAAATTATGTGAAATAGAGGATGGCCAGATATTCTATAGGACAACATGCTTGGATGGTTCATGCGATCATTGTGGTGGCTTCCAGCATATGCTAGTATGTCAACATATGGAAAGTACAGATGAGGTGGGACAAAAACTATTAGAGTTTGGGAAGTATAAAATAGTGGCATATGCTACAAAAGATGGGTCTCAAGCAAAAAGGTGTGATTTGGTTATTGAGAAGATTCCAGTGTACAAATTTATGACCACATTTCATGATAGTATACTATCTGAGTATGAAATGCATACCCATAGAGCCCGATGGTTGGACACGCAGTTCAAGCTATGTAAGGACACCTTTCTAGTTGGAAGCATAGTATCCATGGTTGAATTTGTAGAGAAATACACTCTACAGCCACAACATGAGGTGCATTCATAGTATTACAACTCCACACAAGTTTCATTGTTTGTGCACATAGCATTCACTCATGCATCTGATAGTACAGATGAGCAAAGGAAGGTACTGAGGGAGAACCACTTTTACATTAGTGATGATCGCACACATTCTCCAAAGTTCGTGCAAGGTTGCTTCCAGATGTTCTACAATGGTTTGGCTTAGAGGGGCATAGAATACAATCAACATATAATATGGTCTAATAACTATGCAACACAGTTCAAGAACTCGCGCATGTTCTACTGGTTGTGCAGGATGCATGTCATTATAGGTGTTCAACATATGTGGAACTTTTGTGAGGCTGGACATGGAAAGGGGGAGCATGCATGAAAAGAGAATTAGCACGAGAAGAGTTAAAGTATAAAGACAGTGCAAAGTTGATAGATGCAAAATCAATTGTCGAGTGGTGTAACACTTTGATGGGTCCAAGTAATGAAGGTACATCTTCAGTTCATAGATTTTTTTTGGTTGATGGATGATACTAACATTGCACCATATGAAGACTATTGTACACTAATAGGATCGAGTGAGGTACACTCTTTCCTTAGCTCAAATACAGGTTCATGGAGTATCAATACATGAAAGATGGCATGCTTTTGTTCTTCATGTACAATGTAAGACTGGAATGATTGTAAGTCAGGGGAGTGGGTTGACAAATGGTTCACAAGTTATCTTAGCCCACTTCACATGTATCACCCTCTGATGATGTTGGAACTGACATAGATAGAATCATCGGTCGAATTTGACCACATATCAGATCTAGTTCAACGAGGTGATATATCCACTTCCTTATTTGATTAAATTCCATATCGTTAGATCTTACTTTGTACTGTATTCGTAATGTTGACAAATTTCAATAGATTTTTTGCACATATCAATGTAGGGCATGTTTATGCAGTTATTGCAGATGAAGACAATGAAGAGGGAATAGACTATTACTTGTGTCATTGTGTTGAAACCAAAAATAAATTGGAGGCCCCGGTTATAGATGGAGAAAACATCGAATACCCTATAGGCTCAGTTGTGGTTACTAGAACATGGCTTAGAAGGTACCCACATTGAAGTGTTAAACATTGGCTATTTTAGGACTTTGACATCCATCGTAAGATTCTTCATTACTCAAACCTTGTTGTGGAATCCAATGTTCATTTGACAAAATATGGGGGTAGACCTTTGAACAAGATGTTATGGAAGGTCAGTGAGTCTGACCATGAGGCAATACTTGACACAATAAAGAGTAGAGCAGACCCGGATGGTTCGTTGGATTAATTTGTAAGTATATGCACATTGGTTCTTATTAATTTATACTTGTATGCACATTAATTTGTTTGATGCCAATGCTATCATCTTCTTTTACAGTGATTGGTGTCCCCTTGCAAAAAATGTAGATATATGAGCCATCCAAGAGAATGTCAACCAGAAAAGCAATGCAACATCCTTATTTTGATGCCTGCATGCAACATCTGTAAGTGCCTTCCATCTATTTTTATTTCATTTCCATTTTGGATGCTCTTTATTTTTCTCTTTTACTTTTTGTATTTGTAAGTAAACTACTAAGGGTTGATTGATCTTTCGTTGCAGAAAATGTTGATTTAAGAGCCATCAAAGAGAATCTCAACCAAAAACGCAATGCAACATACTTATTTTGATGATTTTGAAAAATCTTAATTTTGATTTCAAGCCATTATAAGAGAGCATGTGAAGCTTAGCGAGGGAATCTCAAGTTACTCATTTGAAGTTAACCTCATAATGAGCACCTATGATGTAGACATTTAAAAAGAATCTTGAATGTATGAGTGACATTGTAAAAGATATGAGAGAACGAAGTGCCAAAGGCATTGTAATAAGATTTAATTACATAATGAGATATACTCAAATATTGTAAGGTTGGATTTCATGTTTGGTGTAGTAGCACCTTGTTCTGTAAATGCCTTGAGTAGGAAAATTTGCAAACTTTGAATTTTGAAATGTAAACAATGTGAAAAAGGTCATATAAAGGTCATGTAAACAATTTGTGCAAATTTTTCTGCAACTTGTGTGACCAAGCAGACTGTTCCAATAGGTTGGAATAGGTATTTTTATGCTAGACATGGTCCTCTTTCGCACTGAAACATGTAGAATCGCTCTAAGCTATGTTCCACCGGATCGATCCCTTAAGGGTCCAAAGTGCAAAATGGCTGCAAACTTCAACATCCTAGTAATAAGATACCATGAAACTTATAAACTTCTCATCTGATCCTATAGAAAGGCATTGGGCCCCTCTAGAAAAACCTCTCTCGGTTTTGGCTATCTTTGAGTGGTTTTCTCGTGGCGGCGGATTTTCACTTGATGGAAAAAGTGTCAAATTCAAGCAATGCAAAGTTGCAAAGTGGTGCAAATTTTGCTTTGCAACTCTTGTGAACAAACTAACTAGTCCAACGCATTTGAATAGGTACGTTTACACTAGGAATGGTCTTTTTTTGCACCGAAACACGTAGAATCACTTCGAGCTATGTTCAACCGGATCGATCCCTTAAGGGTCCAAAGTGCAAAATGGCTACAAACTTTAGCATGCTAGTACTCGGATACCATGACACTTAGAAAATTCTCATCTAATCCTATAGAAAGGTGTTGGGCCCCTCTAGAAAAACCTCTCACGGTTTTGGCTATCTTGGAGTGGTTTTCTTGTGGCGGCAGATTTTCACTTGATGGAAAAAGTTTCAATTTCAAGCAGTGCAAAGTTGCAAAGTGGTGCAACTTTCGCTTTGCAACTCGTGTGACAAAACTAACTACTCCAACGCATCTAAATAGGTATTTTTATGCTAGGCATGATATTTTTTTGCACTAAAACACATGGAATCGCTCTGAGCTACATTCAACCAGAATGATCACTTAAGGGTCCAAAGTGCAAAATGGCTGCAAACTTCAGCATGCTATTAATCGGATACCGTGACACTTAAAAACTTCTCATCTGATCCTACAGAAAGGAGTTGGGCCCCTCTATAAAAATCTCTCTCAGTTTTGGCTATCTTGGAGTGGTTTTCTCGTGGAGGAAAATTTTCACTTGAGGGAAAAAGCGTCAAATTCAAGCAGTGAAAAGTTACAAAGTGGTGCAACTTTCGCTTTGCAACTTGTGTGACCAAGTGGACTGTTCCAAAATGTTTGAATAGGTATTTTTATGCTAGGAATGGTCCTCTTTTGCACCGAAACATGTGGAATCACTCTGAGCTATGTTCCACCGGATCGATCCCTTAAGGGTCCAAAGTGCAAAATAGCTGCAAACTTCATCATGCTATAAATTGGATACCGTGACACTTAGAAACTTCTCGTCTGATCCTACAAAAATGAGTTGGACCCCTCTAAAAAAAAATCTCTCGATTTTGGCTATCTTGGAGTGGTTTTCTCAGGGTGGCAGATTTTCACTTGATGGAAAAGGTGTCAAATTCAAGCTGTGCAAAGTTGCACAGTGGTGCCACTTTCGCTCTGCAACCCGTGTGACCAAGCGAACTATTCCAACACATCTGAATAGGTATGTTTACACTGGACATGGTCCTCTTTCGCATCGAAACATGTGGAATCGCTCTGAGCTATGTTCCATCGGATCAATCCCTCAAGGGTCCAAAGTGCAAAATAGCTACAAACTTCAGCATGCTATTACTTGGATATAGTGACACTTAGAAACTTTGCATCTGATCCTACAGAAAGGTGTTGGACCCCTCTAGAAAAACCTCTCTCAATTTTGGCTATCTTGGAGGTTTTTTCTCGTGGCAGTGGATTTTCACTTGATCGAAAAGGTGTCAAATTCAAGTTGTGCAAAATTGCAAAGTGGTGCAACTTTTGCTCTGCAACTCGTGTGACCAAGTGGAGTGTTCCAACACATATGAATAGGTATGTTTACACTAGGCATGGTCCTCTTTCACACCGAAAGTGCAAAATAGCTGCAAACTTCAACATGCTATTACTTGGATACCGTGATACTTAAAAACTTCTCGTCTAATCCTATCAAAAGGCATTGGACCCCTCTAGAAAAACCTCTCTCAGTTTTGGCTATCTTGAAGTGGTTTTCTCGTGGTCGCAGATTTTCACTTGAAGGAAAAGGTGTCAAATTCAAGCTGTGCAAAGTTGCAAAGTGGTGCAACTTTTGCTCTGCAACTCATGTGACCAAGTGAACTGTTCCAACACATTTGAATAGGTATTTTTATGCTAGGCATGGTCCTCTTTCGTACCGAAACATGTGGAATCGCCTCGAGCTATGTTCCACCGGATCGATCCCTTAAGGGTCCAAAGTGCAAAATGGCTGCACACTTTAGAATGCCATTACTAAGATGTTGTGATGCTTAGAAACTTCTTGTCTAATCCTATAGGATCATGTTGATCCTATCTACAAAAACCTCGCTCAGTTTTGGCTATCTCGGAGTCATTTTCCAGTGGTGGTGTATTTTCACTTGATGGAAAAAATATCAAATGCAAGTAGTGCAAAGTGGTGCAACTTTCATTCTGCAACTTGTGTGACCAAGTGGACTATTCTAGCACTTCCAAATAGGTATGTTTATGCTAGGCATGGTCCTCTTTCACACTGAAACACATGGAATCGCTTCGAGCTATGTTCCATCGGATTGATCCCTTAGGTTGGAGGAGTCTTAAGTTGCAAATTTGTAAGTTGCTTAAAGCAACAAATTTGAAATGATATTGAATGGCCCACTTAGCACTCATTGCATCTAAGTGATGCTCACATAGGTGACGCACTAGGCCTTCCCGGGAGGTCACCGATTCCAGTATCCTCCAACTCAAGAACTTAACACAAAGTTTTTTCCCCAAGGTTAAGCCCACTTAGCTTGCAACCCCATTTGCAAAACCTTCAGCAAGTGTTGTGCCTTATGAAACATTCATTATAGAGCCCCTTTAGCTCATCAATTGATAAGTAGGATGTATTTTCTACAATGTGTCAAATTGTAATATTGCTATCAGGATTCCATTGAGTAGTCATTTGTAGTATTAGATATAGCTCTAGCTTCTACAATATTGCACATGATTGCAGATAGTTTCAAAGATCTAGATAACATCAATAGTTCACATTACTCAAGAAGGATGAACATCTTAAAGACATTTGCGGAAATCAGGACAAGTAACCTTCTTGTGGACTTAGGGTTGCAATATTTGATCTACAACATGTTCCACCATTTCTTCAGTAGGATCAAGAACACACATAATGAAGGTGTGTTTGTAGCCATGAAAGATTATGGTTCGAACTATCCACGAGAGTGATGTTTTATCTCGACCAACCATATCTATACCATGGTTTGTTTGGAAACAAGGATGGGTTCTCTCTTCATCGGCATATACATTATTCCTCAATGTGTTCACACCAGTGTTACAAGACTAGGACTCGCCTCAGACTTGACAAGCCATTTTTTGACTTGGACTTGGGCTCGGAGCCCAGACTCGACAAATAGAAAAACCTAATAAATTCAAAGATTTGTAAGGATTTAAAACTTGTTTCATGCACCCTTTAATAAATAAACCTTAAAGACACAATAGCATCATCAAATAGAAATTACTATGATCCCATACACAAACATACATCAATCACATAAGTATAAGCACAAATTTTAGCTGAAGGAAATAACACATTTAGATATATAAATATTGTGATATTGCTATCAGGATTCAATCATGTAGTTTTACAAGTCAAACTCATTGACCCATGATTCATCAGTAGTGGTTCACAAGAACCCATCTCTCATGATAATGAATGGTTCATAAGGAGGAAGATAAATCTTCATACATTTCTTCTATCACAAATGAGATAAGTGCTTGGTTTCATGAAGGTCATGAGACAACCATTAATGGGGAGTGGATACATGAAGAACTGATGGAGAATGATAATGGATTCAGACCTGCTATAAAGGAAAAAAAAATTCGTTTCAATGATGCAAGAGGTTTTTGGTTTCACTACCAAAATGAGCCTACGAAGAATGCATGTGAAACTCATTTTGACCTTGAGGGTGTACTTACTCCATCTCAAGGATCATGCATTGAGGATGACATAGATCAATGCTAGGGCTAACCAATTAATAATTATACACGTGAATAAGTCAAACATGTACATGTCAATAAGGGAAGTACAAGTACTCAAAAACACATAAGCCTCAAAAAGTATACACAAGAATACATAGTATACACAAATTAAAACAAAGTATATGCACAAATACAAGGTATATGCATGAAAACATGTAAGACACAAAGTATACACTCGAATGCACGTAAGTCACAAAGTATACACGTAAGTTGTAAAGTATACACTTGAATACACATAACTCATATCTATTGAACCATCAATTTAGAATGCAAATATGGACAGGCATCGATAAAAGATATTTGTATTAACCAAATAGCCATGTAGGCATACATAAATATATGTTCATATAAGTATGAAATAAATGTACAAAATAGCCATATAGGCTTACGAGAATGCCATCTAGGCATTCAATGTCAAATATGTCCAATAAAAAATATGTACAAAATTGCCATGCAGGCATACAACAAAGGACTCTAGAATCAAAATTCATTGCTCTCCATGTGCAGGAAATAAAATTTTTCCCTTTCCTTTTCGCTCGGATGACAATAGGTCTATCACTCATTTTTTCTATGCTCGTGGAGTGCTCCTACTACTCCTCCTAGGGTTTAGTTCATGGTGAAGTTTTAACTATTACAATAAGAAGTAAAGACATGAATATATAGAAATTACATTATAAAAAATGATATATTTGACAAAACAATCACTTACAGCCATCTCACGATCTCTCTCCACAAGGGAAATGTCCTCATGCCCATGCTCAGGCATGCTCAAGCCCTGTATAAACCATACAAATATACAAAAACTATGTGAATCAATAATGGTTTGATTTTTCACTAACTAACATCTATAACAACAAATGTAAATTAAAATTTACCAATTTGCCTCATACCTCTTCTGTCAGAGCCATCGAGAATTGTATAGAAAATTTCACACCAATATCCATTTCCCTCATCACATTCAAAGGTGTATCGTCTTGCAACAACTGAAAATAAAACAACAAATTATTCAATGTAATCAACGATGTGCATGTATAAACAACACAAATCTATTAAGTACTTAATTCATTAGTTAAACTCTTTATTCTATTACCTGCGTAAAGGTTTGAGTAAATCCACTGCCACTGGGAAGTGTTCCATCAAAACCTCCAATAGTAGTCTTTTCAACATCCAAATTTGTATATTAAATTACCATTCGTAAAACAATGCCATTAATATGCAATAAAATTATAATTGTTTACTAGTTACATACCCTAGCGATAGGTGTACTACAAAAATAGATTGGTGGGGGGCCAGTGTATCCAGTCTCAACACTATGACCTTGCAATTTTATTAAAATCATAAAAAAAATTTAGTTAATCTTTCATTTCAAAATCAAAATTTTATAAATTAAATTCAATGAACACATGCACTAACTTTTACCTGACTATCAATGCCATATGCTTCATGAAAAATGTCAGTTGCCCTCTCCATCTCGATAGCTGCAGACGGATCCTACGTACTAGTCTCCTAAGGGTCGGTGGGGTCATGTGAACAAGTAGCCCCGCAAGATTGACACACATGTGTTCGAAGGCCACCACTAGAAGACTCCCCTGGATGGCACTATAGAATAGGGCTAGTATGATGGATGACATTTTGGGTCAAAGTGTTGATCGCCTGCAATGTCTCTACGTCAACACTTTCCTTCACGATGGAAGGCATAACAACATGCTCATGAGGTGGCCTAGCGAGAGCTCGTCTACCTTGCAGTGTAGGACACAGCTGTGCACCAAGTCTATCCTAAGCTGACCCCCCACCTCTCCCCTAGAAATCCCTCATATCAAAATAATTTGGGATTTTGTTCAATATGAACTCACTATATAGTTTCCTAAGGAAATATTGCAGGACCTCACAATTGTTGCATGGTGGATAATCAAAGACCATGTACCACCTATCATAAAACCATTCCTTCATCTGTTGGTGGTGGCACCAATGGATAGGAAACATCTTCACATTGAGGGTAAGATTTTGATTTGTGTGTGGGTCGGTGAATAATGAGCACAAATCACCTTTTGTAATTTTTAAATCTTTCACATCCTTGTATGATAGTTTATTTGCATAATAGTCCCTAGCTGTCTGCCTCCTATCTTCCCATCCAGTTATTTGCTTGCTAATTGAATCTACATTTGTTAACATATCTTTCAATGAATTTGCTAGGGTCATTCTTTTTGTGGTTGAACCATTTGGATCACTCAACCTATTGATCAAATCCTCAATTTGTTTTTTGTTGTTCTCAATTTCACTCATTAAATTTTGTTGAGTGCCAGGAGGGGGTTGAGTGATTAGCGGAGGAGGTTGATGTTGTGGTTGATTTTGATTTTGAGGATTTGGTTGGTCTTCCTGTTGAGGATTTTGAGGGTTTGCAGGTTGATTTATATCTCCTAAAAATTCAAACAAATAGATATCAAATTCAACCTAAAACTAACAAATTCAAAACAAAAACCATAGAATCCTTACCTCTTACAGCTCCTCATCGTCATGGTGCCATCGTTGTGAAGAAATACGGATTCTTGGCGAAGAAATTCTCCTCCTAGAACACAAGCACGATATTTTGGGGTTTTTGGCCACGAGTGCAACAAAAAAACCAGTCGAAATGCAAATGAGAGATTTTTTTTTTTTTTTGCTTTTAATAGTTGATAATACGAGCGTGTTATAACACGCTCGCATTATGGTTTTCAACTTTTTTTTTTCAGGGTGTCCATGGAATTGCTACCCATTTCCATGCACCTGCCCACCACTACCCACTCCCTTCCATGGAGCATATTTTACAAGTTGTTTTTGGTTCTAATAGATTTTCTTTGCTAGATGGGTATTCAGGTTATAACTAGATTCAATTAAAGTGGGAGGATCAGTTCAAAATAGCGTTTACAACTAAATGGGGCACCGTGGCCTATAAAAAAGCTGCCTTTTGGCTTATCCAACGTTGGAGAAACATTTCAGCGAGTGATAGACATGGCCTTTCATGGCCTCATGAACAAGTTTGTTCTGGTATATTTAGATGATATTACTATTTTTTCCAAAAATGCTAATGATTATTTTCCGCATTTAAAATAGATTTTTCAAAGGTCCAGAGAGTTTGGAGTATCTCTTAATCCAAAAAAATGTATTTTTTCTATGCACGAAGGTAAACTCCTTAGACACATTGTTTCGAAACAAGGTATTTCTATAGACTCTGAGAAAGTTTCTTCTATTCTTGAATTACCATTACCAACTCACAAGAAAGGCTTACAAAGATTTCTTGGAAGAATAAATTTTGTAAGGAGATTCATACCTAACATTGTAGCTTTGTTGCAACCTCTCACTGTCATGCTTAAGAAAAATGTTCCTTTCAGTTGGACCAAGGAAGGTAAGAGGAGTTGTGAGCAGATAAAAGAAGCCCTTAAAGCTGATCCTACTCTCATTAATCCAAATTATGATAGAGCTTTTATTTTTTATGCCTTTGGAGGGGTAGATACTATTTCAGCTATGTTGTGCCAGCAAAATGATGAAGGCTTGGAACAACTTGTGTATTTTTCAGCTAGGTATTACATAATTATGAGGTGAAGTATTCTTTCATTGAAAACTATATTTTTTGTTGTTGTGAGAAGCCTCAAAAAATTCAAGCATATGTTATCAAATAACATAATTCATTTATTAGTTGCTCATTCAACTGTTAAGGACTTTTTGCTTAACCGAGAATTTAATGATAAGCGTGTCGGTTGGATAACCAACGTTATGGAGTTTGATACTGATACTAAAATAACCAAGATTTTCAAAGGAAAGGGTTTGTGTGAAAAAATTGTAGAAAATAAAGCGGACAACAACTTGAAAGAAGCTAAAAATGTTGGTACAATATTAAACAATGATGATGCAGTTGTTGTTCTAGTTCCTGCTGCTACCTAGGTGCAGAAAATGATGCAATATTTGCAAATTAGTGAGTGCCCTGAAGGCTTAGACAGAGAAACAAGGAGGTATTACAAGTTATAGTCTAATCCTTTTGCAATTATTGATGGAATTCTTTATAGAAGAGACTTTCAGAGTGTTTTGCTAAGATGTGTTCAGCCTTATCAAGTGGACAAGCTTCTAGGAGAATTTCATGACGGGCCTTTAGGAGGCCACTTTGTTGTAAGAAAAACCCTGAAAATCATGCGGGCTGGTTATTATTGGTCGGATCTATTTAAAAATTCTATTTCTTGGGTTCAAAAATGTGAAAAGTGTGCCTTGTTTTCTAGAAAATAGAGGCTTGCAGTGCTGCCCTTGCATCTTATTCAGGTGGAGCAGCCATTTTCCAAGTGGGGTTTAGACTTCATTGGACCTTCAACTCACCTTCATGCATGGGTCATAAGTGGATCCTTACTACAACGGATTACTTTACTAAGTGAACCGAAGTTTTTGCTTTGAAAGAAGCAAACGAGACTTTTGTGCTTAATTCTATCAGGACTTAGTGTCAAGATTCGATACTCCAGATTCAATAATTTCTAACAATGGTTTGTCTTTCATCGGTTTCAGGATTTTTGATTGGTCAGTTAGAAATAACATTTATTTGAATACATCTTCTAACTATTATCCGCAGGGCAATGGGCAGGCAAAATCTACAAATAAGAATCTGATCTGGATAATTAAGAAGACGGTTGAGGACAATCAACGGACATGGCATGAAAAGCTTAAGTTGGCCCTTTGGGCTGATAGGGTGACTCCTAAAAGGGCCATTGGTTTTTCACCTTATGTACTTTCTTATGGAAAAGAAGCTCTATTACCTATTTCTATTGAATTACCTACTTTGATTTTTGTTAAAGAGTTGGAATTGTTGAATGAACAGCCTCTTGAAGTAAGATTTGCATAGTTGGTAGAACTTGAAGAAACGAGAAAGGAAGCATTGATACAACTTGATATACATCAAGCTCAGATGAAGAGCTCTTTTGATAAAAGGGAAAGACCACATGAATTTGTCATTGGTGATCCGGTCTTTAAGTGGAATGAATATAAGAATAAACCTGGATGACATTCCAAATTTGATGCAATTTAGGACGGGCCTTATGTGATCATGGAGTGCAAGGATCATAATGCTTTCCAACTTTCTAAGTTGACAGGAGAGGTGTTGTCTATCCTAGTAAAGCGGATCCACCTCAAGCATTACCTCTGAGATAAGTTCTATTTTGTGAATAAGTAGAGTAGTTGCTGCAATAAATGCTTTCACACATTTATTTTCAATTTCTTTCTTTTCCTAATCACTATTGCGCATGTTTTAGCTAGCCATCAAGGCCTGTTAGTTTTATTTTAGCATTGTTTTGTTTTTTTTTGCTGCTATTTGGAGTATTGCTATTCAGATTTATGAGTTTAATAAAGGGGCAGATTTGACTTCGCACACAATGAAGTGTTACAGGCAACTAGTCTAATGCTTAGCTAGCAAGCATCTAGTAGAAATCACTAAAATGTTACCAATTTTCACTACAGCTCAATTGGTGGAGCTGATTAAAGTCAGTTATATCTTAAAGTGAAAATTCAGTTAGTTGCTACATGGTTTTAAATTGTTGATTGTATATGTTCTATCAAGTACCAATTGTGCAAATATTTTGAGAAAATTGAGTTTCAAAAGTATTGCTCAAATGATTTACAAATCAAATGGAGTACGAAACTGAGTATATAAGTGATTAAGCATAACAGTGTGCTTTCTTTTATTCTATGATGCTATTCACATTAAATTTTTTCATTTGATTGCAAGAATACAAATGATGGTACAACTTTTCATTTCGATGCATTTCTTTCAGAATGGAAATGAAGCAGAAATTAAAAGATCCACACAAGTTGTGGTTTTAGCTAGTTCTATTCATTACAAGAAAGGAAGTATACAACTAAAAGAAAGTGACAAATAACAGAGGACATATCCGTCATTTCCTGAGTTGAACTTCAGTTGGTGCCTAGTATCTTGCTCCATTATTCTTCCACTCCTGACTGTATCTACAAAAGATTGAGAAAGGTGTCAATTAAGAGCTTGGGATATGAACTATACTACATGCCCTACTAACAGAAATATAATTCAATCCTTGGGATGCATTGAATCAACTAAAATAAAAGTGCAAGAATCAAAGCTAAAAGAGTAAACATCATGATATTTATTGTTTTTTGCTAACTTTGTTTGTTTCCTGTGCAGGTATAGGAAAAGCCATGAAGCTGATTATTTTCTAAAGACATAAAAGCATGTGAGGTAAAACAGGCTCCCACAAGGGTAGAGCTTGGCATGTTGCCGCTTAAATTTACAAGTGGGCCAAGTAAAACAGTATAATTATCATTCTCATCTGAGCCATTCAACTGAAGGAGTAAAAAAAAATTCCAGTCATCAAATAAATTAAGCGTATTGTTCATTCATAACAATCAATTTTGAGCATTAAATGAAAATTACAGATGAACAATAGATTTAACTGATTCAATACAGCTGAAAACTATCAGTTTGCATTCTGAAAGGTTTAAATATTTCTGCCACGGTTTTTTTTTTGCTGCTTTAAGTCTGTTCACATTGGATGTTATTTCATATTATTCTATTTAGGAGCAGCAGTGTTCTATCTCACAAACAATGATAGTGAACAGGCATACATAATGCCTTATCAATGAAGCACTAATGAATAAAAACATGGAGAAAATTATTGCTCTATCTCATGATTTTTTGAGCTGAAAGTACATGTTTTCTGGAAGATTTCAAGTTGTGACTAGAAGGTGACAAGCACAAAATTGATCTTACAAGAAGAGTTGTTACAGTAGTGTGTACACAATGCAATAGAAAAGGATACATAAAGATGTCATAGCAGTAATGGTATGAAGTGAGTTTCTATCATATCATGATAGTAAACAAACTGAAAGAGCCTTCAATAGGCATGACAAATCATCAATGCATGGACAATATAGGTAAGAAGCAATTCCGAGTTTCTTGTTTCATGTCTTCGCGACGAAATCTTTGCATAAGATTCAAAACAGTTATAAGAGGTAAAGAAAATGGAGAACTTTAAATGCTTTGATCTTTGTCAAGATTTTAGATGTAAACACATAGCTGCAAAAGGTGTGACTGGTGAATGAGAAAACAATGAGAAGTAGACCAAGTTCCAAAGGTGCAATAATCATGCAGCTACAACTAAGCAAAAAAAAATTTGTAAGTCATAGACCCTATTTCAGCTTTCAGAGCTATTTTTTACACGGGTTTTCCATAAGGTTTCAAAAGTATCTATGTGAGGAAGTATTCAAGGTTTCAATTGTTTTTTTTTATTAATGCCAAATACAATCAGAAAGCGGTGTTCATTTCAAAAACTCATAATTTATAAATGAAAGCATCACTTGTTTCAATGATAACCTAAAAGGCAGATTTCATTTTTTTTAAATGTTGAGTTTTCTTCCTAACCCACATGGGGTTTTTTCACAGAATACAGAAATAAGTATTTTCATTCAAAAAATGGATTATCCAAATAGGGGTTTGAAAGGAAATGCAGAAATGAGTAAATTTATTTCAAATACAAAGATTTTCTTTCATTTTCCCGAATACCCATATGAGGGTTTGATTTTAAAAATGCAGATTTATTCAAAATATTAAGTACCCATGAAGGGATTTTTTACAAAACGATGGTTTCTCTCCATTTCTAGAATACCCACATTGGGGTTTTTGATCAAAGAGAAGATAGCTACAATTTCTAGCTAAACCCATGTGGGGTTTTCAACAGGAAAGACAAATAAAGGTTTCCTTTCAGAATCAAGAGTTACCCATGATGGGGTTTTACAATAAAATGCAGATTACAAGCACCCAGTTGTGTTCTCATGGTGCGGCCAAATGGAGGAGGAATTTCATTTATAGAAGTCACAAAGAATATAAAAACCCCATCTCAATTTTGTTGTCTTATAAATCACAAATTTGAAGATGAAGAATGTAAAATGGAGTGAGAAATGCATAAAGAAAATATTGAATCACACATTCATGGTGTGGCCTAGGTAGTGGTTTGCATTTTTTTCATTCAAACCAGCAAACATAGCTTTCATATTTTAAGCTTTTTAAATCTTTTGATTGAAAGAAATAGAGAAAACACAAAGCTATGGAGAAGAGATCTTACCCTTGTCAAAGCAGTAGAGGAAAAGAAGTGGTGCGGCCAAGCCTTAAGAGCTTTCAAATCTAGAGCTCAAAATCACCAATGCTGGCTAGAATGAGATAAGAAAAACATAGGAAAATGAACACTAAAAAATTAGACAATGAATAGCATGAAGATGTCGTGGCCATAATGGATTTTGCTTCCAAAATCCAATGGTAAAGCCATCAAAAGACCATGAAATCGACTTACCACGAGTTGCAAAAGAGGATTCGACCAAGAATCTGAAGAGATATGAGAATTTCAAGTTGAAAGTCAAGCTCTCATGGTGGCGAAATCTCCTCCCAAATAGAGTTCACTCTCAAAGAAAAAGGTGACATGAAATGACTTTAGGGTTTTCCTTCTTTTTGTTCTAGTTGCCCTAATTCGACCCATGGAGAGGATTGGTTAGTTTGAGAGTTAGGAATTTCAATAAATTTTTTGGTGGTTATTGTTAAATTCCTAGGTCGGGCCTTTTGGAGAGCTTCTTAAGAATTCATGAGCCTTAAGTGTTAATAATTTTAGGGTCTTATTTAATACTTAATGCATTTGATTTTAAAAACAATACTTGTGTTATACCTTAGAAAAAATGGAGATTAATAATGCCTCATGTTTTTATATTAATCTTGAGAGGAATAAATTAAAATAAGAGTGTGATAAATAATTGTGCCTTAGGCTTTATTTTAGTTGATTTTGTAGAAATCTGATAAATCTTGGAAAGAGTATGTCTTAGGCATTTTTATTTTTCAATTGATTTTTAAAGAAAATCAATTAAATATGTAATGGAGATGGCTCTATATTTTTATGAGAAAAATCAAGTATTGTATTAGAGGAATAAGGTTGTATTTTGCAAAAGATTTATCTTTAATTGCAAAAATAAAGCAATTGTAAGAACTGCATAATGTAAAGCAGAGAATAAAATAATAATTTATAAATTGTTTTACTTATTATTGCTATTTTTAGCAGTTTGCATGAAAAGATAGGTTTAATTTTCTTCTGGTGGGATTTGGGCTAGATGGTGAGAAGATGAGTTGTTTTATTTTCTTTAAAAGAAAATTTTGCCTATTTTTAGAGTCCTCATGGCATGCACATGCAAAAAGTGAGACTGTTCCACTTTTGTGCCAACTTCTTGGGCAGTTTTTGATGCTTTTCCTTGAGCTTTCTTCTTGAGCTCGGATTAGGGTTTTAGTGATATATCTTGGAGAAAAACTTAGTGTTTTTCTAGACCAGATTATTGTTTCTTGCTTTGATACACATTCTAAGAGATTATAAAATTCTTTTACTCAGTTTCAGACGTTGGAATACTCCTTCAGTTCAATAAAAGCAACATTCCTATCTCCAATTTTTGTCTATATTTGTAGTTTTAGTATGATGTCTACATTGTGATTCTATTTATAGATCCTTTTCATGTCCTATTATTACAGATCATTGATACAGAAAGTTCATTTAATGCAGGTTGCATGTTGTGTTGAAGTCTAAACCTTAATGCAAATCAATTATGTGTTGGATGTCCATGAGAGATTGTGAATTCATTGTTGTTTTTTTGAAGACTGTTTGTGGGTAGAATAATAAATTTATCTTTAATTTTTGGAATCATCTTAGATAAAAGTTTTTCATTTCAGTCATATTTTCTCTCCTTTTTCCCAAAAAATCACTTAGAATAGGATTCATCATTCGGTGAACCAACTCACTGTGGAGATTCCATTTTCACATAGATCATCCACATCTGAAAAGGGTTTCCATTTTTTAATAGATAGTTTGATTTCTACAAATCTAATAAAGGGTGCATATCTGATTGATAACAGGTTGTCAACTTCATTTTTACAATACACATTTCATATGGAAGTATAATAGTAGTCACATGAGTGTATGGAATTTTTTATATATTGTTCTCCACAAATATTAATGAGTTTGAGGTTGAGTAAGGCTAGGAAATATTCATAATACTTACCTTGAGTGGGTGGAGGCATACATTGAAATACAAGGTTCCTTTTATTTAAAATATTTTACTTTGTATCATATTTTTCCTTTCCATTGTTCGTTAGAACATTTATTTCTTCTTTATATGTTTTTCTTTCTTTTAATATCAATCTTTGACACACAACTTTTCAATTGTTTTACCTTTGCACCCATCTCATCTCATACAATAAAGATGAGACATGGAAAGATTTTATTAATCTAAATATAATGATTAATTTCAAAAAAATAAAGTGTAAAAAGTAAATTTAAGAATGATGCATGTTTATTAAGAAAATTGTTATATGTAATATTTATAAATAAAGGTTATCTATAATTTAGTTATCACCTCTAATTTAAAAAAAAATAACTTCATTTGAGTATTAATTATTTGTATACTTTTGTATACTTGAGAGGAAAGACCAAACATAATGATGAGCTAAAAACAAAATGATTTCCTTCGCTTCTGATAATGGGATATGTGCTCCCTTCAATTACATATACCCTCCATGGTTCATAGTTGTAATTTGCAACATACACATAACCATGTCTATGTAAGGAAATTAGAGTAGCAGAAACAATTTCCTATGACAATCTTGAGAAGAAATATTATGCAAAATTTAAAACTGATCTAACAGTTACAAAAAATCTAGAAACACATTCAACAAAAAATAAATAGTGCACACAAGATATATGTGGGGAAAACCCTTTTGGGTGAAAAACCCCACACTCCAAAGCCTACTCATTTTATTTCAAATCCAACAACAAGATTGCATACACTTGTGAAGCAATTCTTTTACAAGAATATCACTAGTAAACAACTCTAAAATAATTTTAGCAGAAATTCGACAACATAACAATACCTACAATATCAACACACAAACTACTACTCAAGCCTTCAACTTATAGCCTTCTGGCTATAAAAGAAACCACTAGTGGTTTACAAAACCATGTGCTTGTCTTCTCCACCAAGATTCTAGTCTAAAAATAAGCTCTCACGTCCAAATTTATATTTCCCAATTTTGACCCTTATGGATGTCATAAATTTTTTCATAATGTTCCTAAAAACAGGCCTTCCATAACCCACCACTATGTGGGAATCTTCTGACTTCTAATTAACCAATTTTCAATGCACTGACAATGAGTAACAACTATAGAAAATAATTAAATACAAAAAAAATGCTACAAGAAATCTGCAAGCTTGAGACACCTCATCTCCCAACATTCGCCCACATGTTGAATACCTTGCAAGGGCCAAAGGAAGCATACCATCATGGATCAACTACTAGGGGCCAAAAGGCCCATAGACTCATAACACCACATAAATTTCACTGTGCTCATGGGCTTATTTAATGCATCTGTAACATTTTCCATTGTATCTAATTTTTCCAGCTTCACCCTGCCATCCTTGACCACATCTCTCAAGAATTGATATTGAACATCAATGTGTTTGGTCTTGGCATGAAAATCTGGGTTCCTCACAAGAAATATTTCACTCTAAATTTCATAATAAAGTGTATTTGCACCCTATTTCAATCCAATATTTAAAAAAAAATGATTCATCCAAATGGCTTCTTTACATGCATGATTAGTTGTGATGTACTCTACTTCAAAAGTGGACAAATAAACCATAGCCTATCACTTGCTCATCCAACTGATTGCACCATTATTAAGAGTAAACACATATGCATTGGTGAACCTACTTCTATCGACATCACCAGCCCAATTTGAATCCAAAAAACCATGAATACTCAAGGAATGTAGATCTCTTGTACCATGAAAACATATAGAGTACTCTATTGTACCCCACAAATATTAGAAGACCCGGGTCTTAACTACATACAAATGTACTCTTCCAGGATTAAACATAAAATGAGAAAGAACACACATTGCTTGGGCAATGTTTGGTCTTGTACAAACCATATCATACATTAAGCTTCCAACTACACTCTGGTAAGGAACTCTAGTCATGTCTTCCATCTTCAATGGGGATGTAGGACATTGTGAAATAGAGAGCTTTGTTCCCAATGTAACAAGAACACAAAGTGGTTTACAATCCTACATGTTGAACCTTTGAAAAATAGAACAAACATACTTACTTTGGACAAGCCATAGATTTTTGTTCTGACGATATCTTTTGATCTCCATCACAAGTATTTGTTTTACAACACCAAGATCTATCATTTCAAATTTCATAGAAAGCTGAGATTTCAATTCTGCAATCAAACCTTTTCCTTTCCTAATAAATAATATGTCATCAACATATAAATTAATTACCAAGAAACAATCACCATCAAATTTAAAATATACATAGTGATCATATTTAGACTGCACAAACCCCAAACTCAACACATATGTATTAAACTTCTTGTACCACAACCTAGGACTTTGTATAAGGACATACAAATATTTATTTAACTTACAAACCAACTTGCATTTACCTTTTACCATGTAGTGCTCACCTAGGTTGTGTCATATAAATTTCTTCCTCCAAATGACCATTAAGGAACACACTTTTCACATCCATTTTTTCCACCTCCAGATCATAAGCTACTGCAATAGATAATAAAAAATAAATTGATGTCATTTTAGCAACAGGAGAAAAAATATCACCATAATCAATACCCTCAACCTGAGAGTATCCCTTCGCAACCAACCATGCCTTATACTTTTCAACGTTTCTATCTTAACTAATCTTTTTCTTAAACACCCATTTACATCCAATAGGTGTTCATTCTTCAGGCAATGATACAAGGTCCCATGTACCATTCCTTTTAAGTGCTTCCATCTCTTCATCCATGGCTATTTTCCAAAACTCTACATCATTCATACCCAAAACCTCTTGCATAGATCTCGGTTCATCAACGTTAGTACTCAAAGAAAATATACACTTCCAATCATCAGGTGAATACCCATACCTTTGGGGTGGTTTCCTTTACCTTATAGACCTTTGAACAAGTTGAGGTGGAGGTTCTTCCACTTTGTTCTCCTCTTCTTCCTCTTCTGAAGAATCAGAGTTTGATGAGATTTCCTCAAATTCTTGACTATTTTGGGGTCTTGATTCAACTTCCTTGGGCGTAGAAGGAATTTGAACCACATCCTCTTTTTTTTCAATTTCTTTATGCTATTTTGGCTAAAAATTAACAGGAGAAGACTTAGTTTCTCTAAAAATAACACTTTTGGAATAAATTACCTTTTTGTGCAATAGGGTCCCAAAGCTTGTATCCTTTCACACCATAGTTGTAGCCGATGAAGATACATTTGATAGACTTAGAATCTAACTTTTTTCTCTTCTCCTTAAGCACATGTTCCTTTGCCTCACAACTAAAAACTCTCAGATGTCTAAGTGAAGGATTTTTCCCTGACCACACCTCCATTGGTGTTTTATCAACAAGAATTAATGTAGGATATCTATTTATAAAATAACAAGTAGTGGCAATAGCATCAACCCAAAAAAATTATTCTAGACTAGCTCCAATCAACATGCTCCTAGCCTTATACATCAACATTCTATTCATTCTTTCTACAACTCCATTCTACTGTGGAGAATACGGAGTTGCCTTTTGTCTCTAATCGTGCAATCTATACAAAATATTTCAAAGTTTCTAGAATAGTACTCACTGCCATTCTCAGTTCTCAAAAAAATTATTTTATTTCTAGTCTGAGTTTCTACCATAGCCTTGAATACCTTAAAATGACTGAAAATTTCATATTTACTCTTTAAAAAATACACCAATGTCCTACTGAAATCATCAATAAAAGTAACATGTAATAAACTGATTTACCAATACAAGTAACATCAATAGAACCACATACATCAAAATTAATTAGATCCAAGATATATGAAGACTTATGAGAAGACAAGTAAAACTAAACACAGTTTTATTTACCATAAATACAGTGTTCACAAAAATCAAACTCAAGATTGCAATCATTCAACCCCTCAATGAGGTTCATATTTTTTAGGGCTTTTAAGCCATTATATCCAATGTGGCCAATCCTTTGGTGTCATAACATGGTATTCCTTTTATTAATCTTTGATTCGGTAGATAGAGCACCCTTGGGTACCTAGAAGCCATGACCATCCAAAGAAGAGGAAACCATCTATTTTTTCAGCAAAGCAGTTTCTAGCTTAATCTTATTAGAAGTGTTATTGCATTCAACTATTCATGCATCGAGTTGGTACAATGTACCCAATATTATTATTCTCTCTATCACCATAGAAAATCTCACCATTTTCAAACCTACTTTAGAAAACTATACATGATGAACACCCACATCTATTAGCTTGCTAACAAATAATAAATTTATTTCTATTCCTAGGATATGCAAGACACCATCAAATCGTCTAAATCTACCATCATTAAACTTCACATGAATACTACCATGGCCAAAAATATCAAGGAAAGAATCATCACCCAAATACACCTTACCACCTAAACCTTAGATTTTGGGGGAGAGAGGGTGCTCTCTTGCACTTCTAGGGTTTTTCACCTAAAAGGAGAGAGTTCTTTCAACCCAAAACTTGGAGGTTCATTCAAGATTGATTGTAAATGTGATTGTAAATGTGTCTAAATGAAATGTCCTAAATATAATAAACTGATAAAATAAGCTAACTAATCATGTGAATCTAATGAAATGCAATATGTTTGAAAACACAATGTAAAATGACCTAAGAATGCATACAAACAAAAACCAAAATGAAAGAGACTTGAGAGGTGCACCTAGAAATTGAAGCTTGATGCAGAAAGGCTTTGATATCTTGCAGAATTTGTTGTTGAGGCCAACTAGGACACTTACACCAAGATGGGTGACTTAATACTATTTCAAGGACATTTTGGTAGAATAGGTTTCGGGAAACTCGGTATTCAGAACTTACAAAAACACTTTCCAGGCCTAGCAGTGGGACTAATTCACCATTGATGGTGACTTAGTCCACCTTTAGTTTTCGAGAATCTTGAAGATGCAATTTGTATATTTCGGTTTGTACTTCAGCTCCTAACAATAATGCAAATCTGAATTTACAGACTTTGAGATGTAGGTTATCTCCATGCTTCTTTTAGCGTTTTGTTAACTTTGAATGATTTTGATGAGATGTTGACACCTTTTAACACCTTGCTCTTTGAAAAATATGCATTAAAAGACTTGCAAAACACACATGCAAAGAAGGGAAAAGGGTTAAGGGTTAGAGAATAGTGGTTTTCCTTAGTCAAACCCTATTTTGGTAATCAAACCCTAAAAATGAAATGAGATGGAAAGCGATTGGTGAATGAACAACATGCAAACGCTAAAACTCACCAAACCCTTGAAGTAGAAATCTAAAGATATGCAAGTAGCGGCTCCAAAGGATGAATGCTTGGATTGTTGAGGAAGGTAGATAGCTTGATCATGAGTTGTTGGGGGGTTGAAAATGAGGGGAAAACCTTTATTTATACATGGTTTTCCCTAATTCCCGAAAATACCTCATCAAAGGCTGACCTCAAGGTCTAGAGAATAATATCCTACCAAAAAAATAAAATAATTATAATTTTTAAGCCACATGGGACTAAGTCACCCCAGGTGGTGACTTGGTCCCACCAGGGGAATTTTACTAGGTGTCAAAAATTAAAATACATTTAATGATTGTTCCGGGATTATCCTCTGAAACATACTCAAATATGATCTGTAAGTGCATTAAGGGGTCATTTAAATATAAGAAAGGGTCAATTTATTGATGACAATCCTAGAAAAGTGTGAGAGTTTGTTACAACTCCTTACAACACTTTGAAATAAGGCTTGGTAAGAGGTTATTTAAGTGAATTACATTAGAAAGGTCCTAGAAAAGTGAGAAAGTATGTTACAACACTTCACAAGACCTTTTTAAGACATCATTAGGTTTTTAATGATTTACAAGTGTTCAAGGCCTAATGTGAATGTGTTGGCCACATTACAACATTAAATCTAGGAAATATTAGGCCAAAATCCATAAGAAAGGTCCAAATGAGCGTAAAAATGTCCAAGGATACATTTTTTTGAAACATATTTAGCCCCTACTTTAGTGAGAGGATGAACTTGCTTCAAACTCACACTAAGGTAGCCCAACATGCATATCGAGAGGGATCCAAATTCACCCACGCTGGAAAGATGAGACAACAGTAATCAAGAAGGATGATGAAGCCCCCAAGATCAAGATCCTAAGGCAAACCAAATATTAGCACAACATATCACACAAGAAAGTGATGTAAAAGAATGAAAGGGAAAGGAAAAGAAAAATTCAGATCAAGCTTCGATCATTTTTCTAGCTAGTTGTGGATTAGATCTAGGTTGTTTGTCCAAGAGGATGCGTACTCACTCTGAGGTGAAAAAACTCATTGTTGTCCATCGGGTGAAAAGGCCAAAAATGTGAGAAACATACACTCATGGCTAGTATGCAGTCACACACATAGAGGTGGCTATGGGGAAATTCATGTAGCTAGTTGGGCTTCCTGTTTAACCATACCAAATTTATACCTCCTGATAACTTTAATAAGGAACCACACAATAAAATGACATTTCAAGCTTCATGAGACAAGAAAAAAATTGTATGCTTGGAGCTCATGAATAAACAAGATGGCACCATAAGCATGCAAGTTGTGTTACGTAAGGTGGACATATAACAAATGCAAAATGTAACATGCAAAGGATGTTCAAAGGAGTCTTTATTAGTTCATGTGAGGTCTTTAACTTAGGAAACATTTTTTCTAATGTCTCCAAGAGAGGACCAATCAAAGAATAGAAAATTCACAACTTAGGGGATGTAGTATGTTGCATCAGGCCACCAAGAGGAATGTAATATTCTAAGATAGATCACATTCATGAAGGACATTACACCCAATTTCATCCACAAAGCAACAAACACATTATATGAAACAAGAAGGTTGCAATAAGAACCAAGAAAAGTAAAAATGCAAAAAGAAATAATGTCAATGTATGTCCCCACTTTAAAGGAATTGCTACACACCATACTATGAGCAATTGCTTTAAAGTAGAAAAATGAAAAATGTAGAAAGAAAGAAAGAAATGAGAGCCATGTTGGAAATCCCCTATGCCAAGTCATATGTTTTCGAGTAAGGCTACGCCATGCAAAGACAAAGAAAAATAAAGGGAAGGGGTTGGCCCCAAAATGAAAACACCAAACACATAAGGGATCTATGGATTTGGGGTCAGTATGTTTGTTGCTGCAATGTTTTGTTTAGAGAGCTCATAACTATCATCATCCCCCAAATACACATAGAACTAGAAGAATGACACAAATAGAGAAAAATTAAAGAAAAAGAAAGATTATTTTGGGTCAAAATGGAAGAGACATAGGGTGTCTCAACACATTGCATCAATGTGGCACATTAGCATCTTTAGGACATATCACTAACCTATTCCTGGGTGGCAATATAATGAGCTCTTTATTTAAAAGTATTTGTAATTTTCTTTCACATTCAGACGGTGGAAAAAGGGGAAACTTAAGATTTGTAACTTGTAAGGCCTCTTGCCATGACTAGATTTTCCCTTTTCTCGAATAGAAGGAGAAGGAAGACCCACATGGACCCTAGTTTCCTTATTATTTTCAGCGAAGGGTTTTTCTCGAGGAAGAAGGATGTTGAAATCAAGGGGAGAATGAGAGGTCACTATCTTATTATCACAAAGCCTTAGATATTCTCTAGGAGGCTTGTTTTTACAAGGGGGATCTTCATAACCTATCCCCTTAGTATTGTCATTAGGTGATATTTTCTAATTAAATTTATGTATTTCATGTTTGATTGTTGTGTTACTTCCTTGTTTTCTCAAAATGGTAAAACCTTTGCCATAGGTTTGTTCAAGGTTTATTGAAGTATTTGTGACTTGGTGATGATAAAATGGCTAAGTGGTTGTTTGTTTAGAAGAACTAGGTCCACCTTGTGTAGGGAACTTAGGTTCTTTGTGTATTTCAGGATGTAAGTAACCAAATGGCTCAAAGGTGATATTGTAGGAAGTTCTTGGGATTTCATGGATGGATAAAAGGATTCATTAGCTTCAAGGTTGTCAAGGAAATCATTTAGGAACCTATTCATGCTATCATCATCTTCTACAATGATGTTAATATCATGAGGAGGACATGCATTAGGATTTGATTGAGCAGGAGTGGGTTCAAGGTCATTAGGATCCATTCCAAAGGCACAACTTGACATGTCAACTAAGGATTTTAATGACATCCAAAAATTATTAAAAGACATAGCCATAATGCTTTAATGAATGAACAAAAGCTAAACCCAAGAAATGGAATAAAATAACAAATATAGAAATAGTAACACAGATGCAATAACAAAAAATAGAAATACAAAAAATATTCAAAAAATGAGAGAAATTACATTGTAGAATGTGCAGGTGGACTAAGTCACCCAGTGTGGCGAATTAGTCCCAACAGTGATTTTTTTAACAATTTTCATAATTTTGAATTGGTTTTTTATAGATTTTAGGTTTTCAAATGCAGATACAATATGAAAATGCAGAATTTTTTTGAATGTTTAATGAAATGAAATGCAAAAATACAAGCTATATGAACATTTCACTAATACAATTTCAGAAAACCTGGAATGCAAAACAATGCAAGACCTAATGCAATGTTGATGTAAGCTTTTCCTGGGATGCAAATGCACTTGAAATAAGAATTAAATATGTTCTAAAGGCGGGTTCACCCAAATGAACCATATATTTTGGGGGAGAGAGGGTCCCCTCTTGCACTTCTAGGGATTTTCACCTAAAAGGAGAGAGTTCTTTCTACCCAAAACTTGGAGGTTCATTCAAGATTGATTGTAAATTTGGTTTGAAATGTGTCTAAATGAAATGTCCTAAATGAAATGTCCTAAATGTAATAAACTGATAAAAGAAGCTAACTAATAATGTGAAACTAATGAAATGAAGGATGTTTGAAAAGACAATGTAAAATGACCGAAGAATGCATGCAAACAACAACAGAAATGAAAGAGACTAAAGAGGTGCGCCTGAAAACCGAAGCTTGATGTAGAAAGGCTCTGGAATCTTGCAAAGTTTGATGTTGAGGCCAACTAGGAAACTTACACCAAGCTGGGCAACTTAGTCCTATTTTGGGGAGATTTTGTCAAAACAGGTTTCGAGAAACTAGGTATTCGAAACTATAGAGAACACTTTTCAAGCCCAGTAGTGGGACTAATTCGCCACAGATGGTGACATAGTCCACCTTCATCTTTTGGGAATCTCGAAGATGTACTCTATAGATTTTGGTTTGTACTTCAACTCCTAACAAGAATTTCGATCCAAATCTATAGAATTTGACCTATAGGTTGTCTCCAAGCTTCTTTTAGGGTTTTGTTGACTTTGACTGATTTTGATGGGATGTTGACACCTTTTAAAACCTTGCTCTTTGAAAAATCTGCATAGAAGACCTGCAAAACACACACATGCAAAGAGGGGAAAAGTGTTAAGGGTTAGTGAATAGGGGTTTGCCTTAGTCAAACCCCATTTTGGTAATGAAACCCTTGAAGATGAAATGAAATGGAAAGAGATTGATGAATGAACAACATGAAAATACTACAACTCACCAAACCCTTGAAGTAGAAATCTGAAGATATATAGGTAGCAACTCCAAAGGATTAATGCTTGATGTGCCTAGAATGCTTTGATTGTTGAGGAAGATAGATATCTTGATCATGAGTTGTTGGGGGGATGAAAATGAGGGGAAAAATCTTTATTTATACGTGATTTTCCCTAATTCCTGAAAATACCTCATCATAGGCCAACCTCAAGTTCTAGAGAATAATATCTCGCCAGAAAAATAAAATAATTTTGATTTTTAAGCCAAATGGGACTAAGTTGCCCTAGGTGGAAACTTGGTCCCACCAAGACAATTTTACTAGGTGTCATAAATTAAAGTGCATTTAATGATGTTTAACGGGATTATCCTTTGAAACATAATCAAGTATGACCTATAAGTGCATTAAGGGGTCATTTAAACATAAGAAAGGGTCAAGTTATTTATGACAAGCTTAGAAAAGTGTGAGAGTTTGTTAGAACTCCTTAAAACACTTTGAAATAAGGCTTGGTATGGGGTTATTTAAGTGCATTACATTAGTAAGGTTCTAGAAAAGTGGTAAAGTATGTTACAACACTTCACAACACCTTTGTAAGACATCAGTAGGTTTTTATTGATTTACAAGCGTTGAAGGCCTAATGTGAATGTGTTGGACACATTACAAAATTAAATCTAGGAATTATTAAGCCAAAATCCATAAGAAAGGTCCAAAATGAGAGTAAAAACGTCCAAGGATACATTTTTTCTGACACACCACCATCATTGTTTTCATACTTACTAAACCATTTTATGCTAGGAGTCATTTGGAAAG
Source organism: Sequoiadendron giganteum (assembly GCA_007115665.2). Lineage (NCBI taxonomy): Eukaryota > Viridiplantae > Streptophyta > Pinopsida > Cupressales > Cupressaceae > Sequoiadendron > Sequoiadendron giganteum. The sequence goes on along the minus strand of CM021104.1, from coordinate 68,972,351 downwards.
ATGCACCTGAGTCTATCAACCATACATTATCACCTGCACGAGTGGCCAAGGCTAAAATAAAGGCATCTACATCTTCCTTCTAAGACTCTGAATCAAAATCTTGCTTCTTCTTCTTCTTCTTCTTCTTCTTCTTCTTCTTCTTCTCTTCTTTATAGTCCTTTCAGAAGTGTCTGGGTTTTCCACAATTCCAACATGTTACCTTGGACTGACCAAGAGATTTTGATCTCCTCTTATTTTTGGATTTGGAATGGCCACACTGCTTCTCATCTTTGCCTCATTATTTTTGTCTTCCTCGAACACTCAAAGCCTCTTTCGCATTTAGAGAGACCTTCCTTCTCATCTCTTCGAAGAGTAGAGAATCAACAACATCGTCCATCTTCAAGATGACAAAAGTGCTCCAAATGGCCATGACTAGGTTGTCCCATGAGTCTAGCAGTGAACACAACAAATTTTGGCACCTTCCTTCTTCATCCATCTTAACCCCAACTGAGTTTAACTAAATAACCATAATATTGAATGTTTCCAAATGCTCAAAAATTCCTCCACCTTCTTCCATTCTCAAGGAATACAACTTCTTCCTCAATAAAATCTTATTTACTATGGATTTGGCTTGGTATATCTCACCCAACTTCTTCCAAAGACCCTTTGAAGTGGGTTCTTCATGGACATTTATCATGATTGAATCTGCAAGTCATATTCTAATGAGACCTTTAGCTTTTCTATCCATTACATAATATTTTACAACCAAAGTTGGATTCATAGGCCTTTGGACATTTTCATCCACTACATCCCATAGATCCCAAAAAAGTTCGTACCAAAAAACTTCTCTACCTCAATCTTTCCAAATATTCTCACCATTTGAAAAAGATATATACAACAAGATCACAAAGTATCCTCTGCACAAAATCCCACTCAAACCTTCATTAGCTCTGAACAATAGGTGATAAGGTGTTGTGGGGAAGTTCTATGGCCTAGGTCATATAACACCACTCTTCTCCAATTACCATTCAATAATGTCCTAGAAGCTCAAATTGGATTTACTATCAACCCAAAGGGGAGTAAATTCTCAACAAGGATGACCTAGGAGGGTTTTTTTCAGTTTTGAAGGGTTCATCACCAAAAAAATCTTGGAAAAGACAACTTAACATTCAACTCACAAAACCTTATCATGCAAGTCAAATCATGCATGCAAATAATAACATTAAGCAACATCAAGTTAGGGTATGTGTACCTGGGAAGTCTGGAAATGTGATGAGGATTCTAGAAATATAAAAATACTGTCAAAATATGTTAGGGAGGACTTAGACACCCTTACTTTTGTCTTAGTTCCACTGCTATTTTTCAAGGGAAATGTAGAATCTTCAGATGTCAGAACATAATCTAGAAGAATCTTTGTAAAATACCCTTTGGAAGACTAAGATTCCCTTACTATTGTCTTATTCTCATTTTTAATTTCTATTTTTTTTAATCTAATCTCAAGGCTCAATGTATGCACTTCCTTCTTCTTAGATCTTAGACCTCCTAAAAATTTCTAGATCTCGCATGTAGGTGAGTTTCCGTGAAGATGAAAGTTTTACTATGCAAATTATAGCAACTTTACACTTCAAATGATCTTCAAGTATTCAACCTAAATCTGAAAACACAAACACACAAGAGGGAAAAAACTTGTTGATTGTAAACTAAATGGGGGTTTTCCTTGGTCAAACCACTTGTTGGTAATTAAAGCTTGAAATAAAATGAAATAATGGAGGGAAATGATGAATGAACAAAGTGCTATGTTGCAATTCACCAAACCCTTGTTGTGAAATTTGTAAACTTGTGTGGGATGCATAGCTTTAATGTAGATCTTGAAATGTTTGAAAGCTTGATAGATCTGGACTTGAATTTCTTGCTTGAGTAAAAACCCTACATCACAAATGTTAGTTCAAAAACACACATGATGCAAGAATATCCTTGACATGATGCTTTAATCTTGATGATGGCTCCAAATGCTTGAACAGTTTCTCTTGAATGCACCAATTTTCTATTATGAATGAATACATGAGTTGCTAGGATGAAAGTGAATGAATGAACCTTGTATTTATATGTATCCATGCTTAATATCTTGAAATTACACCACAAAAAGCCGACATATGAATTAATTAATTAAAGGACTCTAAATCCTACCAAGATTTTAAATTAAATCCTAAAAATAACTTAAGGGGGACTAAGACACCCTAGGTGGCTTCTTAGTCCCGAGGCTTGAAACTCGGGGTGTTGACTCCAAAAAGGGGCCCATTTAAGGTGCTTTTAAAAAAAGGGTCCCAAGACCTTTGGGGGACAAAGATTCCCTAGGTGGCGTCTTAGTCCCGACCCAAAAATCAATAACACAACTAAAATCATTAAATTATCATTTATCCTTTGATGTTTGTTGGGATTATCCATAAAAATATGCAATTCATTAGGCTAGTGGATGCAAAATAGGACCAATTAAGACATAAATAGGGATAAACAAAGAAAGGCGGGCCCAAAAAGTGTGAAAATGCAAGGGTATTCATTTTCCTACACTACATAAATAGTTTGCACTTTTTTGAGAGGATGAACTTGCTTCAAACTCACACTAAAGTAGCCAACCACACAATCAAGAGGGGTTCAAATGTATAAATGCTAGTAAGATAGGATGATAATAAAAAAGAGGGTGGCTAAGCCCCCAAGATCAAGATCCTATTACAGACCAACATAGTCACAAAATAACACACTTGAAGATAATATATGAAGCCATAACCAGATCACAAACATACACCATCAAAGATAGGAAAAAAAGGAAATGAAAAAAGCAACAAATCAAGCTTTGACTGGTCGTCCAACACATTGTGGACTGGGTCTATGCTATTTTACCAAAAAAGGTTTACAAGTGGAACGCGTTGTCCACTATGCAAACAAAGAACATGCTCACAAGGGCTGCTTGATGCAGAGAAAAGGACTCAACTAAACCAACTTGACACAACTTGAACAATGATCCATCATCAACAATGACAATATGCAACCTAAGTCATCTTGAGAACATTTCTATAATGACCGAATGGGCACTTGACAAAGAGAACATCATAAAAATTTCAAATATTGGATTGCATAGCCTACCAAAATATATTTTATTGATCCCAATTCCAGCCATAAACAAACTCTGCATAGATTTGTTCAAACATCAAGAAAACTAGGTCTTTTTGATTATTTTCAAGCAAAATCGGACACAATCTACCATAGCTCATGCAAATGAATGAATGAGTCTTTTTCCTTTAAAGGGTTTTTAGAACATGTAAAAAATTAACTTTCCACCAATTCTTGTCACTTTTGACAGTGGAATAAAAAGATATCAATTTTTCTTACATGCTGGAAACCCTAGTTTTTGAACTAGGTAGTCTTCACCAAAAATACCATCAATCCAACAAAACTAAATGAAAAATGATGAAACCACTTGAAAAAAAAACTATATTCACATATATAACATTTCCAATTGGTCTTAGGTATTTATTTTATTTGTATAATTTGTACCATCTTTTTCAACAACCAACAACTTCCAAAGAAAATAGTCTTCTAGGGTTGCTAATGGTAAAATTTTCATAAATCTCTCTAAACTTAATGAAATTTAACCATTTGAACAAAAACCAAATGAAAGGTAACTCTAATATATTTCTAACCATACTATTTGAGGGTAATTAAATGAAAAGTATAATCTATACAAACATAAATAACAACACTGGAATATTAGAAATTGCAGAAAATTCAAGTCTTCATTCAAAAAATTATTGTTCTACCTACACACCAACCATCCATTCAAATTGGAGACTCATAAATTTATTCCTGTAAAATCAAGTTATATCCCCCATCTAGCCTAAAACTACCATTTAACAACTTTTAAAAAACTTTTAAAAAGTTGTCATTTGACAAGAAAAGTTGTTATGACAACATTTGACAACTTTTGATAATTTTTCCATTTTTCAAATAAAAATTACCTTATTAACATTTAACAACACAAAACAATATAGAAACCCAAATTTGAGCATTTGGAGCATTTGGAGCATGAGGGTGCTCCTACACCATACTCCCAAGGGAAAGAAAAACTCAAGTCCACTTGAGTGCAGGTCTTCTTTTTCTTCCTGGTCTTTCAATTCTTCTACACTATTTCCTTGATTTCTTCTTCTCTTTTTATTTGTGTCTTCCACTTGTTTTCTCTAGGTTTTCTTCTCAACTCCTTCTCTTATTTCTTCCTTGCAAGGTATTCCTCTTTTGGCATCCTCCTTTGAACCTGATCTCTTTCAAGAGCCTACTTCTCAATGAGTTTTATCTCATTGTCTAAAAAACATGCACATATATAGTCCAATGAAAGATTAGAAATAGAATATTGAGACCTTGAGGTCTCCTCTTTGTCTCCTTGCACCAGAAACTCCACCTCAACACCCAAGAGATCCTCCATGTGTGATAGATTTGTATAACAATCTTCATACATTGTATGCACTTCTCCTTCTTTAGACTCTTTTCCATCTTCATTTTCATTTGATGCACTTGTAAACACATACTCACACAAAGGCTTAGTTTCAAAAACACAAGATTTTCTTGCCTCTTCAGATGCTTCTAGCACCCTTCCTTTCAACATATCTTTCAACTCATCCATTCATGTTGATGTCATCTCTTACCTTCTTCTCTTCTTAATGATCTTCTTGATAGGCCACTTAACCTTCTTCTCTTCTTAATGATCTTCTTGATAGGCCACTTAACCTTCTTCCTTGTTGGCCAATTCCAAACATTTTCTTGGTTTTCTCTCTCAAGAAACTTCTACATCTCAAGATCCATTATCTTTTCCATTTGTTCCAAGGCTTGTATCAATTTTATTATCTATTGTTAACATTTTTGTTTTCCTTCTCATTTTTCTTCTTCATCTAACTTTTCTCTCTTTTTTTCTCTTGTTGCTTCTTGCTTGGTAACTTCTTACTCTGCAAGTCTCCATGGACTAATCTTCTCAACATGTATATTCTTCTTTCTCAATAAAATCTCTTTCACCTTGCTTCTTCTCAATACTTCTTCTTGTCTTCATGATACCTCACCTTAGGCCCCTTTCTTTTCACTTGGCCTAGTCTTTTGGTGTTTAGGCTCTTCCTTCAACCTATAAAAAAAGACAATAAACAAACTCCAAAAGCTTCTTTTCCCAGATATTTTTTCTCTGATACCAATTTGATGACTCAACTAAACCAACTTGACACAACTTGAACGATGATCCATCATCAACAATGACAAAATGCAACCCACGTCATCTTGGGAACATTGCTATAATGGCCTAATGGGAACTTAACAAATATAAAATCATAAAACTTGAAAATATTAGATTGTACATGCCTCCCACAATATATTCCATTGATCCCAAGTCCAACCATAAACAAACCATGCACATATTTGTTCAAACATCAAGAAAACTAAGTCGTTTTTACTATTTTTCAAATAAAAAAAGACACACAGTCTACCACAGCTCATACAAATGAATAAATGAGTTTTTTTCATTTAAAGGGTTTTTAGAACATGTAAAAAAAAAACAATCACCAATTTTATTCAGTTTTTGACTATGGAATAAAAAGATATCAATTTTTCTTATTTGTTGGGAACCCTAGTTTCTCAACTGGGTAGTCTTCACCAAAAATGTCATAAATCCAACACAAATTAATGAAAAATGATGAAACCAATTCAAAGAAAAAATAGATTCACATATCTAACATTTCTAGTAGGTCTCAAGTCTTTATTTGATCTGTACAATCTGTACCATCTTCAGCAATAGCCTGCAACTTCTAGAGAAAATAGTCTTCTAGGGTTGTTAATGGTAAAATTGTCATAAATCTCTCTAAACTTAATGAGATTTAACCAAACCAAAACCAAATGAAATTTAACTCAATTATATTTCCAACCATACCATGTTAAGTTCATTAAATTCAAAGTACAATTTTTACAAACAAAAATAACAACATTAGAACATTGGAAATTGTAGAAAATTCAAGTCTTCATTCAAAAAATTCTTGTTCAATCTACACACCAACCCTCCATTCGACTTGGAGGCTCATATTTATTCTTTTACAATCAAGTTATGCCACCCAAAAAACCTAAAACTACCATTTAATAGCTTTTATCAAAATTTTAAAAAGTTATCATTTGACAAGAAAAGTTGTTATGACAACATTTGACAACTTTTGATATTTTTTCCATTTTTCAACTAAATGACACCAAACCTTCATCAATGACTCCAAATGACTTATATTGGCCTAAAATTACCTTATTAACACTGAACAACAAAAAACAAGACAAAAACCCAAATTTAAGTATTTTGAGCATTTTGAGCATGAGAGGTCTTCTACACCACTACTAAAGTTAGTTGTCCACTAGGTGAACCCCAAAAAATCCATACCAAAGTAATACCCCAATGACTATAATAAGGATGAAGCAAAATCCACACTCACAAGGTCAAGTGAAGCTATTTTTCCACTAGTGAGCCCCAAGAAACCATATCAAATCAATACCTCCATGACTTTAATAAGGTACAAAGAAAAATGCATGCTCACAAGGGCTACTAAATCTAGTTATTCACTAGGTGAGCCCCATTAAATAATATCAAAGCCATACCTCCATGACTTTAATAAGGTACAAAGATGCAACACCATAAGAGGGAGAGATGTTCGAAGGGATTTTTATTAGTTCATGGAAGGTCTTAATCTTACGGTACATTGTTCCTAGAATGTCTCCAAGAGAGGACCAATCAAAGGATAAAAGATTCACAACTTAGGGAATTTAGTGTGTCACATCACCACTAAGAGTAATTTAATATGGTAAGATAGGCCAAGCTCTTGAAGGACATTACTCCCAATGTCACCAAAAAGAGAAAAGCGCATGTTGCATGAAATGATAAAATCATATCAAGCAACATGAAAATGCAAATAAAATAATGCCAAAATAATGCCAATGTATGCCCCCACTTTAAAGAAATTGATAAACACCATGTTGTGATCAATTACTTTAAAGTAGACAAACATGGAAAAGAAAGGGAAAATGGGGTTTCCCCCCAAAAACACATAAGGGATCTATGGATTCGGGGCCAATATCTTCCGTTGCTGAAATGAAATCAAAGAGCTAGGAACTGTCATCATTCCCCAAATACACAAAGAAATTGAAGAATGACACAAAGAGAGTGGAAAAAAAGAAAAAACTTTTGGGTCAACATGGAAGAGACATAGGATGTCTCAACACTTTGATTCATCCCCAAAAAGAAAACAAAAGACAAACATGCAAATAAAAGGTAAAGACCAATGAAAAGGCAAAAGCTTAGGACATATAGAAGAATGAAGGCACAAATAGAGGAATGCATAGAGAGAGAGGACATCAAATAGAACATCATAGAGGATCACATTAGAAACATGTAATCACACAAAAGAAAAAAGAAAAAAGAGGAAAAAAGACTAGTAAAGCACATGCGAGTCAACCATCCAGTAGGTCATTTGCACCCAAGTCTTGCTCACTATATGAAGAATGCAGATCACTAGTGAGAAGGACAACATCAAGTGTTGTACTAGGAGAATCACCAATTTCAACACATGGTGCATCACTTGGTTTAGGAGGATCATCGCGATTGTTATTGTCTAAGCTCATAGAAGGGGAAAATAGCAAATTCAACTTTAGTTGTTTCTTCATCATCATCCAAGTTAACCACAATAGGAGGACGAATGATAATATCCATAGAAGGTGTTGGTCCTTGTTGTGCTACAAACATAGGATCTATTGGTTCTTGTAATGGAGGAGGCTCATCATTTATTGCTTTTGTCAAATTTGGATTTTTATTTTCTATGGTGTTCTCTTCATTCATATTTCAAGCAATAGCACAATGTCTACGCCTATGTTCTCTAGCATTTCAATTCCTTTTATTATGGTTTTCAAGTTGCATTTGTGTAGGAGCGGGTTTTTCAACAATAGGTTCCTTTTCTTCTTGTGATAGAAGAACGGAAGAAACCATGGAAGGTTGTTCAACCAATTTCTCTTTGGCTTTATAAATTTTATTAGGAGGGGGATTAGGACTTGTTTGGTTTTCTCTTGGTATTTTATAAGAAATTAGCAAGGTATTTTTGATGGATAGGTCTTGGTTATTCGGAAGGGCTTTAAGCTCAATGTTTTTTTTGCAAGGGGTGGAGGTTCCATCATGGGTGGAGGAATATTTTCAAGGGATAACTTGGATATGCATTTTGCTTTGAAATTTTGGTAGGATGGGAAAAGGAAGTCCTCATGGTTTCTTATAGGTTCCATGGGCTCAAGCCAAAAAAAATCTAAGGAAAAATTTCCATGTGAAGATATAGATCTAAAGCCACTATGGTTCATAGTGAATATTTCATTTCCAAGTGGAAATTTTAAGCACTTGTGGACAATGGATGGGACTGCATTCATGGAGTGAAGCCATTTGTAGCCTAACTTCACACGAAATTGATTTGAACTAGAGATGATAGAGAATGATGTATTTTATTTCTTCAGTCCTACTTGTAAAGGGAGTTTGATCGAGCCAATCGTAGCATTAGCAAAACCATCATGCATTTTAATCTATGATTTCGGTTTATCATATATATCTTGGGTAAGTTCATTTACATATAAGAGTTTCTTTGTGATCACATTCTCTCCATAGATGAGATTGATTGGAATCCTAGGAGTGGGCTTGCCATTGATTCTTCTAGCTATGTAAAGAGGACCATCAAGTGCATTTTTGATTGTTTCTTCTAAAGAGAAAGTAATGGTAATAGGCATTATGATTTGTTTTTTACGAGGCTCGATGTCAATCACTCCTATCAATATACTAATAGGAATTTGGTCATTGGTATCCATAGGATTTTTTTCGTCATCATTCATAAGATTTTGTTTGTTATTGCTCATTTTATCATCATCCATGTCATTTCTCATCACGTCGAGCTTAGTTTCACTAGCCTTTACAAATGAAATATTATGGATAGGCATGGGATTGGTAAATATTTGTAAATTCTTTTTAGGAGGCAGTACAGATTTGTTGCCTTTGTCATTCACACCTCTGATTTGAATATGATTAGGATCAATGAGATCTTGCACAAGATGTTTAAGATGCTTGCACTAATCTATATCATGTCCTTCTTGTTGGTGATAAGTACAATAGGCATTGTGTCTAAAGCTGAAAGGTAGTAGTTTGTTAGGTTCAAGAGGTCGAACAAGAGGTAAGGTAAGCATGTTCTTGTTTATTAGCTGAGTAATGATATTGTGAAGTGTGTTGGGTAAGGGATTAAATTGTCTTTGCAGATCCCTAAAGATATAAGGTTTACTCTTCTTTATAGTAGCTATTTGGGTATCAACTTGTTGGGTAGGTTGGGAGGTAGAATTCAGTTGAAGGAAACTTTTATTTTATCTTTTGAAAGGATGGTAGGTGTTTTGGTTTGAAGGTGCAAACTTTCAGGATGGGTAGAGGTGATTTTTGATTCACAACTACTTACAAAATTCTGATAATCTCAAAGGGTAGTGCACAAGTGCATGAAGGAAGGGAATTTCATCATGGTAATCTTCTCTCATATATTACTTTGTAAATTTTCTATGAACATATTTTGAAGGTGAGAATCAGGAATCTTCACTTGTGATTGGTAATGTGAAATGAAGTTAGTGACTTTTTCACCCACATTTTGTTTACATATCATCAAATCAGATAATTTAATTTTAGGAACCATTTGCACTTAGAAATGGTTAATAAAGGCTTCAACAAGTTCATTAAATGAACAAATTGAGTTATTCGATAATGCAAAAATCCAGTCCAAGGCAATGTCTTTTAAAGATCAGGGAAATAAATTAGCTAAAAGTTTGTCCTCAAAGATAAATTCACTACATAAAGTAGTAAGACATTAACATGATTAGTAGGATCTCCCTTTCCTACATATTTCTCAAATTTAGGGATCTCTATACCTTGTGGCACCAGAGTTCTTAATATCTCCAAAGGTAGCAGGTTGCTTTTGACATGGTATGAAGGTGGACCATTTTGATTTTGATTTATGGTGGAAACTTGGTATTGAAGGGATGAAAAAAATTTGTAGAAGGTGGTTAATGATAGGGTCATTGTGTGTGTTTTGAGATGGAGGTGAATATGGTGGTGGTGTGTATGTGTTGGAAGGACAAGTGAATGGATAGCTTGTGGGAGGAGATATAAGGTTAGATGCCACATAGGTATAAGGAGCTCACTAATGGAAATTTTTAAGGTAAGAAGGACATTGCTAGTTGGTTGCATCATTTTGGTCACTTTAGGATTTGTATAGGTGGGAATGGAGGTTATGGTTGAAGGGGGGGGGAATTGAAATTCCTCCTTGGCTTTGCACATTGTTTGAAGTTTGAGCACTATTGGTGGTGGAAGGAAGGTGTTTTCCAAAGATTTGAGTTATGTAATGCACAAATTCTAGTCCTTCATCACTTTCCATCATGTGGTGAATACTATCTATGGTAAGTATAACAGTTTTGGAAATGTTTTCAGTACTCACGCCATCTTGTAAATGGGCTAAGTCTTCATGAAGTTTTAATATGTTTTCTTGAGGGATGTGATCAACCATTGTTAGAATACTTGGCATAGCACTTGTAGGTAAGGTAGGCATAGATATTAAGGTACGAAAGGTATGGTTTTTACCTACTGAAATAGTACCAACACTAGAAGTAAGAGAGCTTGATAACCCAAGATCCACAACGAGTGTTTTATCATGGGATTACATTAGTCTCGCACTTCGTCTAACCATCGTATTAGAAATAGGAGATCAAGTAGTGTAGGTCATGCAAGTGCAATAAAAACAATATGCTCTACCTATAATTACACTTGAAATGAAAGAATTTGAAATAACAATAATTCTACAAAGTGTAATAGAACACTGAAAGCAGCCAACAAAATCATAGAAAAGCAATTTTAAACCTTAAAAACTACAAACTCAAAGTCAATAGGTACTAAGATTCCAGTAAGGGTGTCTTGGTCCTACTAGTGGAATTTTGAGGTTCTAAAAACTAGAACATATAGCAAACAACACAGAGAAGGTTATGAGCTAGAAACCCACAAAGGGACTAAGATGCTAGGAAGGATGTTTTAGTCCGCATAGAGGTTTTTTACAGAAAAACAACAAAGTCTAAATTTTTTATAGTGTTCCCAAGTTGCCTACTCAGGGTCCTAATGTTTAAAAATAGAAGTGTGCAAATGAATGCAAAAAAAAAGTAACTAATGACAAGCGACTGAATGCAAAGTTGAATACATTTTTTTCAATTTTGAATGTAATAATATTGTTCATAAATGCAATTAGGATGATTGACAATGCACTTTTTAGTTTTTTAATGAGATAAAATGATGCAAGAAAGAAAAAACGCAACCTATATGCACTTTCACTAATGGAAGATACAATACAAGAATGAATACAACCTAGATCTATGACTTTAATATACTCCAAATCAGAAAATCAATGTTCTTGTAGGATGTAAAAATATGCATCTTGTTAGAAAACCTTCAACACACACCCACTTTAGTATGGTTAGTATCTTAAACAAGGCAAATAATCAACATCTCCATAGAATAATCCAACATGCTTGATAAACAACATAACAAACTAACTTAGTTAAAAGCAAAAAAGCATATTAGATACCTATTCTATGGTGGATTGGTGCACCTTGAGTATGTGAAGGAGCCCTTTCCCAATCCTTTGACACGCTAAATGATGAAAGTATAATGCTATGATGAGCAAAATTACTTCTCAAATGAAGAGAGTAAATTTGCATGAGATTGTGTGTGTATTTGAAGGAGAGGAACCTTGAATTTATAGGTGACACTGAAGAGAGAAGAGGAAAAGTTGAAGAATGTGGGACTAATCCCCAAAAAATAGGAAAGATCCACTTGTCACTATGTGAATGGGCCATGATTGTGCAAGTTTTGGCCAATGTGCCCATTTGAAATTTGAAAATGGCATTAAATGCATATGGTTTAGGGATTTGGGGGGAAATTTGTTTGGACAAAAAATTCAAACAAGGGGAATTAATGAGGGCATATTCCTTGGGAATATGCTTTGTGAGGAAAATAGAGGTTTTAATAAATCAAAATAATTGATTTATTATGCAAGTGGGAAAAGCTAGAGGATGGGACATGGGTTAGTCTTAGCATTAATCAAGGATTTGATTAATTAAGCTAGTGATTAGCTAATATGACATTTGATTTGTATTTTTGGATTTGTTATAAATAAAATGAGAAAAAAATGAATATTAGAGTTTTAGTTAAACATTTGGGTTTATTTAATTAAATGGAGGAACCTTATGACATTAATTAAATAATTTGATTTAATTAATTAAGGAGATAACCTTAGAAGACTAAACTTGATTTGTTTAATTGATGGGCGAAATATGATTAATAAATGATATTAATCAATAGTGTTAATTTTGCATGTCTACATTTTTTCCCTCTTTGAAGCAATGTACTTGCTAGATTGGTTCAAAGAATGATGTCACCGACATCAAAATTTAAAAAAATCTTATTTTTTTGGATGCCTTAGCAGAAATAAGTACATTAGTACATTGCCCCCTCGAGAGATCGAACGAAAGGTTTGATTTGAGGTCAATCTCACGACAAAGAGGTTCAAAATGGATGTATGGATGGCTATGACTAACTGATATATATGATAATGATGATGTAAATGTTTTTAAGATACTTAGACTAAAAAATCTATATTATTCTAAACATCTTAGATGATGATGCAAATGAGATGTTAGGAAGATGCTTAGAATAACAAATCTATATTATTTTAAGCATCTTAAATGATTATGCAATGCATGTGAGATTGGATGAGATGTATGATGTTGTCCTATGATGATATGACATGATTATGCAAGATGCAGGATGAATGTAGGATGGATGCAATGTTAGTGCGAAAGTGGATAGAAAAATGAGAGGGATCAACCCTTAAATCCAAGAAGATGCAGAAGTCCAACAAGTCCACTAGTCGTCGAGACTTTATTGGATATGATAATGAATGATGATGATGTATTGCTTATCCAAGGATGGGAGAGATAAAGAGCATACCCTTCTTTATGTTTGATAACACACATAGGTGCGATGCATCAAGGTATAAAGAACCAGGATGGTGTGGCGCCTAGTGTGATGGACTTTGACTTGTCAAACCAATAGGAGTACTCTTGTTCACACTTGACAAATGAAACTTTATTCAAAATTCAATTCATATATTCTAAACATCTCGGGCCAAAACATAAAAAGGAAAGCCTTCTTATGTGGTCAACAAGACACCTAAAATATCTTCTCTACAAGCAAAAAATATCATGCATGACAGCAATCTTACAAGAACATCCAACAAGCATAACAGATAACAAGATAATGATCATTGCCCAACTCCTTTCTCTCTAAATCTTTTTGTTTTAAATATCATCGAGAGGTCCTTGGAATGAGCAGAAAATAAGATAATTCTAAAAAAGACCAAGATAAAGTAAACAAACAGGCTAATGTTCTTTGTACTGCTAGCCAAAGACTAAACTACGGTGGTACCTGATGCTAATGTCCATCACCGAAATGTCACATTCCTAGGACATGTTGTGATCAGGGTTTTCATGAGATTGATTGGATTATAAGCTATTGATACTCCGAGTTTAACCAACTTGCTTGCTTACTGAACAAGACTTGAGACTTTGTCGATTAAGCTTTCACTTTAGAACTTGCTAGACTTGCTTCTAACTTACTTACCAAAGGATGAAAGAAACGATGCTTTATTATGAATGGTGATTATTGCGGGTGAAACCGAGATGAGATAGATGCACCATTTTGGGTTTTTTCAAATGTTTTGAGGCTGTTTTTGGAATTTTGAGAGGTTTTACAAATGTTTTTGGTATTTTCAAGATTTATGACAAAGAGACTGACTTAAAAACCTATCCTAGGGGTCTCAGGTGCTTATCCATAGATTAGCCTTGCCTACATTATACATGCAGAGACCATGTATTTTGACTGATGATAGACTTGACTCAATGATGAGATAGAAGGGAAAATAGATTGCCTTTGCGATGGACGCCTAAAGGATTGACCTAGGGTGTGAAAATAGATGGACAAATAGATTTTCATTGCAACGGATGCCTAAAGGCCTAACCTAAAATGTCTTGGGGGATGATCAAAGATCAACCTTTCCTACGTTCAAGCTCAGAGACAATGTAGTTCGATCGATGACTCTATTTTTTGAGTTTTTGGATTTTGACATGTTTTGGATTTTTGAATGATTTGGATGTTTTTGGATTTTTGATTTTCTGGATGTTTTTGATTTTTTGATTGATTTTTGAATGTTTTTGAATTTTTTATTTTCTGAATGATTTTGGATTTTTTATTTTTAGGAAGATCACGAGAATATACACGAATCCGATCTGATGCAAGTATAGGAACATGCCCCCAGCATGGTGCGATAGACTACTTCGATAAAGGCAGGACAAACTGACCTTAAGAATATGCCAAGTAGTACTATGGTGGAACATGATACGAGCACAAGATCAAGCTATGGTATAGAATTTGAACGGATGGTGGAAGGATGAATGAAATTTAATGGATAAGTGAGTGCGCAAAATAGGTCATGATGATCCTGGTGGATGGAGAGTGCTTTATTTACGCTTGGCTCCTGTTTTCCAGGTTTTCACCAAGGTACTTGTCCAAAGCGCCACCGAAGTGGTTTTCACTGGAGGACGTTTTTTTTCTTTACTATTTTCAATCCTTTTCTTTATTTTTATTTTTGGATCTTTGCGTGTTTTTGATTTACTTTTTTGTCACCAACACACCTATTTGTCAGGTTTTCATCAAGGTGACCATTTTTTCAAGATATTTTCTGATTTTTTTGTATTTTTCAGTTCTATACCTTGCAATATTTTAGGCATAAAATGTTTTGAGATGGGAGTTGTTCATGGGTTCTTGCAGAGGCTCGCCTTCTGGTGTTGACAATTGGTATTCCATTGATTTATAGCTTGTTGTGATGAATAAAGGCCCCAACCAATTGGGCTCAAATTTCCCTTTTCTTTTTGGAATTGGCACATTATTTTGATTTTCTTTTAGCACAAGTTCGCCGACATGGAAGGTGTGTCCCCTAATCTTCTTGTTGTAGTTGTGTTTTAGGTAGTTCTAACAGAATTGCAGATGGTTGAGGGTATCCATGCATCATTCATATAATAAATCTAGCTCATTTAACCTTGAAACTTGATACTCCTCATCTGTGATGAGGTTTTGCAATGATATTCTTAGTGATGGGAGCTCAATCTCGATTGGGAGGATGGATTCTAATCCGTAGACCAGGGAGAATAGGGTGGAAATTGTTGGCATGTGGATGCTAGTGTGGTAGGCCCATTAGGTGGGATTTAGTTGTAGATGCCAGTCACAACCAGAGTCATTGACTATTTTCTTCAAGATTTTTAAGATAGTTTTATTAGTGGCTTCTGCTTGGCCATTGCCTTAGGGATAGTATGGAGTGGAAAAGAGATGTTGGATATTGAATTTGTGGCAAAGGTCATGTACATCTTGATTCTTGAAAGGTGTCCCATTATCAGAGATAATGGATTGAGGGACACCATATCGACAAATGAGATAGTTCAGGATGAATTTTGATATCCGCTTTCTAGTTATGTAGGTCATGGGAATTGATTCGACCCACTTTGTGAAATAATCTGTGGCGGTGATGATGAATTTGTGGCCATTGGATGAGGTGGGTATGATTTTTCCAATGAGATCGAGCCCCCACGGTGAGAAGGGCCATGGTGTAATGATAGGATTGAGTTCCTGAGTTGGTGCATGGATGAGGTCTCCATGTTTCTGGCACTGTAAACACTTTCTAACAATGTCGTGTGCCTCTCTTTCCATTGTTGGCCAGTAGTACTTGGTCCTCAGTAGTTTTTTAGCCAAGGTCATACCACTCGAGTGTGAAACACAAATTCCATTATGGACCTCATTTAGAGCAATTAGGGCTTCCTTGGGATTTAAGCAACGCAATAGGGTTCCTTCAATGCTCCTGCGGTAAAGGGTTTCTCCTAGGATGACAAAATGGGTGGAATTTTTGACAAAGGCTCGTGTGAGGTTTGGGATTATGTCAGTTGGGAGGACTCCTATTCTTAGGTAGGTATAGATTTCATGATACCAAGGATCACCAGGACCAATGAGTTCGCACACATATTCAGACTCTAGTACCTCAAATGTGGGTATGAGAAGCTGCTCTACCAAGAATTCATGTTTTGCAACATTGCGAGGGATATCTAGTAAGGATCCAATTGTTGCCATGGCGTCAGTTGCTCTTTTATTAGCCCTTGGTATCTTCTCAAAGGTGATTTCAATGAATGATTCTTTAAGGCTCTCTACTAACATCTTGTATGGCATCAGCTTATCATCCTTAGTTTGGTACTCGCCATTGACTTGGTTGATAATAAGTTGTGAATCCCCTTAGACTTTTAGTGCCATGATCTACCACTGTTCTGCAATCTTGAGACCTATGGTTAAAGCCTCATACTCTGCAATGTTGTTAGTACATGGGAATGCCAATTTATAGGATCTAGGAATACAATCCCCCTATGGGGTTATGAAGAAAACACCAGCCCCTGATCCATGTTGTGTGTATGAACCGTCGAAGTAAAGTTTTTAGTGATCGACTATGCTGAGATTAAAGATGGATTCATCTGGAAACTCTGATATGAGTAGATTCTCTGAATAGATTGGATCCTCTGCCAATTGGTCTGCAATGACTTGTCCTTTGATTTCTTTTCGCTCCACATATTCAAGGTCATATTCTAATAGTATCATGACCCACTTAGCCATCCTTCCTGTGAGCATTGCCTTTGATAGTAGATATTTTAGGGGATCGATCTTGGTGATGAGTTTGATTTTGTGTGCCAGCATGTAATGTCAAAATTTTTGTCAAGCAAACACTACTACTAGACAGGATTTTTCAATGAATGAGTAGTTTAACTCATGGCCGACCATTGTTTTGTTGATATAATAGATGGCCCTATCTATCCCATTTTCATCTTGTTGAGCCAAAAGAGCACCGAGGGCGGCTGTTGTTGCTGATATGTATAAAATTAGTAGTTTTCCTAGAATGGGTGGCATTAATACTAGTGGTGTAAGTAGATACTCTTTGATTTTACTAAACGCCTGATCACACTTGTCATCCCACTTGTATGTTACTCCCTTGTGGATCAGATGTGAATATGGGATCTACTTATCTACCAGCTGCGCTATGAACCTGTGAATTGATTGGAGTCTGCCTTGTACACCCCTCAGCTGCTTTAATGTCCTCGGTGCTTCCATATCAAGTAGTCTCTTGACCTTGGTGGGATCTACCTCCATTCCTCTCATTGACACTATATATCCCAAGATTTTTCTAGATTGTACCCCAAAGACACACTTCTTTGGGTTGAGACAAACCTTATATTTTTCCAATCTATCAAAAATAGAGCTCAAGGCTGCTATGTGGTCTTGTCTTTTTCTAGATTTTTCCAATATGTCATCTACGTAGTCTTCCACTATTTTATGGATCATTTAATGGAAAATGAATTTCATGGCTCTTTGGCATGTTGCACCTACATTCTTTAGCCCAAATGGCATCATGTTCTAGCAGTAGGTGCCCCATGGACATGTAAATGCTATATTATGTTGTTCTTCCTTTGTGATCATAATCTGGTTGTACCCTAAGAAGCCATCCATCAGTGATAGCATCTTGTGTCTGACTATCATGTCCACTATCATGTCAATGTTGGGTAGTGGAAAATCATCCTTAGGACATGTTTTGTTTAGCTCTCTAAATTTTGTGCAAATACGAATGCCCCCATTTGGCTTTGAAACTAGCACAAGATTGGACACCCATTCTGGATAATCAATTGGGCATATAAAGCCGACATCTAAGAGTTTTTGTAGTTCCACTTTGACTAGCAAGGCTATGTGAGGGTGCATCTTTCTCAACTTATGTCTTACTGGCTTTGCTCTCGGGTAAACAACTAAGTGATAAACCATGACTTCAAGATCAAGACCCAACATGTCGGTATAGGTCAATGAGAATTTCACCTTTCTTTCTCTTATAAATATAGCCAACAGTTCTTGTTATTCTGATAGAAGTGACTCAGCGTAGAAAGTGATGTGTGGCATTGTCTTTGTTCCCAGATTAACAGGATTGCATTATTTTGCTAAGATTATTGATTTCTCTTGATGAAGTGCAATAGGGAGGAGATTGAATCCTTCATCCTCTAGCGCCTCAAAGAGGTTTTCACCATTGGATGCGTCCTTTATTTTTACTATTCTATGGTTAGAGAGTGCCACAATGTGGTTTTCACTCAATGACCCTAAGATTATTTTCATTGTTTTTCTTTTATGACTGAAGGACTCAATCATCTCCCCGTAATAAGCAATTGTATCCAATGTGATGTCAAACCCAGCTTTATGATCTCCGCATGGTACTATATCCCTTAGTCCCATGAATTCTAAGAGAGCCTCATCATTTTCGAATGTGTTTAGAACTGGTTGTCCCCGTTGGTCATAGTCGATGAGCTGGGGGTAAACTAGGTTTATTTTGTGAGTTTGGCTATCTGACTCATTGGATGAGGTACTAATCATGAGTAAGGAGGATTCTTCAAAAAGCATGGGAAGGTTGGTTATGGTATCCTTGTCATCACTACCACTACATACATTAGTTTTGTCAAAGCTGAAGTTGTCTAGGGGTAGAACTGTGGATACGGGTAGTTGAAGAGTGGCTACTGATAACTGAGGTGGAGAACTGACTACTCTACTAGAGGTACCTCTTCCACATACGGTTATGCTCAGAGGGGCACATCCAAGGCCAAGATTTCTTATTTGTCTCTCCATAATGATGGGTTCCATTAGCCCATCATTGTTCCTTCCAAGGCTTCCATTTTTGTTGTAGCCCATACCAAGCATCATTTGTAGTCCTCTGCTAGCTTCATTCATGGGTAGGGTGGGTGTGGTCCTTTCATCTTGGTATAGAGAGCTTGCAATGTCTCTTTCGTCCACATTTTCCTGACTAAGATCCCCCCAATGGCGAAATCCAGAAGGGTCTACCCTAAAAGTGTGGATAGGTGTTTCAACTAATTGAGGTTGCCCATGCGACCTAGGAGATTGTGGTAACTCTCTTATGACAAAAGTGTTTTTCTTCATTTTGTAATCTCGACACCCATTGTCTTGGATAATGAGCTTGATGTCGGATATGTTGGGGATGGAGGGTGTCTTTGTTGTAGAAGTGGAGGTGAGTTTAGATGGGTCAATGTATGAAGTGGATGGGCCTTCATCATTTTTTGGCACTTGGGGAATTTTATAGAACTTGGCTTCCAAGTTTTTACAATAGGTAAATGGATTTGGATCATGATGTATTGTGACCTCCTCATTTTGGTATAAGAATTTGATGCATTGGTGGAATGTTGAGGCGACCTCCTTCATTCTATGGATCCATGGGCATCCTAGGAGGATTTTGTAGGGAAATTCAAGGTCGAGGACTTGACATGTGGTTTCCATAGTGGTTGGTCCCACTTGGATTGGAATTCTGATAGTGCCTTGAGACACTCTTTCCTGGTCATTGTACGCTTTGATGTTGATGCCTTTATTTTTTTCGATGGAGTCTTCTGAAATTCCCAAGTTCTTTATGAGTTTAAGCAAACAAATATTGAGGCATGAGCCTCCATCCACCAAGATCCTTTTGAATTTTTTCTTGTGAACCAGTGATTGAAGGTGAAGCACACGATTATGAGATGGTTGGGTGGGGAAGTCTTGATCGGAGAAGGTGAGGAGATTTGGAGTGACAATGTTACCAACCATAGACTGAAATTGTTTTATATCAAGGTTAGTGGAGACAGTGGACGCAACTAATGCTTCATCAAGGATTTTCTTGTGGGCGGCATTAATTTCCAATAACTCCATGATGGATATTTTAGCGGGGGTTATTTTTAGCTTGTCAATGATGGTATAATCATAGGGAATGGATTTTGGGTTTGAAATGGCGGTCTTAGATGGTTGTGATGCCCCTACAATAGTAACCTTTCAGCTACTTGTGGTGACTCCACAATCAATGTTGGCTCCTCTGACGCTAATGACAGTGACCATTTCATCTTTTCATGCAACAATGTCTTCATATACAAGGTTAGCACTTGCATACTTGTGCTTTCCTTTATTGTTACTTTGGTTATTTCCTTGATTATTTCCTTGATTATGATTAGGCATCGGATTCATGTATATCTTCAGATCTTGATTACCGGTCGGTTGCTCAACATTTATGATTTTGTCCTCAATGAGATCTTGGATGATGTTCTTCAACTTCATACAGTTGGTAGTCATGTATCCCTTGAGTTTATGATAATCACATAGAAGATTTTCATTGTACCAGGGTGGCTTCACCTCGGGTTCACTATAATTATCATGGGTGGGGACTTTAATGATGTTCTTATTGACCAAATTTTTCATGATGAATTCAATTGACTCCCCAAGGGCTATGAATTTCTATTTGGGGGGGAACTTGTTTCACGGATGTGGTCCTCCTTGATTATTGAGATTATTGATCTGATTTTGGAGTGGTTGTTGGTTTACCACATTTTTTTGCGTGTTACCTCAGTTGTTGTTCTATGGTTGATGATGATGTGTTTGATTATTTTGCTTGGGAGCACTGATGACAACCTTTGCATCCACTACTCCATCATTGGTGACATTTTGATTCTTCGCCCATGTGCGAGATTTTTCATTGTAACTAGTGGATGGGTGACTGTCTTAATGTTCAAGATAAGTAGGCATGCCCCCTTGTGTGACAAGAGCTCATTCAATATTGAGCACCTTGGGGATCAATTGATCGTACATAGTGATGCATTGCATCTTCAGATAGAATTCCAAGGTTTTGTTTGTATTGGCGATGATGGTACAAACTTGTTGTTCTTCTGGAATGGCCCACTTGCTTTGATTGGCCTTAGCTCACCATCGTTGGAGAAAAGTGGTGAATGATTCCCTTTTTCCTTGTTTGAGTGCCGACAGTTCTACCAAACTAACATCCACATAAATTTTGAATGCATAATTTTAGAGGAAAGCATCTTTGATTTCTTAAAATGTTTTGATTCTCGTAGACAAATGATAAAACCATTCCATAGTGTCACGAGCCAATTTTCGAGGGAATAGCTACATTAGATACGTGTAATTATAGGTGACTTCCACGCAATGTACTTGAAACTCCCTAATGTGATCTTCAGGGTTTCCCATCCCGTGATATTTATCAAATTTGGGGATTTCAAATCCCTTTAGAAATGGTACCATTGCCAAGCTTTTGTCAAACAAATAGGGGAACAGGTTGCTTGGTGTCCTGACTTTCTTCCCTGATTGAAGATCTAGCACTTTCAGTGAGAGCAATTTGATTTGTGTCATCACATCACCTTGCAGATCAGGAGTTCAAGTGAATACATTCTGGGGTGTGGGATCGACAGATGGGATGTTGATGTGGTTTTGTTGCAAGATTTGCTAAGCAAGTGATTCTTGCACTTTTTGTTTAGCCAACAACACCTATTGTTGGTCCTGTTGTTGTTGTTGTGTTAGCAATACTTATTGTTGATCGTCTTGTTGATGTGCCAAGAATGATTTTCATTGTTCGTATTGTTGTTGTGCCAATAATGCTTGTTTTTGTCATATTTTTCTTGTAATTGATAGTCTTGCAAGGCTTCCTGATATGCTTCTTCTTGCACTTACAATTGTGCCTGGTACTGTGCTTGCGCTTGCACTTGCTGAGCTTGGAATTGGGCTCGTGTTTGAGCATGTGCTTGTCGTATTTCAAGTGCAATCTGAGCGGCATGTGTGGATTGAGCAGCTTGAGCTGCTTGAGCTGCTTGTGCAGCTTGTTAGGATTTTGTTGTTGTAACAAGGCTTGGGCTTGTGCAGCCTATTGCATTGCTAATTATGTTTGCACTTGTTGAGTGGCTAGTTGTGTAGCTTGTTGATTTTAGAGTGCCTTTTGTTGAGCAACTTGTCGAACAGCTTGCTACGTCATTCTGAATGAATTGGTTGCGTTGTGCGTTGGTGGTAATGGTGGTGGATTAGGAAGAACTCTGACCATTGTGATGAGTGGAACAGTCGTGTTAATGATCAGGTTTCACGCTACGGATGGTGAAATTGAGGTGCTTTGTCCCTCAGAAACTATGCTTTGAGGAATAGCGGATGCATTTATTGTTGTGGTTGTTTGGATGGTTTCCATCTATTGTTGCAATACATATGGCACATCTGGTGGATTGAATAAAGTGTTCTGATTTGAATATTTGATGGCGGGAAGAGGAGGAAGACCCAACTCAAGTGATGATGTAGATGTGAGCGGTAAGGGTGGAAATGGTGGAAAGACGAGTGGTGCAATCCCTGAAAGTGATAATGAAGGATCAAATATTCCTCCTGCTCCAAACAAGTCACCTTCTCCTTGTGAGATTGGGAGAGAAGTTTTCATGTCGAGAGGATAATCTGGTGTTTCATGAAATGAAGATGAATTGGTATGATCATGAAACATGAGTGGGATGTAAGGGTGTAACGGATTTACTGAGACAGATTGATCCGATGTGGTGCTTGCATTCAACCCTCAATTGTTCACAAGGTGATGTTTTTGAAGTTCGCAAAACATGGCACTTCCCTTGTTAACAACTAGTGGGGTTGAAGCGATAGATGATATGATTTGGGGGATGTCTTGAGTGACGTTTTGAAGTGGAAGTGTAGATGTGGGTGAAGGTATGATACCGAGAGACCTCTCCACAATGGTGCTTATGTCAAAGTCAGAAGGGAGTTTAGCCCCTTCTTTTGCTAACTCTAACATGTATTGGGATGTGTACAACCTCAACATGGTACTGACAATTCGGTGGTTCTCAGGGTTTTGCACCATTTCTATAAGTTCCAATTGTGTCATCCCATTGTCAGTGATGTCCTCTATATGACCTTCCTCTTGAGAATTTTAAGGCATTTGAGGAGGATTGATTGGGAGATCAATTTTTATTGTTGGCTCAAATGTTGTTTTCGTTTGGCTTAGATCACTTGAAATGGATGTTTCTTTGTTTTTCTCCATATTCTTCTTGTGTTGAGATCAAGTTTGAACCATAATATAAAGATCAATTTTCAAGAATGTAAGAGATGAACCTCTAATCCTTTAGATCGATCTAAACCTTAGGTTTGAAGAAGTGAAGAACTTAGGCTAATTCAAGGACCAAAGTGATGATGGGGATGAGACAAATGAAAAGGGATGATATAGATGAATGCAACTCTTAAGGAAACTTTGAAGGAAATGCTAAACTTTTAGGACTTGATTGATTGATTGTGATGGATTGATAGTTTGACTAAGTGTGTTAAGTCAAACAAGAGTGATAAATGCACTTGTAAATCCTAGGAAGTTGTGTTGTCCTAGAGTAAACTTGTACATAAGAGGATGGTTTGACTAAGTGTGTTAAGTCAAACAAGTTGATTTTGAATTTGATTATTTGGCTAAGTGTGTTAAGCCAAACAAGATGAAATTGTAAACCCTAGGAAGTTGTGTTATCCTAGAGTAAACTCATGCACAAGATGATAGTTTGACTAAGTTTGTTAATTCAAACAAAGTGGTTTTGATTTTTCCTAGAAGCTTAGCATAAATGATGTTTTCAACATTTCCAAGAGTTGTTGGTGAGGTGATTTTTGATTGATTTTGATGGTTGAGAGGTGGATGAAAGTGATTGAATTTGATCCTAGACTTGACCTAGATAACACTTCTTCTTACAAGACCTCAGTTTTGAAGAACACACTTGACTTCATTTGTGAGAAAAGCAAACCTTTCAAAAAGCTTAGGATTTTGTTGATAATAGAACTCATACAATTCAGGGTTGTTTCTTGAAGCTTTCTTGTAAAATTTGTAAACCAATCTTTCTCTAACTTCAAGAAGTCTTTCAAGATTCTCCTCACGAGCTTTTCGATGAAGACTTTTGAACTTGGGTTTCTAGATTTTGATCTTGCAGGAAATCATTTTAGAGAACACATGTGTGGATTCAATTGTCTTTTTTTACTTTGCTTAATGATTTCTTCTTACCACAAATAGTTCTTTGATTAAGGTTTCAAACTAAATTTCTATGTCTCAATTCCTTTTCATTCCACAAGGTCCATTATGTGAAAATCAAGGTTTCAAGAGCATAGTTCCCTAAATTGACTTTAGTGAAAACAAATGATGATTAAACCCAAGTACTTAGAAACCTCTAAGGATAGAATCCCTAGGGCAAGCAAGAGCACTTAGATTTGTAAAAGGATATTTGTTTCCTCCAAAGGGTTTGAAATTTTGAGGTTCTCTGTGAATGTTTGTTTTCGAATTTTTTAGATCCGAGCAAAGTGTTCTGATTCCAATAACATGCACAACCCTAGGCTGAAAAGACAATATTTGTTGGGTTCCCACTTGGATAAATCTAGCTGTGCATATTCAGTGCGGTTGATTAGATGCTTGACCACACAGGCTCCCCCTTATAGTGCACTCGCTTCTCGGGTCAATCAAGCATCAGTACCCATGAATCTCCCATGGAATACTTTTCATCTCTACAACAGAACCACATGTATACGTGGGGCGACTTCAAAGGACATGACCTTTTGCACCAACAAATAGATAGGATTTTGGCCTCTGCTAAACAAGGGGTTTTAATTTAGACTTTATGTTCATGGAGATTGATCCATGTGGCGAGAGACCATTGATGCCCTTCTCATCGGAGCCAACCGCGTGATACTGGTTTTTGTTCCAGTACCCACTTTTATATCCCGAATGGAAATACACTTGTCCTTAGTGTGTTACCAATTGGATCATTTCCTTGGGTGAGTACTTTTTCCCACAAGGCAGGCCCTCTAAGATAAACAAAAGCAAGCAAACATATTCGTAGTTCGATCAAACTTCATTTAGAAACAAAAGGAGAACACACACAATAGGTTTACTCACACTCGCAAGATGTTTTGTTCAATTTTAAATCCCAAATCAAAGTGTGAAGGCAATCTTTTAAATAATATAATATCACCAAAAGACTTTCGATTCTCAAGATCGTTGTGAAGCGTGAGAGAAGCACATATGCTTTTTAAATGATATTAATTTGTGAAAAATATTGCAAAGCATGAAAAACACCTGTTCATTTTAAGTCCATAAAGCAATGATTTTGATTCGTTTTAAAGCACGAAAGCGAGATGTGAAAGTTGTCTTGTTCAATTTTTAGAACCCAAATTGAAATTTAGTAGGTTTCTAATGTTCAGTTTTAATCCAACTTTGAAAAAAAAATCAAGTCAATGATTGATTTTAAACCCAAAATGAAAAGTGAGTTGGTTTAAAACAGATAATGAAAGCAGGAATCGGAGCCCCAAATTATAAAAACAAGCATTAAAAAATACTTTTTTTTCAAGTCTTCATTTCGATGTTTGATTTTCTTCAACTCAAATCTTCTCCAAAGATTGTTTTTGATGCTTCACTGTTGTATGTTCTTTGCGTAAATGAAATTGCTCCTCCTTCATTTTCCTACATAAAAAAAACACAAATCATGTGAATACCAAGTCATTAATTAGAAAACACTAATGATTCTAAATGAAAACACTAATGATTTCAAACTAATGAAGCATTAATTAGAGTCCTGATAAATTGCAGATAGGTAAATGTTTCCAACCATTTAAGCAAGATTTCAAATCCTCTTCGCTTAGCTTGCAAAAATCAACACCAATCAATGAAGATGCCTATAAAAACATAAATGAGTGACTTCAAGATATAAATGTCAACTAATATTTTACTCTAGTGTTGCCATCTTATCTTTTCTTTCCCTAAATAAATGTATAATCAAGCTTAACTACACAAGTGTAATATGTGAACAATCCCATCACTGCTTATATACACACCACCACCCATTCTTCCCACTTGCAACTTCTCTCAGTACAAAGCACCTATTTTTCCATTCATACTCACAACCAAAAGAAGTGCAAATAGTTTGACAATGCTTTCCAAGTGATCATGCTTGCTACCTACTTAGTTCTTGCCTTCATGTACTTAAGTATCACCGATGAAATTGTTTACCAACTATGCAATGAAAATGTCACCTGCCTTATTACTTTTCTTGACTGATCTGCCTAAAATTTTAACTGTACGTTAATAGACAGTGTTGTCTCCCATCACTTTTGTTGACAGACAATATCCTCACTAGAAACCACATGAAATCAATTTGTTTCTAGCTTGATTTGAACCATGCTTATCACCAACCATGAATTTAATGATTACTTTAGAGAATCGACTGATGAACATGATGGATATTTTTTTGTTGACTAAATCATTTGATAAAATAAAAGAGAGTAGACAGCAATTTATGACTAATAGAGTTTTTTTTATTTTTGTTTTCCTATTTTCTAGTTATCATTCAATTTTTTAATTTTTTTGTCATAGATCTGGTGAGATATTGTCTAATTACTTCTTCACATAGTATACAATGTAACATATCTCACATTTTTCCATTCCCAACTCACATGCACTAGAAACATCACGCGGGTGAAGCAAAACAACTCTATTGCAGTACTCACTATCTATTGCATTAATAATAATGGATGGCATCTACACTTAAATTACTCCTTAATATCACCAACCACAACATGAAAATGCCACAAGTGTTAAAAGATGTAATAAAAGACTCCTGCATTACTGTGTCATCACACCTATTACCCTTTGTCGACTGAATATCACCTTCTATTTGATTTATGATATCAGCATGGGGATGCGCACCATAACATTTTACACGGCCTACTTCCTACACACACAAAGATACTAAAAATTAGTCATTGATTATCAACTGCAAAATGGACTCCACACACTTTTCTCTTATATCTGATGCAGGAGATAACAACTAAG
This sequence comes from Sequoiadendron giganteum, assembly GCA_007115665.2. Lineage (NCBI taxonomy): Eukaryota > Viridiplantae > Streptophyta > Pinopsida > Cupressales > Cupressaceae > Sequoiadendron > Sequoiadendron giganteum. Next base: position 68,945,445 of record CM021104.1, on the reverse strand, counting down.
ATTATTATTAGTTAATAATAATCCAAAATTTGCAACATGTCAAAAACTGAGTAATAAGCTCTCCTTTTTTTAAATGAATCTTAAGTTGGGTTCTACACATCCCAAAATGTAATTTGAATGCATCGAATCTCAATGACCAAGGAGTTTGGTACGTGATTTAATACAAACATAAGATTTGATGCATAAAAGATATCTAGATTTATCTCATAGACTTTAATTCACAAATGTATGCAACCATCTTAAATGTGTGGTTCATAAAGCCTATGGAGGTAGAAGTACCCACGCGATTCATAAATACATGTTAAGGTCTATGGAAAGTGTGATTTTTAGCCTTCTCATATTAAATGTTTGAGGATGAAAGTGTTATCCCCCAGTCTTTCCTCATGGTGCATTAGTCACCATTACTAGTGTTGACTCACTTGCTCACACTCCCCACACTTTTTTATCAAAATTCTCGCACAAAGTTGAGATTCAGAGCAATCAAATACCAAAAGAAGAAGAAGATCAGTGACAAATTGATAGTTATAAATCAAAATAGTTCAGACGAAGAGGGTATTTGTTGGACTAGTTGCAATGAATGGAGATGGCAGCAATTTACATGACGAGGGGATCCATGATTGTCAAAGGCGTTGAAGTCCTTCCTACTAAAAAGAATGATTTTGATACGCCAAATGCCATGGCCTAGTAGTTCTTTTTGTTTTCACTTGTGAGAAGACAAATGATAAACTCGTATGATGAATTAATGTCCACCCTATGGTCTTTCATGGAGCTATTATAGGGTACTTTTAGAGCAGATATGCACACCCAAAGCTCTAAACTAGGAAATAAAAGAAAAAAAAATGAAACAAAGGGTCACTGCAAAATGAAGGCCTCAACGAAATGTGGTTGAAGTGGTATGCATGGATCTACTAGAAAACCCTTTAAAACTCCCAAACATTTATCTTTGGAATGTGACCTTGGAACACAAACAGCTTCGGGAAATTTGAAATTTTCAGCAAGAAACGATGGACTGAAAATACAGTCCTTTGCGAGCGAATAGACAAGGAAGATTATTAGCTTTCAAGGTAGGATTCTTCTATTTGATTTATTTTGCAATGAAATATGGCCATCTATTTCCTAAATCTTTGTCATATCCAAACAAACCATCCAAAACAAATACTTGAGAAACCACATATCCAAAATAATAATAATAATTAAATCGAATGATAGTTTTTTTTTCTTTACTCACTTTATTGCTTAAAGAAAGATTTTTAAGCATAAAAATAAATGTAGCATAGAAGATATTAAACAAAAAGCACAACTCAAGAAAAACTTTTTCATAACCAGATATATACATTTTCAAATTAGAAGAACAACGGTCATAGCACTATCCTCCTGCAGAAGATGATTAGACAGCAAGATTATATTTATAAACATGAAAAAACTTCTACACATTGACTCATATTTTTTCACGCCCTGCTTCTAGCGTCATTTGTAGGATGTCAAAATCTACATCTTGTTAGAAAACCTTCAACACACACCCACTTTAGTATGGTAAGTATCTTAAACAAGGCAAATAATTAACATCTCCATAGAATAATCCAACATGTTTAATAAACGACATAACAAACTAACTTAGTTAAAAGCAAAAAATCATATTAGATACCTATTCTATGGTGGATTGGTGCACCTTGAGTATGTGAAGGAACCCTTTCCCAATCCTTTGACAAGCTAAATAATCAAAGTATAATGCTATGATGAACAAAATTAGTTCTCAGATGAAGAGAGTAACTTTGCATGAGATTGTGTGTGTATTTGAAGGAGAGGAGCCTTGAATTTATAAGTGAGATTGAAGAGAAAAGAGGCAAAGTTGAAGAATGTGGGACTAATCCCCAACAAATAGGAAAGATCCACTTGTCACTATGTGAATGGGCCATTATTGTGCAAGTTTTGGCCAATGTGCCCATTTGAAATTTGAAAATGACATTAAATGCATATGGTTGAGGGATTTTGGGGGAAATTTGTTTGGACAAAAAATTCAAACAAGGGGAGTTAATAAGGGCATCTTCCTTGGGAATATGCTTTGTGAGGAAAATAGAGGTTTTAATAAATCAAAATAAATGATTTATTGTGCAAGTGGGAAAAGCTAGAGGATGGGACATGGGTTAGTCTTAGCATTAATCAGAGATTTGATTAATTAAGCTAGTGATTAGCTGATATGACATTTGATTTTTATTTTTGGATTTTTTTTAAATCAAATGAGAAGAAAATGAATATTAGAGTTTTAATTAAAAATTTGGGTTTATTTAATTAAATGGAGGAAACTTAGGACATTAATTAAATAATTTGATTTAATTAATTAAGGAGATAACCTTAGAAGACTAAACTTGATTTGTTTAATTGATGGGCGAAATATGATTAATCAATGATGTTAATCAAGAGTGTTAATTTTGCATGTCTATAGTTCTAAAATGTTAGGTTCACCAAAATGAACAATAGGTGAAAAGGTGGTGTGGGGAAGTTCTATGGCCTGGGTCATATAACACAACGCTTCTCTAATTGTCATCCAATAATGTCCTAGGAACCCAAATTAGATTGACTATCAACCCAAAGATGAGTCAATTCTCAACAAGGAGGACCTAGCAGGGGTTTTTTTTAATTTGAAGGGTTCACCACCAAGCAAAAGCTTGGAAAAGACAACTTAACATTCAACTCATAAAACCTAATAATGCAAGCCAAATCATGCATGCAAATGACAAAATTAAGCAATAACAAGTTAGGGTATGTGTACTTGGGAAGGCTAGAAATATGATGAGGATTTTGGAAATGTAATTTTTTTGTCAAAATATGCCAGGGAGGACTAAGATGCCCATACTGTTATCTTAGTTTCACTGCTATTTTTCAAGGGAAATGCGAAATCTCCAGATTTCAAAATAGAATCTAGAAGAATCTCTGTAAAATACCCTTGGGGGAACTAAGATGCCCTTACTATTGTATTCATCTCATTTTGAATTTTTCAAGATTTTTGAATGTGATCCTGAGGCTCAATTTCTGCATTTTCTTCTTCTCAGATTTTAGGTCCTGAAGCTTCTAGATCTGGCATGTAGGTGATTTTCCATGAAAATGACAACTTTGCTATGCAACTTAGCAACTTTGCACTTCAAATGATCTTCAAGTCTTCAACCTAAATCTGTAAACACAAACACAAAAGAGGGAAAAAAATTGTTGATTGTTAGTAAATGGGGGTTTGCCTTGGTCAAACCCCTTGTTTGTAATTAAACCTTGAGATGAAATGAGACAATGGAGGGAAATGATGAATGAACAAAGTGCTATGTTGCAACTCACCAAACCCTTGTTGTCAAATCTATAAACTTGTGTGAGATGGCTAGATTGAATGTAGATCTTGAAATGCTTGAATGCTTGATAGATCTTCAATTTAATTGTTTGCTTGATAAAAAACCTACATCACAAATGTTAGCTCAAAAACACATATGATGCAAGAATATCCTTGACGTGATCCTTGAATCTTGATGATGGCTCTAAATGCTTGAAGAATTGCTCTTGAATGCTCCAATTTGTTATTATAAATGAATACTCAAGTTGCTAGGATGAAAATGAATGAATGAACCTTGCATTTATTATTATCCATGCTTAATATCCTAAAAATACACCACAATAATCCGACATATGATTTCATTAATTAAAGTAGGCTAAATCTCACAAAGATTTGAAATTAAATCCTAAAAATAACTTAAGTGGGACTAAGACGCCATAGGTGGCATCTTAGTCCCAAAGCTTGAAACTTGGGGCATAGACTCCAAAAAGGGGCCCATTTAAGGCACTTTTAAAAAGAGGGTCCAAAGACCTTTGGGAAACAATGACGCTATAGGTGGCATCTTAGTCCCGACCCAAAAATCAAAGACACTTAGCCAAAATCATTAAATTATCATTTATCTTGTGATGTTTGTTGGGATTAGTCATAAAAAAATGTAATTCATTACTCTTGTGGGTGCAACATAGGACCAATTAAGACATAAATAGGGATAAACAAAGCAAGGCAGGACCAAACAAGTATGAAAATGTAAGGGTGTGCATTTTTTTACATTATAAACTCAAAAAACCCAACAACTAACAACTGAAACCAAAGGTGATCAAGCTCTAATACCACTTGTAAGAAAATTAGAGTAGCGAAAACAATTTCCTACTCCAATCTTGAGACGAGATATTCTGCAAAATCTAAAGCTGATCTAACGATTATAAAAAATCTAGAATCACATTCAACAGAAAATAAACAGTGAACACAAGATATACATGAGGAAAACTCTTTCGGGTGAAAACCATACACTCCAAAGCTTGCTCAGTGTATTTCAAATCCAACAACAAGATTACATACACTTACAGAGCAAGTCTTTTACAAGAGTATCACCAGTAAACAAATCTAGAAGAATTAAATCTTATAGCCTTTAATATTGTCACTATATCCAATAAAGATACAATATAACTTAGAATTTTCTTCTCTAGGCATATTCACGAAACCATCATAAACAAAAATCCCTAAATAATAAATCGAAGGTTTCTTACATATCCACAATTCATAAGGTGTTGAATGACGAACCTTACAAGGAGATCTATTAATCAATTAGTTAATAGTACTAATAGCATTTATCCAAACAAATCTATCCAATTTTACATCACTTCACATCTTTATGGCTCTTTCCATTATAATTTAGTTCTTTCTATTTGTAAACCCATTCTCTTAAGGTGTGTAAGAAGTAGAATGTTTCCTTATGATACCTACATTTGCACAAAACTCATCAAATCCATTAGAACAATATTGTTCTCTATTGTTAGATCTTAACACATTTATCTTATTCTCTAATTACTTCTCTAAGAAGTTTTATTTTAAATCTTGGAGAAGATGAAATATGAAAATGGTTGAAGATATGATATGAGGAGGTGTTGATAGCATATAGTAGGTCATGTAAATTGGACACATAAGATAAGAAAATAGTTATTTATGTTTTGGAAATACTAAGTGGATCCAACACTATGGTACTTTCGATTGGAGTACTAAATTGAAGAATTTATCATATGGGTTTCCCTCTTATATTTGAGAATGACATCAAAAAATTTGTTGGAAATATTTTGATTCACATTGTCACAAATATAACTACAAAGATAAGTCACATGTTTCTACCAAATAATCTTTACACAAGTCAACTAAATAATTTTTACTTGATGTCGGTTTTCTTGAATGTTGTCAATTGATTGGTTTTTATATTAATTGCATGGGGATATAAGTACAAGATCCACCCACAAGATGAGATTGTTACTATTGACCTCAATTTCTTAAAAGAATTTTTTTTTTGGCATTGCAAATATGTTTGTAAAAGAACTTGGTGTTAAAGAGAGACAATCATTTTTAAATTGGTTTAGGAGCCTTATTAGGCTAGAGAATGAAAAACTTATAATCATGCATTTCAAAAATAATATTGACATATGGAAGCAATTTTGGTGAGTGTTGGGGTGAAGTGATCTAGTGATTATAGTGGTGGATGGCTATAATCCATTATTTTATTGTTACCCTCATTTAGAGGAATATGTGAAGGAGATTGATTCTCAAAAGCAGGCAATATTGCTTGTGCATAAAGCAGATCTCTTTTCATTATATATTAAGGTGAAATGGGAAAAATATTTTCATTCACAAGATATATTATATGTATTTTATTTTTCTAATGCTTCATTTTCTTTCAAATGTAGAGAAGGGTTGAACTCTACAAGTTGTGTAGGAACCATAGAAGAGTAACAAAAAATTGTTGTCTTTGTTGAAGATATTAAAATATATGGTAGAGAAGAGATTTTGAACCATTCGCAAAATGAAGGAAAAGCAATTTCAACAAGTATTAAAGCTTCAAATTGTGTTTCAGCTCACTATCCTAGTGGGGTATCCACAAGCAACTCTAGTGCATTGCATCCTACTTCTACTTGTGTGATTATTTGTTGGCTACCCTAATGTGAGGAAAATCAGAGGCTAGTGGCACCAAAGCATGGAGGAATTTCCACCATCTCAAGTGAGCTTTGCTTTGGAGGAATTTCCACCATCTCAAGCGAGCTTCTCACATTGAGAAGTTTCTCTGCATGAGAAACAATTTTCCTTTATTCCTTGTTTTCCTTGTTGATGTTAATGCATTTCAGGAATACGTATATTGTGAAGTTTAATATTTGGAGACAACAAAGGGATTTGGTGTTGAAATCAATATGAATTGTTGTCGAACAATTTTAGAAGATTGTGATAGAGAATTATACCCTTCCTAGGGTCAAGAGACAACTTGATGGAGCCCTATGTTTGCATAGCTCAATATGGATTGTTGTCGAATAATTCAGGAATTGGTGATTCAAAAGTTCAAAAAAATTGTAGTCCAAGAATGTGAGAATTTAGCTTGAAGCTACACCCTTATGAAGGTCACGAGACAGCTTGATGGAGTTCCACTTGATTCAGGATTTCTTTCTTCAAAGAAAGATCTTCTCAAGAATATATATCTATTTTGCAATCAGTTAGATTTTTATGTAAGTCTTGAGGAGCGTCCTTTGACAAGATGAAATTAAAATTTTAAAATATATTTCTTTTAAGAAAGAAGGAATGTTGACATAAAATTTTATTGTGATCACATTGTTAATGGATTCTTTAGCTGTCTTCAATTAAACCAACCGCACGCCTGTATAAATCGCATTATAATAGTTATTTTACAATTCCATGTTTTTTTTAACAATATCATAGTATATGCCAATTTTTAATCAGAAATCCTTTGCTTCCTCAGAGGGCTATCATTTTTATTTTAAGAGATAGCTATGTAAGAGCGTTGCGTTTTGCAGCCAAACGTTTCAGAAATTGATAGATAATATAAGCCACCATTAGGTCAGCTGTCTTCCGAAGGCCTTGAATAATGCAAAAGTTTATAACGCGACACATCCCTTTGCTTAAGAAACAATGAAGTTTATCGCAACAGAAATCGGCGGCTTGCCGTTATCTCCAATATTTTATCGTCAAAAGTAAAGTATCGTATATACTACAAATCTGAACAAGTAAAACTATCCTCTCTTTGGTTATATATATTAACTCCCCTTTGCATTTTCTCAATAGATTAATCACAGAACAAAATATATCTTACTGAAGATTCTTCTGTGGGATTGGAAGCGCTGCCAAAAGAGGCAGCGGAGGAGAAATGTAGACTGCCACCAGTGCCAATCACAATGCTACAAATCCCTCACAATTTTTTTCTATAATACCCAGTTGAGATTTAATAGGCGTACAGGCTTTTCCTACCACTAAGTTTTAAGATTTTTTAGAATTGCATTATTTTTTGGAGTATGATGTATTGTTACTGTTTGGGACCGGTCTATAGTCATCCCATTTTTATCTGTCAATTGACTCTGTAAATCTCTCCTCCTGTGCCTTCCTTGGCTGCACTTCCGAATCCCACAGCATAATCTGCAAGTTTCGCTCTCCTGAAAATGATTATAATGCTTCAAAAAACCTTTTCTGTTGTTTGTTGTGCGAATGGGTAAGAAAGGTAACTGCATTACATACAAGCAAGCTCTGGAGTTCTCGTCATTCCTGTCAAAACCATCTGAACTTCAGGTCATAACAGGTAACAGGTTGCTATGTTTCTTAAGGTATATATTTCTTATACATTGTATAAGAATTCTATTAATTATTTATTTATATGAATAACTGTCTATATTATAAATTATAAAATAATGTTGGACAATATGAAAAAATGTGAATGGAAAGAATACAGTTAAAAGAATTAGAGAAATCTTGAAGGAGTAACATATAGCAGAGAATCTCCTCATTACCTCTTACGAATTCTTGCAAGCACTTTCGGGTGGCCAAGCGGTAAGTAACATCGCTTGTCTCTGCTTTGTATGGGTAGAAGATAATGGCATCAGAGAGTCTACTATTGTAGTCTAGGGAACAAGTTTCAATCCCTCTTTTGACTGTTCTGTTTATTATGGTAGAGTAAAATGAAGAGAAATTAATTATACTAGCTTTATTGTCCTTTAAGCATGTACTATAAAATGTTGATCTAAAAACAGTGAGCAATCTCATTAAACTTAATTTACACGATTACTGGTGATGAATTTTCAATATTTTTCCTTAAAAAGACAAACAGATTAAAAATAGAGCTATAGAATACTTAAAAGTTGGACATAGATATAGCAAATCCTTAAACGATAGAAACGGAGAGGACTTAAAAGAGGATTTTGAAATAGTTTAAACTAGCAGTCGCATGTACAGGCATGCAACAATCAGTCGATAGGGGTCCACCACAAATGACTATTCAATGGGAAGTAAGAAAAAAACTTCTTTTCAAAATGCAATGTGAAATATAAATAATGAGCAATATTTGCAATTGTTTGATTCGGTTGAGAAAGGGAAAGTGTGTTAATAAGCCAATATGAAATAACATGAGGTTAGTTAATAGTAGGAGGTGAATTTTATGATTTTGGATTTTACCTACGATAAAATAGATGGAGTAGATCATAATGAAGAGAGATGTTGGAAAAACAATTTATATATTATTATGGATAATTAGTTGGATAGATCAAGCATATCGATACATATGTATTAAAGTTAAAGCAAACCTATGTGTGCATTGAAAAATATCAATTTGAATCACCTAACTTGAGCATATTATAAATCACTTAATTTTGGTGAAGAGATTATTTTATATGTCTTGATCTAATTAGAGCATTGGAAAGCATTTTAAACCTCATGTTATAGTCCACTTCTCCGTTCCTATCTCACACGCAATGCATGCAAGATTAAGAACCATTTGCATAAAATGAAAAATCAATTTTTGTGTTTCCACATCAAAATTTATTAGTTGGAAATTGATTATGAAAATGTAAAATAAAACCATAGGTCATGTTGAATGAATCTTATTATTTGCAATGTATCCATTAATTTTATTTTTAAGTAATTAATCATCAATAACTTTTTCCATATTAATATGTAATATTTAATAATTTTAATTATAATAGTTATTTAAAATTTATTTTAATCAATAATCTTAGGAATTCATAGTAAGAAATATTTTTTAATAAATTTATTCTTAAAAAATTACAATTGAAAAATTAAATAAAATATAAATTTTTAAATAATTTTTTTTTTAATAATAATAATTTCTCTCCAAAATTTAAGGTATGATATAATTTTATCTCTATTTTAGTTGTATATTTATTAGACTTAGATGCACATCTATATTTGACCTTTTTGTCTAGGTTAATCAATCAATCAATTGATTATTATTTAATTATCTTAAGATACATATGGATACAAATACATGGAAAACTTGAAGTTGTGAATTAAGTAATATTTATGAAAAATATAGAACATTAAAGATTTCTCATTTTTTAAAGAGTTATTAGTCATGCCTTTAATTACTAATATTGAATAAATAAATATTCTTTAAAAAAGTTAGTCCATAACTTTAGGTATGACATATTTGTTGCAATGCTTATGTGGTACTAGATGATTTATTACTTTGATGTTATTTATTGTGATTATTTTTTATTTGAATATTAGTTATGATGGTCATCACTAATGACTTTTTGAAAAAAGAAAGATCTTTAATATTCAATACTTTTTATAAGTAGTATTTAGTCCACAATTTTGGAAATAAAACATTATTATGCATGTGATTTATGGGTTAGTAGTAGTAAAATAAAATGGTCAGAAGTACAAAGGATTCCAAAGTAGTCAATTACAAGGAAATTGAAAATTAAATTATCATTTTTTTATGAATTGCTTCTAGTAAAAACATGTTCCTTAATTGGTGTATGAACAAAATAAAAAGGACTTAGATAAAACAAAATAATAAATGGATGACCAAATAGAATAACAAATTGAATTATTATCCAAATAAAAACAAATATGTAAATGAATTTATTCAGGAAGAAAGTGAAAATATTATATTGATAAATTTTATACAATTTGATGAGCACAAAAAAAATTATATAGGGGAAAATATCATTTAGAGAGTAAAGATGTTCATAGAGTCTAATCGAAGACTCACTCACACCATCTTTGATCCAAAACAAATAAACAAACCTCGCCAAAAGAAGAATACGATGACACTATACACATATTTTGCATTGTTAGAATAATTGAATTAAAAGGTATGCCTTGTTTTGTGGGAAAACAATCATATGTTTGACTTCAAAAAAGATATTCTACTCTACCAATTGAAATAAAAAAGGAAGCATAAAAAGCGAGTAAGTATATGTGCAAAATCAATATAGACAATGTCAAACTAAAAATAATTAATAATATTTACAATTGGTTCACCGAATCTATTTATTGATATGTGAACAATATATAGTTGGGAGTGATGAACATATTTTTTGGAGCACCCGTGCTTAAGTAGACATATACGTAGCATGTAATGCACATAATCATCATGTGAAAAGTTTGAGGCACACGCATCAAAACACTCTTGCCCTCCAGTGCATGCACTCATAAATGATATAAAATCCATGGCAAATAGCATGACTTGTAATTTCTTGGCAAATGCCATTAATTTTAAAGTCATGACAAATGCCATGAATTTATAGCATTTCCCTGCATTCTCTGGAGGCCAAAATAGCTCCTATGTTTCTTCATCCTCGCAATCTTAAATGTAGTACATGTTTCACAAATATTTAACTAGTGAACTACATATCCCATGATTATAATTATGCAAATTTATGTCTACAAAACCAACATGCTCATCAAGAAAAAATAGTGTCATGTTTATGAATTACATGGCATGTCATTCACTACGCTCATTTGTATATCTGGAAAGCCAGATTCTTGGGAGAACTAAATTCCATTGCAAGGAAACCGAGAGAAATAATTTATTCTATTTACAATTGGTTCACTGAATCTATTTATTGACAATGGAAAAAATTTCTACTTAAGGGCAAGTAGCATTGGATCAAGATTTTGGACCATGAAAGAATTTGAAATAGACAATTTATAATACACTAATTTTCTTGAATGTCTATTGTATCTATGTAGCATTATAAAGGAAATAATATAGATATACAATAAAATAGGTTAGCATTATATGTTGTAAATAGAAAGAGATAAAATCCAACATTTTGAATACATAGCATCTTGGTAAATAATTGTGTATAAGTAATCTATTGGAGAAGTTGAAAAGAGAGTTGTGGAAACAATGACAAATACAATGGATAAAATAGAGTGTGTTTTTGGTAGACAAGTGGATGTAAGAATTTGGGTGTCCATGTATATAAGCAGCAACAAATATATGATGATGGAAGAAAAATCACTAAACCCATGCTTGTTCTCCTCTCTACCATAGTGGCATCATGAAGCCTCATGGGCTCTAGCCAAACCCTCAAGCAAGAAAGGCAGGCAAGGTCCATGGAAAATCTCATGGATTCTTATCATATCTCACACAATAACAAAGTTGGGGAAAAACGGGTGTTCTCAAACAAGATCTCTAATATTGTAGTCTTTTTTTTGTTGTGACAAATTGACGAAAATAGGTATCCCGATAAAGAATTGGCATCATGGGATTTGAAGATGGCTAGAGGAACATGGATAGATGGAATATATAGAAGACTGTAACAGGCCAACCCTGACATTGTAACTGGTTTAGTTGAATGCAGCAACATACACCATTGTCATGTACTTTTGGGGATAAACAATGTGATGCAATCCAAAAATTGTTTTTCCTCTTAGAAGCACATGACAGTAGTGTGTGGTTGCCTTCCACAATCACATAAAACACAATCTACAACAACTGTAAAAGGGGAAATCTTAAATGGCATTTTTATTTGTGGGAAAAAAATCATACATTTGACTTCAAAAAAGATATTCTACTCTACCCATTGAAATAAAAAAAGGAAGCATAAAAAGTGAGTAAGTATATGTGCAAAATCAATATAGACAATGGGAAACTAAAATAATTAATAATATTTACAATTGGTTCACCGAATCTATTTATTGATAATGGAAATTTTTTGTACTTAAAAATACTGTTGATGGTGTTTAACAAGGGAGAGTAGCATTGGATCAAGTTGTTGGACCATGAAAGAATTTCAAATAGACAATTTACAATACACTAATTTTCTTGAATGTGTATTGTATTTGTGTGGCATTATAAAGGAAATAATATAGATATACAATAAAACAGGTTAGCATTATCTATTGTAAATAGAAAGAGATAAAATGGAACATTTTGAATACATGACATCCTGGTAAAGAATTATGTGGAAGTAATCTATTAGAGAAGTTGAAAAGAGATATGGAAACAATGACAAATGAAATGGATAGAAGAGTATGTTTTTGGTAGAGAACTACATGTGAGAATTTTTTTCCATGTATATAAGCAGCAACAAATATATGATGATGGAAGGCAAAAGCACTAAACTCACGCTCATTCTCCTCCCTACCAAATTGGCATCATGAAGCCTCATGGGCTCTAGCCAAACCCCCAAGCAAGAAAGGCAGGTAAGGTCCATGGAAAATCTCATGGATTCTTATCATATATCACACAATAACAAATTTGGGGGAAAATGGGTGTTCTCAAACAAGATCTCTAATATTGTAGTCTTTTTTTTTATGTGACAACTTGACAAAAATAGGTTTCTTGATAAAGTATTGACATCATGGGATTTGAAGATGGCTAGAGGAACATGGATAGATGGAATATATAGAAGAGTGTATAATAACAAAAATGGTACATCTAACTTCACAAACATATATATCGATATACATTTTGCTTTGCAAATACTTATATTTGCATTGTATGGTTACGATGTATATGCAAAAATGTTTTTGTGAAACATGCGCACATATAACAACCAATAACTAGAAAGGCAAAAAATGTAGTCATGCACAAAATGAAAACTAGGCCAACCATGACATTGTAAATGGTTTAGTTGAATGGAGAAACATACACCATTTTCACGTGCTTCTGGGGATAAAGAATGTGATGCAATCAACAAATTGTTTTTCCTCCCATAAGCATATGGCAATGGTGTGTGGTTTCCTTCCACAATCACATAAAGCAGACTCTACAATGACTTTAAAAGGGGAAATCTTAAATGGCTATTTTTTTGTGGGAAAGAAATCATACATTTGACTTCAAAAAAGATATTCTACTCTACCCATTGCATTTTTGCATATCTACACAGTTATCTTTTTTAGCTTGTCTAAAAGATTATTTACATACAGTTGTTTATCAAGATGGAAATTTTTCATAAATTTATAACAACATTTATATTATGCAATTCAAAATGTATTTATATTAAAAATAGAATTGCAATCTAAGGAATCATATAGTAAAAATGCTCATCGAGTTGGCAAGCCAACTGCTACACAGACTGCCAACTGTTACATAGTGAACAACTTGTTGTGTGGAATTGGGAAAAAGAATATCATAAAATATATTGATACAACACAAGAAATCTATGTAACAGTCGGTTTGTCAATTCAAAATTCAAGGTACATTATTTGGCACTAAATATTATAGAAAAAATAGAGAAATTGTAAAAGAACTATTAGAAAAACACTTAAGAATCAGAGATAAATGATAGGTGATCGAAAACCCACATTAAGCATATTGATACAAGACAAGCAATCTATGTAAGAGTTGGCTTTCCAGTTTAAAATTTGAGCTACACTCTTTCGTAGTAAACCCACATTAAATAGAGCTCATAAAACCAATGGGTAGTAATAATCTATGCAATCTAAGGAAGTATATAGTAAAAATGGTAATCAAATTGACAAGACAACTGTTATATAGACTGCCAACTATTACATAGTGAACAGTTTTCTTTGGGGAACTAGAAAAAAGAATATCATAAAACATATTGATACAACACAAGCAATCTATGTAACAGTTGGCTTATCAATTCAAAATTCAATCTACATTATTTGGCACTAAATATTATAGAAAAACTAAAGAAATTATAAAAGAACTATTAGAAAAACACTTGAAAATTAGAGGTAAATGATAGATGTTTGAAAACCCACATTAAAGATATTGATACAAGACAAGCAGTCTATGTAAGAGTTCGCTTGTCAATTCAAAATCCCTCACATGGGAAAACACTTACCATTTTTCTTTCGCGTATCGAGGCAACCAACTCAATCACCACCAACCCACATAAGTAGCAAGCTCCACCGCTGCCATAAACAACCCCAGGCAATTTCTTGCAGGGAACTTTAAACAGATGAGAAAAAAAGAATATCATTAAACATATTGATACAAGATTCGAGCTATGTTCTTTGGTAGTAGATATTGAAGACAAATAGAGAAATTGTATAAGAGATGTTAGATTAACACTTATTTGCTACTAAATATTATAGGCAAAAAGGGAAATTTTATTGAATTCCCCGAAACATAGAAAAATACATATACGCATATATAAATGTATTGAATTAACCATTCCATATTTAAAAGTATACATATAGATAGATATATATATATATATATATCCATATATACAGACAAAGACCATTTTGGCTTGTTTGACAATGCAACAACAATTTATATATACATATGTATATCTAAACAGATGTGTATACTATCTTTATTCCTATTTATGTAGAATTTGATTTAAAAAGAGTTAAAAATAGTATATATAAGTATTATTTAGCTTTTGAGAAAATCACTACAATACAGCCATAGCCTTCAATGATATAGCATTAAGATGTTAATAACAGAGCATTTAATGGTGGAGTATATGTAACATGTTCATAATGAAGGGAAAAGAATGTGGATCTACTCACCCAACAGTGCGGAATACATTCCCTTAACACCTTTACTATAGGGGAGAGAAGCAAAAACGAAAAACTAACAGTTTCTAAAACTTATAGAGATGCATACAACCATGGCAATGAGAAACCAGAAAGATAAGCAAACAAAGATGACACAGTATTTACATGGAAAAACCCTTTCAGGTAAAACACCCACTACACAAAGTCAAATCTATTGTATTACAGTAATGAATCAATTACATACAATATCTAGACTTCTTTGTTCAGCTCACAATCACCTAGAGAGTTTTAGATTCACTGTTGCAATATTTTTACAACATATAGTTCAAAACCCTCCTCAAGAACTCACGTCCTTCTGTTCTTCAGGTCGCAATTTCAAACTTTCTCTGCAACTTACAACTCGACTCTTGACTTGTCTAACTTATCAGAAATAACACATCTCTCATCCATATGCAACCAACTCAGAAGAGCAATGAAGTCCATCCTCAAATCACGCAACTGGTCAAATCTAATAGATCTCCCTGCAATGAGTCGTCCATGCATTCAATGCATCACCAAAATGGTTGAGCTTGCCACCCTTCGTTGACAAATGCAACTGCCACAATAACTATCTTGGTATCCATCCAATCACTATTCAACCAAGTGCCACACGTCCAAGACCCATTAGCAATCACAGCTAATAGACCAACCAAAATGGTCAAACAGACATCAGGCGTGACCAAGACTTCAAATCATTTCTAACACTGTCGGAGCCAGAGTCGGAATAGGAGTCAAAACATGACTCCACCGAAATTACAGGTTCAGGAACCAATTCGATTCCACGTCCACCCATAGCAAAGGGGAACTCATCAGAAATAGTTCTGACCGGGTAAAGTCAACCCGAGGCCAAACCAAGACGGGAACACAAAAGACTGAAGTCGGAGTTGGGGACGGAACAGGAACAAAAATAGGACCACCAAAAAATCCAAGATTAGGAACCAATCTGGTTCCGGTTCCGCCTCCACCAGCTACAAGAAACAACAATCCAGAACTAGGACAAGGTAGACGAAAACACTCCGAGTAGAATCTAAACATCCAAAAGAACTCGATCGCAAAAGCAGGAGTTGGACCCGAAGTCAGAACAGAAACTAAAATAGGAACCTAACAAATAGACATTGCCAACTTCCAAAACTGGTTCCGCCTCTGCCAGAACTTGCGAAGCGAGAAACGACAGAAGGTAGGAAGCGGAGTCGGAGCAGGAACAAGAACCGAAACCCGGAACTTAGGAAAACAGAACAATGCCAAGTTCCATCCCAGTTCTGCCTCCACCAGAGACCCGAAACTTTAGGCAAACAGAACAATGCCAAGTTCCATCCTGGTTCTGCCTTTGCCAAAACTTTGCAAACAACACAAAATCACCAAGGCATGAAAATGAGGACTTCAAGTTGGAAGTTGAGACATAATTTCTCAACAATCTCCCACTTGGTGAACACTTCCAGCTTCCTCAAAACATCAAACCTTACTGTCTATCATAGGCCCCAAGGCCCATCAATTATGTGCACCATCTGAACTTGTCTGTGCTAACCGGCTTTGTCAAGGTATCGGCAACATTCTTCAAGGTATCAACCTTATCCATATTGACCTTGCCATCTTCAACCATATCCCTCACGAAGTGATATTGCACATCTATGTGCTTGGTCCTAGCATGGAAGGTTGGATTCTTTGCCAAACAAATGGCACTTTGACTGTCACAGCAGATTGAAATCTGCTCAGCATTAAATCCAATGTCTGAACACAAACACCTTAGCCACACTGCCTCCTTGCAAGCATGAGTTGCTGCCATGTACTCTGCCTCTGTCATGGATAAAGCAACTACAGCTTGTTGCTTGCTCATCCAACTGATTGCTCCACCATTAAGCATGAAAGTGTATCCACTGGTGGATCTTCTACTATCAATGTCCCCTGCCCAATCAGAGTCAACATATCCCTAAATGCAAAGAGCCCTTTGTGATGCAACCATATTGCCATGGTAACACAAAGCATAATCTGAAGTACCCTTCAAATACCTGAACACTCTCTTTACAGCATCCCAATGTGATCTCCCTGGATTCGCCATAAAACGAATTAGAACTCCCACTGCTTGGGCAATGTCTGGTCTTGTACAAACCATAGCATACATCAAACTTCCTACTACACTTGCATAAGGCACACTGGTCATGTCCTCCATCTCAGTAGAAAACTTTGGATAGTCTTCAGCAGATAGTTTCAATCCTTGCATGATTGGAACAACTAGCTGCTTGCAATCAGTCATGCTGAACCTCTCTAGAACGGTTTTCACATACTTACTCTGACTAAACCAAAGCTTTCTACTTGTTCTATCCCTGGTTATCTCCATCCCAAGAATGTACCTTGCTGCTCCAAGATCTTTCATTTCGAACTTAGTAGACAACTGAGTTTTAAGATCAGAGATCATTGTCTTGCTATTACCAATGAATAACATGTCATCCACATACAGAGTAATAACAAGCACACGATCATTCTCACATTTATAATAAATGCAATGATCAAATTTTGATCTAACAAACCCAATTGACAACACAAATGTGTCAAATTTTTGGTACCACATTCTAGGAGATTGCTTTAGACCATAGAGAGATTTATTTAACTTGCAAACCAGATTTTGTTTACCTCTTTCAACAAAATGCTCAGGCTGGGACATGAAGATTTCTTCTTCCAGCTCACCATGGAGAAATGTTGTCTTCACATCCATCTGCTCAATTTCATAGTCATACACAGCTGCCAATGACAACAAAAATCTGATGGATGTCAACTTTGCTACAGGGGAAAAGATCTCTCCATAATCAATTCCCTCAACTTGGGAAAAACCCTTTGCAACCAGTCGTGCCTTATATTTCTCCACATTTCCATCAAGGCCTATCTTCCTTTTGAATATCCACTTGTAGCCAATAGGCTTTCACCCTTTAGGCAGTGGTACCAACTTCTAGGTATCATTCTTTTTCAAGGAATCCATCTCCTCATTCATGACTTCTAGCCAAGACTTTGAATCAGTCGTGTTGATTGCTTCTTTCACAATCCTAGGCTCATCAGTGCTAGTAATTAAGGCATAAGCACAATTTGAATCTAACATAGAGAAACCATACCTTTCTGGTTGCCTTCTTTCTCGTGTAGATCTCCTTAGAGGCTGAGGTTGTTCTTCATCATTAGAACTTCTAGAGCTGCTTGAGCTCTCCTCAATCTCAGGTACACCATGCAGCTCTTCCCTTTCTGGAGTTTGGGGAATCTCAACTACATCCTTCTCCTTATCACTCTGATTTGTCTCAAGTTGTTGATCACTTACTAAAGGTTTCAGCTCACGAAATATCACGCTTCTACTATAAAAAAACCTTCTCAGTAACAAGGTTCCAAAGCTTGTATCCTTTCACACCAACTCCATAGCCAATGAGAATACATTTCACAACCTTGTTATCCAACTTTGATCTCTTTTCATTTGGCACATGAACATATGCCTCACAGCCAAATACCCGAACATGCCTTAATGAGGGTTTCTTACCTGACCATGTTTCCAAAGGTGTCTTATCAACAAGCGCTGAACAAGGAGATCTATTTATCAAATAATATGCTGTAGCAATAGCCTCAGCCCAGAACTTCTGCTCCAGACTAGCACCACTCAGCATACCCCTTGCCTTTTCCATCAGTGTCCTATTTAACCTTTCAGCAACTCCATTTTGTTGTGGAGTGTAGGGGGTTGTCTTATGCCTTTTAATTCCATGATCAGTGCAGTACCTTTCAAAATCTGCAGAACAAAACTCACCTCCATTGTCTATCCTTAAACACTTTATTTTCCTTCCAATCTGATTCTCAACCAAAGATTTGAACTCTTTAAACCGACTGCACACTTCTGATTTACTTTTAAGAAAGTATACAAATGCCCTTCTCGAACAGTCATCAATAAAAGAAACATAATATCTAGACTTCGATAATGAAGGAACATTAACTGGACCAAACACATCAGAATGAACATAATCCAGTATACCAAAAGATTTGTGAGGACTAGAGGAGAAAGAAACATGGTGTTGCTTTCCATAGATACGATGTTCACAGAAATTGAACTCAAGGTTACAATCATCAAGCCCTTCTACAAGGTTTTTGTTCTTCAAGGTTTTTAAGCCTTTCTCACCAATGTGACCAAGTCTATGATGCCATAACATAGTCTTCTCTACTGGGAGTTTTACCTCCAAAGCATTTGCAGATAGTGAAGAGTCTTCATCTTTCTCTATAGGTGCAGAATTACATGACTCTATAGAGGCACTGTTACAAAGAACAAGTCATGCATCTAGCTTGTATAGAGTGCCAGTACGAACACCCTTAGCTAACACCATTGCACCTCTAGCCATTTTACATCCCTTACTAGAAAAAGAAACTTCTACGCCAGCATCATTTAACTTACTAACAGAAAGAAGATTTCGAGCCAAACCTAGGATGTGACGAACACCACCAATTCCTTTGACTCTCCTGTCAAGAAACTGAATTATGACCCTTCCTCTGCCAACAATCTCTAGCATTGAATCACTTGCCAAGTATACCTTTCCACCATCATACTTCCCATACTTTGAGAAACAATCTCTATTGGATGTCATGTGAAAAGAGGCACCTGAATCAACTAACCAAACATCATCTGATGTCTGAGTTGTCAAGGCTGCTGCAATGAAGGCATCTACATCACTTTGAGAAGATTCGTTGTCAGAAGCATTCCTCTTCTTCTTCTCCTTGCAGTCCTTCCTGATATTACCAGGTTGCCCACAGTTCCAGCACTTTACCTTGAAATTTTTACCAGGAGACTTTGATCTCCCTTTAGACTTGGATTTCAACTTGTTGTATTTTTTCTTGCCTTTCTCCTTTGTTCTACCTCAAACAGAAAGAGAATCTTTGGCCATCTCAGAAGATTTCCTTCACATTTCTTCAGACAAAAGCGAAGCAACCACATCATTAGTCTTGAAAGCAGTGGTTGTGCTTCCAATAGCCATCACAAGATGATCCCAACTATCAGGTAATTAACACAATAGAAGCATGCAACGATCCTCCTCCTCAATCTTTACACCTATAGATGCCAGCTGAGTAACACTCATATTAAATGAGTTCAAATGGTTTGCAACAGATACACTTTCGTCCATCTTTAAGGAGTATAACTTCTTTCTCAGGAACAACTTATTTACCAAGGACTTTCCTTGATAAATATCACCAAGTTTCTTCCACAAAGAAGTTGCAGACGTTTCCTCATGAACATTCAGGAGCAAAGAATCAGCTAGACTCAGTCTTATCAATACTCTTGCTTTTCTATCAGCAAGAGCCCAAGCTTCTTGGGTCATAGTTTGTGGCTTAGTTCTAGACACTGCAATCCAGAGGTCTCTATCCACAAGCAAGTCTTCTATCTTGTGTTTCCATAACTCAAAGTTGTTGCCATTAAAGTTCTCAATATCTATCCTACCAGATGTACTCGCCATCTCACAATAGAAACAAGTTTAACAATGCAAGACTCCCACTAAAATAGTATTAATGCAAAAAACTAATTTTCCCTAGCAAGGATAACACGAACTAGCCAAGCTCTGATACCACTTTGAAGGGAAAAGAATGCGGATCTACTAACCCAACAGTGCGGAATACATTCCCTTAACACCTTTACTATAGGGGAGAGAAGCAAAAATGGAAAACTAACAGTTTCTAAAACTTATAGAGATGCATACAACCATGGCAATGAGAAACCAGAAAGATAAGCAAACAAAGATGACACAATATTTACATGGGAAAACCCTTTTAGGTAAAAAACCCACTACACAAAGTCAAATCTATTGTATTACAGTAATGAATCGATTACATACAATATCTAGACATCTTTGTTTAGCTCACAATCACCCAGAGAGTTTCAGATTCACTATTACAATATTTTTACAACATACAGTTCATAACCCTCCTCAAAAACTCACGTCCTTCTGTTCTTCAGCTCGCAACTTCAAACTTGCTCTGCAACTTACAACTCGACTCTTGATTTGTCTAACTTATGAGAAATAACACATCTCTCATCCATATGCAACCGACTCAGAAGAGCAATGAAGTCCATCCTCAAATCACACAACTGATCGGATCTAACACATCTCCCTGCAACGAGTCGTCCATGCATTCAATGCCATCACCAAAACGGTTGAGCTCGCCACCCTTCATTGATAAATGCAACTACCACAATAACTATCTTGGTATCTATCCAATCACTATTCAACCAGGTGACACACGTCCAAGACTCATCAATAATCGCAACTGACAGACCAACCAAAACAGTCAAATAGACATCGGGCGTGACCAAGACTTCAAGTCATTTCTAACACTGCTAGAGCTGGAGTCGGAATAGGAGTTGAAACATGACCACCAAAATTACAGGTTCAGGAACCAATTCGGTTCCGTTTCCACCCATAGCAAAGGGGAACTCATCGAAAATAGTTTTGATCGGGTAAAGTCAACCCGAGGTCAAACCAAGACGAGAACACAAAAGACTGGAGTCGGAGTCGGGGATGGAACAGGAACAAAAACAGGACTTCACTAAAAAATCTAAGATTAGGAACCAATCCGGTTCTGGTTCCGCCTCCGCCAGCTGCAAGAAACAACAATCTAGAACTAGGACAAGGCGGAGGAAAACACCCCGAGTAGAATCCAAACATCCAAAAGAACTAGATCACAAAAGCAGGAGTCGGAATAGAAACTGAAACAGGAACTTGGGAAACGGACATTGCCAACTTCCAAAACTAGTTCCGCCTCCACCAGAACTTGCGAAGTGAGAAACGACAGACAGTAGGAAGCAGAGTCAGAGCAGGAATGAGAACCGAAACCCGGAACTTAGGCAAACAGAACAATGCCAAGTTCCATCCCGGTTTCGCCTCCGCCAGAGACCCAGAACTTTAGGCAAACAGAACAATGCCAAGTTCCATCCTGGTTCCACCTCTGCCAGAACTTTGCAAACAACACAAAATCACCAAGGCATGAAAACAAGGACTTCAAGCTGGAAGTTGAGACATAATTTCTCAACACATAATGCCACAATGGCTCTTTCGATAATTTAATTGAATCAATATATTTTCTCAGACATTTCAGAGTATACTTTCCCACACTACAACATTGAATATTGTATTTACTTCCTCCTACACCATTGTACCACAACATCAAGATGCATTAACCCTCATGCGAGCAAACACTTACCATTCTGCTCCCACACATCGAGGTATTCAGCTCCACCACTGCCAACCCACGTAATTAGCAAACTCCACGCCGCCATAAAAAACCCTGAGAAACTTGTCGACGGCCACCAGTGATTATTTATCTCTGAAGCAAAGAAATTCTATTCATGGTTGGGCTGACAAAAATCCCAGTAGAAATTTGAAATAAATACCCAATAGGTAAATGCCAACAGTTACATAGATTGGTTGTCTTGTATCAATATGTCTCATGATATTCTCTTGTTCTCATCTGTTTGAATCTCCCTATAACAAGTTGTTCATTGTTGTAATTTAGGTCTTGTATTCTTCATATCTTAACCTAGGTAAATGTTTTTATGCATTTGATATAGGATTGTGCCCTCATGTATTTTTTTACTTGGCATGACACTTTAGGAGTATCTTATTCTATTGTCCTTGTGACAAGAATTATTTTTAACTTTCAAAATTCTAAAATTTTGTAGATTGGTATAAACTACAAACATAACATTGACCTATATACCTTTGGACTACTTTCAATTTCTTTTGGTACGTGTATGTTTTTTGGCCTTTGGTTATTGTTCCTTGTTATCTTTGTGCATCTTCAGTGCTATATGCATTTTGTAAAGAAGAAGCTTTGTATAACAAACTGCTCATAATCGTAGTTTACACCTTCTATTCTCTATATGTTAAAGTTCTATTTAAAATGGATTTTTGATCATCTATCATTTGAGAAATTGTAAAAGAGCTGTTAGAAAAACACTTAAGAATCACAGGTAAATGACAGATGATTGGAAACCCACATTAAATAGAATTTTAATAGAGGTAGGGAAAGAAACATAGACCAAAAAATTGAAAGTAGGCCAATGGTTTTCTTTCATCTATCATTTATTTCTAATTCTTCAGTGTTATCCTAATACCTCTTACAACTGTTACATAGACTTCTTGTCTTGTACCAATATATTTCATGATATTCATTTTTCCTCATCTTTTTGAATCTCCTTATAACAAACGGTTAATTGTCATCGTTATTTTGTTTGGATGGTGAGAAAATATATTGATTAAGTTGCATTATCGAAAGATCCATTGTGGTGTTGGTTTGATAACAGACTATTGTAGAAATCATCACCTTTGGCTCTGTTTTATAGTAGATTTAAGGGTTTTAAAACTATTGCACTTTGGAATCTATATGTCGTTTTACATGGGTATTTTGCATAAATGATTTGTGTATAATATTTAATGCCAAGTAATGTAGCTTGAATTTTCAATTAAGTTTGTGGTGTTATACCCATTTTGTACAGATTATTGCATCATATAATTGTTGTCATAACCTAAATAAAATAGGTATCGTCATAAAGAACTAGGTTTAAATAATTGATTTGGCAAGTTGAAAATATAGTTGTATAAGCTTGGAGAAATGCAGTCGATAGAATACAATATGTTATGTATTTGTAGTAGTCAATATATAATGGTGCAAGGAGAAACAAAAAACTCATGCCCGTTCTCCTCCCTGCCATATTGGCATCATGAAGTCTCATGGGCTCTAGCCAAACCCCCGAGCAAGAAAAGTATGGAAGACCCATCAAAAATTTAATGGAATCATATCATATATTAGAAAATGGAAAAGTAGGGGAAATTCGGGTATTTTCGTATATGATTTCTTATATTGTAGTATTTTTTTTTGGTGTAGCAACTTTAAAAAGATGGGCATGTTGATAAAGAGTTGTTTACAAATAATTTTTTCCATAAGCTGAAAAGATAACTGTAGAAACATGGAAAAATGTGTTGTGTACAATAGACTATGTTTATTGTAGTCAAATGCATGTAAAAATTTGTGCATGCATGTATATAGCAATAAATATATGATGGTAAAAGGAAAAAGCACACAATGACGAAGTTGCAAAAAAATTGCATGTTCGCATATATGATTTCCTTTTTCTAGTGCTTTTTTATACCGCAATAACTTTGAAAAAAAGAGAATGTTGATAAATAATTGGGCAAGATGGAACTTTTTTGTAATGTTGATAAATATAGGAAAAGAAGAATATATGGGAGATCTTGTTTCAAAGCAGAAGCAATTTCGTGGATGAAATACCCAGATATTGGTAAAAAGAAGACATCAAAGAAATATCAAAGGTTTTACTTCAAAGCATAGAATGCATACAAATAACTTTCTAAACATACGGGATTTTGACATGTAGTAGAGCCTATCTAGCCATGTAGGAAGAAAAGCGTTGAATGTATAACTTAGTAAAATATGAATTTATAAAACAAACCTTCTTTATGGTTACAACTATGGTCATCTTTTAGGTACCAATTGTCCCACAGATATGCTTCATATCTTCTTGTCCATCTATGCTTGCATTGATCCCAACATCATATTAATGCAAAGCAACATTTTATTTGAATCTATCAAAATATGTCTCTAGTTAGATGTGTATGGAATGAAAAAATACATTGCAAAAACACTTATAGAAACAACAGGAGGCCAAACACTGTAGATTGTGGAGCACAAAACTTGTTAAACCCTCCAATCTGCTATCTAACGAAGGTGGATGGCAGGATTTTACCATTTTGTTCTCATTGATTGAGGGAACCAACTCTACCACCGCCAACCTACAGTCAGCAAACTCCAACGCCGTTGTGAATAGGCCTGAGTAACCCATCGAAAATTGCATGGAACGTTATCATATATTAGACACAAATGCAATGTAGACAGGACATATATTTTTTAATGTAATATACAGGAAGAGCGAAACAGTGAAATGCTCAAAAGAGAATTTTGTAGATCAACATTTGCCATCTATTTGAATCAAATAAAAGTAATTGAAAAGCTAGAAAGAACACATAAGAATATGTGTAAGAAAAGAATGAAGGAAAAATGAAAAAACCCAAGGTATATAGGTATACTTACTGGAAAAAAGAACATATTTGCAAAATTTTAAACTTATTAGTCAAATGCAACACAATTTTTTTTAGAATGTTTCTAGAGTATGTGCATATATAGTTTAATATCCTGGAATGTTCAAAACATGTTACTGACTTATAGAACTTTTAGCCTCTACTTATTTTTGGTTGGTATCTCTGTGATTCTTAAGTGTTTTTATAATAGCTCTTTTACAATTTCCCAATTTGTCTATAATATTTAGTACCAAATAATGTAGCTCGAATTAGGTGCAGCATTGAAGTTATCTGTTTTCTTTGGATCCTTCTCAAATTTAGACATGGAAGATGATTTTTTTATTGTTTGTTTGGTTTTCTATTCTTAACAATATAAAAAATAAAAAAATTAACCATGCAAACATGCACACAACAATGTTAATCTACTTTCTGCCTTTAGAACATTTGGCTGGTTTGTTGTTTATGTACATATGACATCCAAACACATGCAGTATTCTAAATACACAGTTGCAACTACTAGAAATTGATGCATATATAGATATATATATATTTATAGTTATATGTGTGTGTGTGTGTGTCTATATGTGTAGACATACGAAATTAACATTATTGATTAAACATCACATTTGATCATTCTTTCCTCTTAATTAATTAAATCAAATTAATTAATTAAACCTCCTAAAGTCTTGATTTAATTAAATCAGACATATTTAATTAAATATCTAATATCCTCTCACTTTGATTTATCCTAACCCATAAATTTAAATCAAAGTGTCACAATCAACTAAGCATTAGCTTAATTAGTTAAATCCCTAATTAATGCTAAGACTAACCCATGTCCCATCCACTTGCACAATAAATCATTTTAATTGATTTATTAAAACACCTATTTTCCCTCACAAGGGCATATTCCCAAAGAATATGCCCTCATTAACTCTCATGTTTGACTTTTTTGGCCAAACACAATTCCCCCAAAAACCCTCAACCATATTCATTTATTGCCATTTTTCAAACTTGAAATGGGCACATTAGCCAAAACTTGCACAAGCATGGTCCAATCCCATTGTGACAAGTGGCTCTCTCTCATATGTTGGGTTTTAATCCCACATTGCTCAATCTTGGCCTCTCCTCTCTCAACTTCTCCTATAATTTCAATGCATTTTCTCTCATTTTGGATCTACATTTTAGAGCATCCTCATTATAGGAAACTTGAGTTCATGAGCATCTCATTGTCTATCATCTCATTAGCTTGGAAAGGATTGGGAAAGGGCTCTTTCACATATTCAAAGAGCACCAATCCATCATAGAATAGGTTATATTCCATGTCTTCTTTACGTGCTTTATTTGGTTTTATCATTTGTTTTGAAGAAGGTTGTATTATTCTATGAGGATGTTAGAATCATGTTAACCATTTGCAAATTTTGATGTCCACAACATTGTAGAGTACGAGGCTTTAACCATAGGTCTCAAGATTGCAGCACAGTGGTGAATCATGGCATTAAATGACTATGGAGATTCACAGCTTATCATTAACCAAGTCAATGGTGAATACGAAACTAAAGATGATAAGCTCGCACCATACAAGAAACTAGTGGAAGGCCTCAAAGAATCATTTATTGATTTGAGCAAATACCAAGGGAAAACAATAGGGCGGCTAATGCAATGGCAATGATTGGATCCTTGCTAGATATCCCTTGCAATGTCTCAAAACATGAATTTCTGGTAGAGCAGCTTCTCGTACCCACATTCGAGGTACCAGAGTCAGAATATGTGTGTGAACTCGCTGGTCCTAGTGATCGTTGGTATCATGACATCTACACCTATCTAAGATTAGGAATCCTCCCAGTCAAAATTACCCCGAACCTCAAACGAAGGTTTGTTAAAAGGTCCTTATGTTTTGTCATCCTAGGGGAAACCCTTTTCCAAAGGAGCATTGATGGAAGCCTACTACATTGCTTAAAACCTAAGGAAGCCCTGACTGCTTTGACTAAGGTACATAATGGCTCTTGCAGTTCACACTCGAGTGGTATGACCTTGGCCAAGAAGTTACTAAGAACTAGATACTACTGGTTGACAATGGAGAGAGAGGCACATGACTTTGTCAGAAGGTTTCTACAGTGCCAACAACATGGAGACCTCATTCATGCACCAGCTCAAGAATTATATCCCATTGTTACACCTTGGCCCTTTTCCCAATGGGGGCTTGATCTCATTGGTAAAATATCACCCACCTCATCTAATGACCACAAGTTCATCATCACCACCACCGAATATTTCACAAAGTGGGTCGAAGCAATTCCCATGACCTACATCACTGGAAAGCAGATATCCAAGTTCATCCTAAACTACCTCATTTGTGGATACGGTATTCCCCAATCCATTATCTCTGATAACAGGACACCTTTCAACAATCAGGATGTCTGTGACTTGTGTGAAAAAATCAAAATTCAACACCGCTTTTCCACACCATATTACCCACAAGGCAATGGCCAGGAAAAAGCTACCAACAAAACCATTTTGAAGATCCTTAATAAAACAATCAATGACTCCAGTCATGACTAGCATCTATAGTTAAATCCTGCCTTATGGGCCTACCGCACCAACATCCGCATGCCAATAGGTGCCACCCCATTCTCCCTGATCTACGGATCAAAAGCCATCCTCCCTATCGAGATCGAGCTTTCGTCATTGAGGATATCATTGCAAATCTTCATCATAGATGAGGAATATAGGGTTACAAGATTGAATGAGCTGGAGTTACTAGATGAACGGTGTATGGACGCCCTCAATCATCTATGGGTCTATCATAATCACCTAAAATGTAGCTACAACAAGAGAATTAGGCAATGCACCTTCCAAGTCAGTGACCTTGTGCTAAAAGAGAACCAAAAGAATGTACCAAACCCAGATAGCAAAGGAAAATTTGAACCCAACTGGTTGGGACCTTTCATCATCACCGCAAGCTATAAATCAGGAGCATATCAGTTGTCAACATCAGAGGGTGAGCCTCTGCAAGAGCCCATGAACAGTTTTCATCTCAAAAAGTTTTATGCGTAAATCTTGCAAGGAATAGAATCGAAAAATACAAAAAAATCAAAAAAATGTCCTGAAAAAATGGTTACCTTGATGAAAACCTGGCAAATAGGCGTCTTGGTGATAACAAAAAATTAAATTAAAAAAATGCAAAAATCCAAAAAAAATCAGAAAAAGGATTGAAAAACAAAAAAAAAAAAAAAAAATCGTCCTCTAGTGAAAACCACTTCGGTGGTGCTTTGGACAAGTACCTTGGTGAAAGCTTGGCAAGCAGCTGCCAAGCATAAATAAAGCACTCTCTATCCACCAGGATCTACATGACTCACTCATCCATTCCATCACATTTCATTAATCATCCATACACCCATCCGCTTGCATCCATACCATAGCCTGAGCTGGTGCCCATATCATATTCCACCATAGTACTACTTGGCATATTCCTAAGGTTAGTTTGTCCTACATATATCGAAGTAGTCTATTGCCTAAACGTTGGGGGCATGTCCTTGAAACTGGCAGTGGAACGGATTTGTGTATATCTTTTGTGCTCTTCCCGAAATTTATTAGATTAAACCAAAAACATTCAAAACTTCATCAGAAAAAACCAAAAACATATCGAAATATCAAAAAATCTTCAAAAAACTCATCATTAATTCTTGTCAGTTTTTCACCTTGTCCAAACTATGTCGTCTCTAAGCTTGAACGTAGGCAAGGTTGATCTTTGATCATCCCCCAAGACAATTAGGGTCAGTCCTTAGGCATTCGTCGCATTAGCAATCCGTTTGCCCATCTATTTTACATTTAGGTCAATCCTTAGGCATCCATCACAATGGCAATATGTTTCTCGTATATCTCATCATTGAGTCAAGTACATCATCAATCGAACTACGTGGTCTCTTCATGTATAACATAGGCAAGGCTAATCTATGGATCAACTCTCGAGACCCCTAGGATAGGTCTTTAAGTTAGTCTTTTCATCATAAATCTTGAAAATACCAAAAATATTTGTAAAACATCTCAAAATTCCAAAAACAACCTCAAAATATCCAAAAAATCCAAAATGGTGCACCCATTTCATCTCGCTTTCACCCGTGATTTGGCATCACTCATAATAAAGTCAATCGTCACTTTCACAATTTGGTGAGTCAGTCAGAAGCAAGTTTAGCAAGTTCCAAAGTGAACACTCTAATCGTCGGAGTCTTGAAAGTCTAGATCAGTGAGTCAACAAGTTGGTCAACTTGGAATATCAATAGCTTATCACCCAAATCAGTCCCATCAAAACCTTGATCACAACATGTCCTAGGAAGAAGCTTTCCTACGATGGACATAAGCATCAGGTACCCCATAGTAGGTAGTCTTGGCTAGCGGTATAAAGAACATTAGCTTGTTTGGTTTGCTTTATTTGGTCTTTTATTGACTTATCTTATTTTGTGCTCATTCCAAGGACCTCTCGATGATGCCTAAACAAAATAGGTCTAGAGAGAAACAAATGGGGCAATGATCGTTATCTTTTTATCTATTGTGCTTGTTGGATATTCTTGTAAAATAACTTCATCATGCATACTTTGTTTGTTTGTAGGAATGATGTTTTAGGCATTTTTTTGACCACATAAGAAGGCTTTCCTTCTTTTGTTTTGGCCCAAGATGTTTAGAATATATGAACTACATTCTGAATAAGGTTTCGTTTGTCAAGTGTGAACAAGAGTACTCCTATCTATTTGATGAGTCAAATTCCATCACACTAGGCGCCACGCCATCCTGGTTCTTAATACCTTGATGCATCGTACCTACATGTGTTATCAAACATAAAGAAGGGTACGCTCTTTATCTCTCCCATCCTTGGATAAGCAATACATCATCATCATTCATCACCATATCCAATAAAGTCTCGATGACTAGGGGGCTTGTTGGACTTCCTCTTTCATGCTAACAATGCATCCATCCTGCATCCATCCTGTATAATCACATCATATCATCATAGCACAACATCATTCATCGCATTCATCTCACATCCCATTTTCATAATCATTTAAGTTGTTTAGGATAGTATAAATTTTTTATTCTAAGCATCTTCCAAGCATTTCATTTCCATCATCATTATCATATAGATCATATAGTCTAACCATCCATACATCCATTTTGAACCTCATTGTCGCGAGATCGACCTCAATCTTTTCGCTCAATCCCTCGAGGGGGCAATGTACTAACCTACTTCTTTTCACTGGGGCATCTAAAAAAATTAGAATTTTTTTAACTTCGATGTCAGTGGCATCATTCTTTGAATCAATGCAACGAGTACATTGCTTCAAAGAGGGGAAAAATGTAGACATACGAAATTAACATTATTGATTAAACATCACATTGGATCATTCTTTCCTCTTAATTAATTAAACCAAATTAATTAATTAAACCTCCTAAATTCTTGATTTAATTAAATCAGATATATTTAATTAAATATCTAATATCCTCTCACTTTGATTTATCCTAACCCAAAAATTTAAATCAAAGTGTCACAATCAACTAAGCACTAGCTTAATTAGTTAAATCCCTAATTAATGCTAAGACTAACCCATGTCCCATCCACTTGCACAATAAATCATTTTAATTGATTTATTAAAACACCTATTTTCCCTCACAAGGGCATATTCCTCATTAACTCTCGTGTTTGACTTTTTTGGCCAAACACAATTCCCCCCAAAAACCCTCAACCATATTCATTTATTGCCATTTTTAAATTTGAAATGGGAACATTAGCCAAAACTTGCACAAGCATGGGCCAATCTCATTGTGACAAGTGGCTCTCTCTCATTTGTTGGGTTTTAATCCCACATTGCTCAATCTTGGCCTCTCCTCTCTTAACTTCTCCTATAAGTTCAATGCATTTTATCTCATTTTGGATCTACATTTTAGAGCATCCTCATTATAAGCAACTTGAGTTCATGAGCATCTCATTGTCTATCATCTCATTAGCTTGGAAAGGATTGGGAAAGGGCTCTTTCACATATTCAAAGAGCACCAATCCATCATAGACTAGGTTATATTTCATGTCTTCTTTACATGCTTGATTTGGTTTTATCATTTTTTTTGAAGAAGCTTGTATTATTCTATGAGGATGTTAGAATCATGCTAACCATTTGCAAATTTTGATGTCCACAACATTGTAGAGTACAGATACAATTTCCCCCACATATGATATTTTCAATTTCCCCCACATATGATATTTTCTTAAAAACTATAGATATAGAGGACCAATTGCATATATACGTAAGTGCAAAGGGTGATAATACATTTCACCATTTTGATTCTCATGGTACACAAAGATATACATATGATTACGCCCACATATCTTTCTTGAAAACTACAAAAATATAGGAGAAATCACATATATATGTATGTGCAAAGGGTGAGTATAAAACTGTAAAGATATTCAATGTTTATATGCCTACATTTTTTGTCTCTATTATTGTATCAATGTAAATTTCAAGGTATTTCCAATGATCACTTGTTATATGTGTACATCTTTGGCATTATGTCGATTAAATGGGAAAATATTGAAGACTAATAGAAATAGCATCTAGAACTATTGTTTAGGTTGCCAGGATATGGGTACAATTCAAGCATAGTATTCAACAACATTCCATTTAGATCTTGTTAATAAGAAATCATTTAATAGCAGAACATGTGGAACATGTTCATATGAAAGCTGTAAAATTATTTGTAGCTAGCCAGTACAATGTATTTATCATACCTGAATAAATTAAAAAATACCCAAAATAGTGCATAGAACTATTTCAAGTAATAACTTGTTATATCTGCACATCTTTTGTGATGTGCTAGTTAGATCCAAACATACTGAAAAAAGAACAAAAATAGGATATAGAAATAGCATTCTACAACATTGCAATTAGATGTTGTTAACAAGAAAGCATTTAACAGTGTAGTATGTGGAACATGTTCATAGGAAAGCTGTAAAATTTTCTATACTCTACCACTACAATTTGTTTATCATAACTAAAAACATTGAAAAATACCAAAACCAGTGCATAGAACTATTTCAAACAATCAGTTGTCATATCTACACATTTATGTTGATTAGACCCAAAAATACTCAAAACAACCCAATAGAATTCAACTATAGTATTCAACGATATAGTATTTAGATGTTAATAACAAAGCATTGTATAATGTAGTATGTGCAACATCTTCATAGAAAAGATGAAAAATTGTTTGGATTGTGCCAGTACAATGTGTCTATTGAAAATTAATACATTGAAAAACACCCAAAATAGTGCACAAAACTATGGTAAGAGCTTTGAAACACATGATCATAATTTAAGGAAACCATTCAATAGTATCCTTCCTATTATGCTAGTAATTACAATGAACTAGTGAATGTATTAGTTTATGTATGCAACGGTTAGATCCCTAGTATGGGTCTTTTTTTCCATTGGAGATAATATTGCTATTCAATGATTATGAATGGAAGAAGTGAATGTAGAATAGGCATGGAAGAACTAGAAATCCCAACATATAACAAGAATCAAGAATCATAGTGACAAAGCAGACTAAAAACAATGTGGGCACCATATTAAGATCAAAAGAATGGGAGCTCAATGAATGTGTGAATATATATATATATGCAAACATAGGAATAAAGTACATTCATATTTTCAAAACACAAGTCTTAGCATTGCATACAAAGCATAAAAAAGGAAAGACAAAGAGAAATAATGAAAAGTGGAAAAGAGCAATCAAAGAGTGGGCTCGCTGGTGTATCCTTTTTGTGAAACAAGGATAGATATCTTTAATATATCTAAAAGCAACAGTTTACACTTTTCTTAGAAATCAAGTTTTTTTGCTTTCACAATGGTTGTTTTAAGCCGCTCCTCAGAATTGTAAGTGTCTATTTTGATCAAGGCAGTAAAGATGTAAGTTTTACAAACAAGACCTTTAATAACAACAACTAGATTTGTTGTAGAGTCAGAGCTATGATGCAACATATAGAGGTATTTTTCTAGAATTTGCAATAAATTAGTGGTAGCTTCATCAAAAGAAATACACCAAAGGTTGGTTGAATGGTCTTGCAACTATAATAACAAAAGGTAGCGATAGTTGCATTCATCAATTTCCATCTGGCAACAATCACAAAACCAGACATTAGCATGGGGGCATGTGCATTTTCTTTTTCATTCTTTCTTGTTAACCAGCAAGGGGCAAGAAGGATAACAAAAAGACTCAGTTTTTGCAATTTTAATGGTTTCTTTAAAAATGGCTTCAACAATTTCTAGCAAGCCAAGCCAAATTGTCAAGATGAATGCAATAGTAACTCTATCATTTGAAGGATGAACCCTACAAGGTGTAGAAGAATATGAAACCATATGTTCAACTTTGATTGGGTCCGTGGATCTGAGAGTGTTTTCCCCGGAAATAGACTTGGGTTAATATCGAGGACTATTGTTGTTGATGTGTTGATAACTTTCCCATTAAAGTAGCCTACATGGCCACCCTGAACAACAACCATGACTATATCACTAGAAAGATACATTCACTCCAATACATCACCTTTTTCTTGCCAACTTGGGCCCCACAAGTTAACATCAATGAAACAAGCAAAGATATCATATAGTTTAATAGTTCACCGGATTGTTTCAGATCCATTTTTCCTACGAATAGTTGCTATGTAGTGCACATGGACTACAATGCCAATAATGTCAACCAAACTATTATCTCTATAATCAGTTATCTCACTAGATGGCACAAAGGCTGAGCTTTTTTTTGACACAGAGATCTCATCTTCACACCATTTTAACGTTGAATTTTTGTCCAAGACAATTTCCAGATTACTATTTAATTTATTGATTTTTTTATTTGCTTCCTTCACCAAACCTCTTGATATTAAATAAGTTGCACCTATCTCAACTCGACCATAATGCAGTTCAGCAATATCATCAAAACAAGTAATGCAAATTTTTGTCCCCTCCATATCTATGATGTCAAAACTGAAAAGTTGGCCTTCACCTCTTTGTTTATGGAAATGGTACATCTCTCTAATATGTGTTACATGCCCTTTAACTGTCCAAACATTTTGATAAATTTTCAAATCTTTAATAGGGCTAACATTTTGAGGATTGTTTTGTTGTTGAGGGGACAACTACACACCAAATTTAGGGGTCCGTTTAGAAGGAGAAGGTGACTCCAGTTCCAAAATTTTCTCTTCTTGGTCCTTGAAGAGATACCTAGGGGTCCCAATGATTTGACAATATGACATAATGACAACTAAGTTGAATATGATTAAGGCCCAGAAAAACAATGAAAAACAATATAATGGGCACATTATATTAGGCACATATGAAGGAGAAAAAGAATTTTAAAAAATACATAAGAAACAATGTAGCCCACCTTGAATCTTGGACATTTCTACAGACGTAGTCTTGCAAAGATATGACGGACCCTATTTTCAAGGCACCTGAAAACAACAAGTCATTGTATTTGGAAGGTAGTGTTCCTATTTACATATGGTGTCCATCAGACAAGGCAACCTTGTCTCGTTCAACCTGCCCTTCATCACCACCAAATTTTTTAATGGACAAGAGTTGAAGGACCAGAGAGGGAATGAAATCTCTAGCATTGATGGAATGAATTTCAAATGAAGTCAAAGTTAATTTTTTCTTTGGAGCCTACAAAGACAAGTTCAATCGAGGAAAATGTACTTGATCACACCAAATGGATAAAAGGAGTAAGGAAAACCAAGACTACAAAGAGATGTTTTTATGTGCTAGAAAAGATCAATTCATATCTACTTGCACATCTATATTCTTTACCAAGGTCAGCCATGTGTGTATACATATAAAGGCCAAGAAAACTGGAAACATAAACAGGAAAGGGTATGTGGTGTGCATTTATGTATTTGAGAATCATAAAATTAAAGAAACTGAAAGGCAATGTTCAGGTTGAATACAAAAGAGGAAGGAAACAATAACAACAAATTTGCAATAGATATAAGGAAAAAGAAATATAAACTTATGGAGTCAGGATCTGGAGGGTGGTGGTTGGCACCCTCAGAGCCGGACTCTGCAACAGAACCTGTGGGGGATGTCACCAAATCAATTTTGGGGGGCTCTAGAGACCCATCCATAAAGCCTGATTTCATAGACATGGTTGTGGGAACTTTTATAAGGAGGATATGTTGCAATTATAGTTGACTGATTAGGAGGTCTATTTCATAATAAAAATAAAAGATTAATGTATTGCAACGTCCAATGGCAACTGGTAGACAAAATAGAAATATTGATAATTGTCCAACCATTTTACTAATTTGATTAAATGAAAATGGGTATAACCATTCCACTTTTAGTGCTCTACAAACAGTAGGAGATACAACAACAAGAATAAAAATGATAAATGCTAATGTATATATCCCTATATGTATCTGTGTATCTTTCAGGTTGCTTATATATGTATGCATGTAGTTTTTACTATATTTCTATATATACCTATATGCAGATATTTGTATATGTTGTTAGTTGGTCCCTTCATCCTTTCCTATCAAAACAATAGGATATACAATAGTAAGAATAAAAATGATTAAGTACATATATGCATTAAATTTCCCCTTTGTCTACACATTTGAAAGAACACATATAACCAGATATATATTCATATGTACACATGTATATATCTATTTATAGATACACTACCATATCTAAATAGATGTGTATACTATATTTATTCTTGACTATGTAGTCATTGACATGCCACTCACACTTAAACAACTTATCTCCTCGCACCTCTTGCACCAAGGAAATTGAAATCGACAACCACCTTCCTTTCCTTGGCATTCTTCTCATCAAGAAAGAAGATGGTTCCTTATCTCATTCTATCTTTCAAAAATCCACCCACACTGATCTTTATCTTCACTCCACCTCTCGCCATCACCCAAGCCAAAATGTTGGGGTCCTCCAAACCTTGTCTTATAGAGCTTTTGTAATCTGTGATAATAAGCACCTTGACCAATAATTATCCCACCTCACCCATGTCTTCTCATTAAATGGTTACAAAAGGAAGCAAATCAATAGGGATTTATATCTAGCAAAAGCTAGGGTCACCCTCAAGCCTAGCACTTGTGACCATCCATCCATCTCTTTAGCTACCCTCCCCTATGTTGAGGGTATCACAAACAAAATTTCTAAGATCCTCCTTAAAAAGGGTATCAATTGCACTTTCAAACCCATCTCCACAATAAAAAAACACGTCCCCTCCCCCAAAGACCCCTAAGATTATTTCCTTAAATATGGTGTCTACAAAGTGATGTGTTCATGTGGCATCCCTTACATAGGGAAAACAGTATGTTTCGTCAACACAAGAATCAAAGAACATTGTGCTAACTCCTCTAATATAAAACATCACATTGCCTTAGAAAACACCA
This sequence comes from Sequoiadendron giganteum, assembly GCA_007115665.2. Classification (NCBI taxonomy): domain Eukaryota; kingdom Viridiplantae; phylum Streptophyta; class Pinopsida; order Cupressales; family Cupressaceae; genus Sequoiadendron; species Sequoiadendron giganteum. Next base: position 68,909,078 of record CM021104.1, on the reverse strand, counting down.
AAATTTTGTTCAAAGAAGACAAGTTCTTTAAGAGGAAGCTCAAAGAGGCCATTGAAATCAACCATCACCCTTGAAACCTTAATTGTCATGGAGGTTGGGCTTTAAGTTTCTCCTAGAAACCCCTATTAAATAGCCTCATAATTCTTTCTCCCAGTCAATCTTAATCCCCCTTTGTTCAGTCTTTTTTTTCCCCCTCCACACTCACCTCACTGACCCTTTCTCTTCTCCCTCTTCCTTCCCTTTTCTTCCTTACCTTTCTTTACAAGCCACTCTCCCTCTTCTCTTCATCTTCACCTATGTCTTCTTTCATTTAGCTCCAACCTTTTCCTTTTTTTCATCCTTTTATTGTGCCATAATTTTTGTCCTTGTTCTTGTTTTATCTAGCATCCCCTGGGTGTTGGTTGTTTTGCATATGTTGATTTTTAATTCTTGCATTTTTAAATAAGATTTATTTATTTTATTTTCATTTTTATCTTAATATATTTTATGTTATACTAATTGGCATATAGATAATTATTTTGTATAATAATCACATATAACTATTTTATAATTGTTAATTATTGATATAATAATTTTCTTATTTTTGATTTTTTGGCTTGTCTTTATTTTCATATTTTTTGGTTTTTCTTTTGTGTTACAATTTTATTATGTTAATTTTTTCATTTTTATTTTTTTACTTTATTCATTATTGTTGCCTTGTTTATATTTTTGTTACTTATTTTCTCATTTTCATTATTTTTTTTTCATTTAATTTTTTATATTTACATTTTCCACATTTATCTTTATTGTGATTTTAATTCTATTGTGTTTCATTATTCTTTATTCTCTACTTTCTTTTGTAAGTCATTTTGTCTTATTGTCTTTCACCTTTCTTTTGTATTTATAATAGCAATTTGTCTCTTTTCGTATGTTTTTAATAATAATTTGTTTCCATTGCCTTTTATATTGATTTAGCTTATCAATTTGGTTCTTTTTATAATTTTATTATGTTTGATTTTTATTTGTTCCTATTTGTTTTAATAATATTTATATTAATTATATTTTTTTCCATTGTCTTAGTTTCATTATTTTATTTTGTACCCTTTTATATAATTTTCCTTAGCTTTAATTGTTATTTAACATTTTTTTTTTTTTGTTTTCCTCATTTATTATTACTTTTCTTATTTCTGTACTTTGTATAATAATAATTTATATTATTATATTTGATCTTATAATAATCATTTGATTATGATTATTTTCCTTTTGATTTTTTCTCTTCTTTTTATCTTTGTTTTATTGGGTTTTTTCTTTGAATTTGTTTTTTTCATTCTCTTTATTCTTTTTAATTTTCATATTTATTTAAATATATTGTATATTTCATTTTTGGACTTAATGAATTTCTTATATTTGTTTATCTACCAATTTTATTTATGTACTTTTTGTTTCATTGCATTGTTTTGTGGCATATAATAATTTTAGGTTTCATTTTTCTTATTTCTCTTTTCCTTTATAGGTCTTGGCTTTCCCTCTCTTTAATTATCATGAAGATTTATAATTTGTTTTAATTTTTACTTTATTTTTTATTTTTTAATATTTAGTAGAATATTAATATTTGTTCATTTATATTTTTTATATCCATTCTTAATTATTAAAATATTCGGTTTCCTTTCTTGTGTTATATAATAATAACATTATGTTTTCTTTTCCTATTGATTTTGTGATTTAGAATAATTTCTTGTTTTCCCTTCTTTATATAAAATTAATTTGTTTCATTTTTACTTAATATTGATTGTTTTCATTATTATTAATTTTCTTATTTTTAGTTGTTGTGCTCCCCAACCCTTCCAACCCTCCTCTTTTATTTATTTCCAAGTTTGTTATCTCATTTTCATTTCTCTCTCTATCTGCTTCTCATTCAAATGATGGATCATAGAATATGATCCGAAACATTAATGTAAAAATTGAATCACAATTTATCCAAAAATCTTATGCACTAATTATTAAATCATTTTAATTCATCATTTAACTTGAAACTTAAAATAATTTAAAATAAACATTTAAATAAAAAAATTAATCACTTAATTCAAATCAAATGAAATATTAGATTGCTAGAATTCTCAATTCTCAAAGCGTTAGCTCAATCGATGATAAAATAGATGTTTTTTATATGGGTATGAAATTGCATTAGTCGACCAAGGGAAATAACTATATCATTTGATTCCTCCAAAGAAAATAGAATGGATGGAAAGGATGAGACAATCGTAAAGAAAGAGTTAACTTTTATAAATGAGATGAGAGTAAATACGTACATCAAGTGAATCAAAATAAATATTTTAACTTGTATTGATACCTCGACTTTAAGATAATAAGTTAAAAACAAAGTGTAACAGAGGAGGTTTAACCTTACAAATATTAATCAAAGCCCAGTACGATGTAGTACAATTGATACTTCAATTTTATTCCCAAATTTTAGATATAATATGTCAATGTTGATTAATACTATTTCTGGACTTATGTTAGACCACCTCCTCAATACAGTATGCAAGAGAAGGAATGACATAGATATTTGGATGGCCTCGTCTAACCTAGCTTAATACTTAAACATTGAATTAACAGTTGTTGATTAATGTGAGTACGAACATTTTAGCCATTTATTTCAATGGCGACCATTACAAACAAGCCTGGTTAGGAGTGCAAGATAGGGTTCCCGCGGTCTGGGTCAGTATTGGTACAAGTGTTCCTGAGAAAACTTTGAAATTCTGTTGAGAGTTGTAGTTGGGAAGTGCTTTTCCTCTGCCAGATGGAACGAAGGACGCCCCGTTCAAAAATGTGTCCCTCACAGACTTCCACAGCCAAGTCTTTCCATCGGGGCTCTCACGCCATGTCACCTGCTTCTTGTACTTCTCGTTTGGAGCCATAAAGCGATTCCCTTCGCTTCTGATAATGGGATCTGCGCTCCCTCCAATTGCATATATTCCCCATGGTTCATAGTTGTTATTGGCAACATGCACATACCCATGTCTGCACCTGCTTCATGCCAATTGCCAACGACTTGATTAAGTTAAACAAGGACAATATTCAGGAGGCAGCAAAGGGATTTCGGTTTGAATTGTATTTACCTTGGCATACGTTCAATGAGGCCAGGCCCAAAGTGGTTGAACGCCACTGTCACTTTCATGGCTTTATCGGCTGTATAATCATCACTGTGGCCCAAAAGCATCACCTGGTATATTGGTTGTGTAGTTAAGATTCGTCATTCATGTATATAAAAAAACTAGCATGTACCAAGCAATTTAGTTTATAAGCATTTCGCTTGCTTACCTCGTCATGGTAAGAGAAACGGTTATTAGAAATGGTAACTGCAGTGGAACCAAGCGTGGCGTCGACTAGTCCATCTGAGGAATTGAACAATGTGTTATGATCGATCCAAACGTCTCGTGAATTGCGGATTGAAATACCAGTTCCATCTTGTATCTCGATCTGCTCGGCCTGTGTACCCTGAGAGAGCAACATCTTGCCTGGTTTAGATGGCTGACAGTCATGGATGTTCAATCCATGAATGATGACGTTGCTCACATTCCAAAGGGTAATGCAAGGTCCTTTGCTGATGTGAATATTTGAGCCCCTTGCGTCGATCGTCTTGTGGCTTGTGAGAAAGAGGGGCATCTGGAGCCTTATCTCCATATCACTGGCGAAAACTATCCAGAGAGGACTATCGCGAGTAACTCCGTATCTGAGAGTCCCGGGGAGGGGATTTGCAGCATTGTCATCCGGACTGGTGACTGTGTACATCTCTCCTCCTTTGCCTCCCTTGGCTGTACTTCCAAAGCCCACACCACAATCTGCAAGTCTCATTCGGTTTTGCACCCAGTTGGGATCTCTTCTCCAGCAATTATCAATAGGGTTATAGGACGTTGAAGAAGACAACAAAAGGGAAAGAAAAAGAAAAAGAAACTGCATCCACCCTGCAGCAGCCATTAAAAGTATATGCTTGTTAACAATAGATTGACTCGAATAGTAAATAGTTGTTCTTGTCAAGAGTTGTTCTGTTGTGCGTTGTATTTATAGAGCTCACAATGCACAATATAATACTATGACATTGTAGCTAACGGCTAGCCGCCACTCTCACTCCGTTTGAACATGATGTAACTGGTGAGGGTTGGATATGTATTCCGTTCAACCATTGCTTCAGAAAGAAAATACGCGTGTAGCTCATAACCAGCTGAATAAGCCTTAGTCCTATTGGTTATTATCATACGTTTTGCTTCCAAAGAGAGGATTGGCTGATCGGCGTATGCTTCTTTGTTTTACCAGTCCTCTTTGTCCACGGATATCTCGATTAACAAAACAAAGCGTTGGAATTCAATGTAGACCATGGTTGGGAACAATTTAGAAGAGCCATTTGGCCATCAACTTAAGCAAATATGAACATGAATTTCTAATAATAAAATAGAAAGGCAGCAGGCCTTCCGAAATTTAGTGAACTCTGATAATTGTTGTCAATCGTTCTGTATCCATTGTATAGATAGAGTCCACCATACACTTAGATATAATATTGGAGATAATATATAGCCGCCTGTCTGACTATGTCTAAGTGTGCTGTATTTGTTAACGATTGGTTATATGTGTTCAGCTGAATTATTGCTTCAGAATCAATCAACCATCTGGATATGCGTCGCTCCGGTTAGCTAGTTATCTTCCAGAGAGACTCGTTCTATGATTCTTTGTGTTTATCAGTTTGTTAAAATATTGAACACTGTTTAAATGACCTTCAAAACTCTAAATTGTTTATTCAGTCCCTCTTGATATTCTTAGAATCACGTTTGTCATTAATCCGTCTCTGAGTTTGTGTAAATGAAAAATTAACATTTTTTTATTTTAATTAAAATTTGATTATTTATTAAAAGATTTTAAATATCATTTTTTTAATTTTAACTTAAATAGAAGTTTTTACTTTTTGGAAAGCTACAATCAATGAAAGATTAAAAAAATCAAATAATTTTTTAAGTTTTGTATGTATGCATATTATACATTAATTATTTGGAAGCAAACCAATTAAATTTCGTTTATTGTTTTCTAATGTTTCTATGTATGTGTATTTTCACAAACAAAAAATTAAACTATTTTAAAATATTTTTATGTATGCATATTGTAGCGAACTTGCTTAGTGGTTAGTTAATCAAATTAATGTTGCATGGCTAGCTCATGAAATTGATGTTTTTGGTTAGTTTATCAAACATGAACATAAAATATGGAGACATAGAAGTGGCTCAAATGGCATATAGGAGACTAAGATTGTGAATGGAAAAAGTTTGTTCAAGCTCTCTAGTTGTACCAACAAGTATTTGTGTTTAATTTTTGTTTGAGTCCATGCTCTTAAGCTTTGTGTGACTGATATTTTCTTGTATCTATTTATGGTTTTGATTTTTCTTTTGTGCAACTTACACAATTCGTCGGAGCATAGAGTTTACTTTTCTTATGATCTAATGTTCATGGATGATCTCTAGAGGAAGTTTGGAGATTTGTACAATGAGGGTTTAAAATTTTACTATAATTTTATATATTTGTTCTTCATGTAATTGTTCTAAATACTATTTTATAAGCATGTGTTTATTTTCTATTAGCTCTCTATTCTTTTACTTTCAATTTTGAGAATCATATAAAAATTAGAGGATTTTTCTTGGGGTTGAGCATTAGGGTTTCGTGGGTGCTAAGAAACAACATGATAAGCTTTACATATTTTTCCCAATAGGTATGCCAATACAAAAGTTTTAGTAAAATATTCATTCAATTCCCCTTTACCTAAAGAGTGAGTTCCATCTAGAATAAAATTACTATTATCAACTTAATGCAATTTTCTCTCTTAAACCTTTGCACTTTTATGGATTTCCACATTAATATTTTGGGTGTATGTATGTTTTATAGTGGCTCTTTGTTATCTTCCCTTTCAATGTTGAAAATTGTACAATTTTTTTTTTCTTATTCTATGTGTTTATTTATCACTATTTTATATTTTGTGAATGAGATGAGGTTCATATGGAGGGAAAAAATTATTTTATTCTGGTATAGGATTATGTTTTGTCTCAAGGATAACTTTGGTATTTGCATGGAGAGGGTTTCAAGGTTTAATGTCATTCTATACAATTATGTATTCCATATTATTATGTTATATTCTCTTTGATTTTGGTTCTAGAGAATGAAATAAAATTCAATGATTTTTAGGGTGAAGCATCAAGGTTTCTTAATTTTATAAATTTCACAATGATTTTGTAGCATATTTTATAGAAAAAATTATTATGAGAGCATGGACCTCATCCCAATTCCTATCCCTATGGGCATACTATTATCAAGTTATATTAGTAATATATTTTACCCTTTATGTAAGTTTCTAGATTCATAGATACTCTATACTTAGAAGTGTCATGGAGCATAGACAAGGCATGCAAGCTATTTGACAAAATAAATCAAATAATTTTAGTATCAAATTTTGAATACTACATCTGGGGTGATTGTTTCAAACTATAGAGGGACCTCATTCATTTGCAAACTATGTATTATTTTCCTTTTACTTTGAAATATTTTGGCTTTTGCATATGAATTTCATGTTCTATATTTCCATGAAAAAAAATACTCTTAAATCTACTCGCTCAATTTCAAAATTATGAATAGTAGCTATTGATAAAATAAATATGTTAGAAGATAATTTAGCAATACGATAGAATATTCCATCAAATTCAACTCCCTTTCTCTAGGAGTACCTTCTGGCCACTAGCATACCCTTATACCTCTCCAACGAATAATCCAATCCAAATTTCTTCTTATAGATCCATTTTCATCGAATATCTTTGCTACCTTTAGGAAAATGGGTAGTATTTTGTGTATAAAAAGAATCTAAATCCAAAATCTCCTCTTTCATGGCTTGCTTTCAAGACACTATCATGTCCTAAAATAGCTTCCCTATAGGATATAGTCTCATCAATGGTACTAAGTAAAGAAAATACACAATAGAACTATAGTGGGCTATAGTTTTTAATTATATTCTATTTTGTTATGGAGCTTTAAAAGGTGAAAGTAAATTTCTCTTTTGTCGGCTCTTCTACATGATCAACCTCTTACATAACTATAATATCATCCTTCTCAAAACTCCCATATGAACCCTCTTCTTCCTCCCCTTCTCAAATCTATCATTATTTTCTTGCATATGTGCATCTTCATGCTTTAATTTAAAATACAGCATCTTTTACTCTTCTTTATATTTTGGTCATTTAGATCAAAAATAGTTCTAAGTTTCCTAAAAACTACATATCTAGAATAGAAAACTATCAACAAATGAAAACATTAACTTGTTCTCAAATTTAATGTTATTCAAACTCAATATTATTTGTTCATTCATGGAAAATTGGATTATTCACAAGCTTCAACATGCCCTAATTGTGACAATAAAGAATAGGTGACTTTTCTTTAGAAATGTCCATGTCAACCAAAATGCAATGTAACAAAAGTGCTTCTCACATAGATGCTCATGTTGCACGATATTCAGCTTCAATGGATGTGACAGAAATAATAGTTTTCTTCTTACTAAACCACAAGATTGGTACTAAACCACAAGATTGGTCCAAATCTAAGATGAAAATAATCTTAAGTATGACTTATTATAATCAATCGATCTAGCATAGTCTAAGTCAATATATCCTTGTAGGAAGAACAAAGGTTTCTTCTTTTATTCTAGAGCATAACCAAGTGTACTCAAATATATCTCAAAACATGCTTGATTGCAACCCAATGACATTTCTTTGTCTCCTACATAAATCTTGAAAGATAACTGATAGAAAAGAATAAGTCTATTATAGTATAAGTCAAGTAAATAAGACCTCCAACAAGCTACCTTTAGATCTAGTTGCATCTACTTGAGGTGAATCCTAGAATGAAGAGAATTACAAACCTTTCTCCATTGCAGTGCATATAGATTTACAATTATACATCCCACACTTTTCAAGGAGTGTCTTGGAATATTTCATCTATGAGATGAAAATATAATGCTCCTTTTCTCATATCTCCAAGTCAATAAAATAGTGAAGTATCCCCAAGTCTATAATGTCGAAGGATTTTTTAGATCATTATTTAGATTGTTGATGAAATTTTCTAAGCTCCTTATTATCACAAGATCATCCACATATGAAAGAATAATGAAAGTCTTTGTGCCTGCCTTCTAAATATACACATTTCAATCTAAGGGGATAAACCATGCTACAATAGGTGACTATCAATTTTAATGTACCATACTCGAGGGGATTTATTAATCCCATAAAGTGACTTAATGAGATAACATACCTTGTGAGCATGATGTTCATCAATGAAACCTTTTGGTTAGGCCATGTATACTTCTTTTAGATCATCATTTAGGAAAAAACTTTTTTCATCTACTTATTGAATCTTCCATTCTTTCTATGTTGCTAGTATATGCACAACTCTGATTTTATTAATTTTTGTACTGGGTACAAAGGTCCCCTCATAATCAATTCCATCATGTTGATTATATATCTTTGTAACAATTCACACTTTATATTTTTTACAAATCCACATGTCTTGTATTTTTTTTTTTAAATTCATTTGCAACCAATCAATTTCTTTCTTTCTTGAAAATTGACATGTTCTCATGTCTAATTCTATAAATCAAGGAGTTATAATTATAATCTATGGCCTTCTTCCACATTGGTTGACTTAGTGTCACTTACAGTATATCATGTTTGATGGTGTCAATAATTTAACTCATAAATTTGATGTTTACCTAATTTATCACAATATTCTTGTTCTAACTCATGATGAAATATCTAGAAGAGAGCTTAAGTGTGAGTCCTTTGAAATTTCAAACAATGATACTATTGTTGGTATCAATAATTACTTTCTAGATGGCCAAGATCAATTAAAATTTCTCCTTGAAGTTCATCTTCTTTGTGAGAGGATTATTTATGCTCATCATCTGATTATGGGAGCAATATATGAGACGTGGTCAATTTTGAATATTCTTTTTGTTTCAATGAGTCAAATGATGACTTATCACATACCATGTTTGAACTCTTGTAAAAAAATTTATCTCAAGATCCATGAGCGTATATGCTTTTATGGTAGTATTGTACCCAAAAAAGATACATTGGAGTATCTTTGGATCAATCTTCCTCGTATTAGCTATGACATGCAAATATGATGTAAAACTAAAGACTCTAATATGGGATATTGAAGGCCTAGGACCACTCCATACCTCACTTGGTGTCTTTTATTGTAATATACTTTTAGGTGCCTTGTTGAGAAGATACATAGTTGTCTAGATTTCTTCTGCTTGAAAGCAATCCTCCAACTTAGCTATGGAAAGCATGCAACAAGCCATCTCCATGAAAGACCAATTATAATGTTTGATATTTCTATTTTTAGGGTGTATAGGGGGAATTCAAGTTTTATTTGATTTCATGATGCATAAAAAAATCCAATAACTACTTTGATTTAAATTCCCTCCCTCAACTTAAGTGAAGGAGAAGAAGAGGCCATCCTATCTATTGTATAACTCACTAGTAGAAGTCCTAAAAATGTGTACAGGCTTCACTCTTCTTCTTAATAAAGAAAACCCATGTCTTGTAAGATAATTCATCCACAAACAAATATAACTACTAAAATCCTACAAAAACTAGGTAGGGTTTGTATAGATTGGTATGCATTACCACATGATGGTGCTTATCCTAGAAGAGACTCGACTTGAAAGGATCCTAATGTTCTTTTTCTGCAAGACATTAGGGGCATATAGGAAAAGAATGGGAATGGTGCAAAAATCCTTTGATTGTATCCTTATAACTAAGTTGATACAAGGAGTGGGCAGAATGGTGTCATATCAATAATTTGAAAGATCAAGAGATTTGATAATAAAGGCATAGGGAGAAACTATAGAGTATGAAACATCTAGTGAAAATAAATAATTCTTCATAAAATCTCTAACAATTATCATACCTTCTCATAAAATCAAACATGATTTTATGCATTCCTTGACCTACAACTCCATTGTAAGCCTATGATTCAAACTTTGACTTAGATACAAGTGATTTTTTGTTAATTTAGGAATATAGAACACCTTCTTGAGGGTATGGATTCTTGGCCTAAGAGGAATGGTGACATGTACAATTCCTTCAAGAACATACTTCTTATTCTTTGTGTTCATAATTTAATCTCCAATATATTGACTAGTTAGTGTATAAATAACTCTTTATTTTCAGTCATATATGCTTGTTGGTACTAGATTTGAACAATCAACAAAATATTCCTCATTGGCTAACAAATTTATGAGACAAGAACAACATTTTGATGGGTGTTGCAATTGCTTGTTTCTAGTGCATCCTTATTGGATGCATCATATTTTTTCACCACATGTGGACTTTGTGCTGCCTTTAGTAAGGGTGTAATTTTGATTTCTGAGAATCACTATGAATAGATGTACCTTCTTGATTAGAATCACCTTGTGTCAAGGAATTATACTAACCTCTATCAATGACATGCATATTTATATTATAGATGTGATACCATCAATTCACCTTTCAAGGATTATGTTGTTGGGGTTTTTCCTTCTATGGCTACTATTGTGGAGTACCCTTTTGAAAATTCTAACAATGCTATAATCTCGAGATTGGTTATTTATCTTCAAAGTCATCTTACTGTGATTAGATAGCTTCATCCTGCTAGAGAAAATCCAATATTTATTAACATGACACCACCTACTCTTTTATGTTCAATGTTATGACAAAAGTTTGAAACAAGGAAGGAAGATCTCTCACAATTATCGACACCGCCAAATTTCCTCCACCTTATCTCTTAGTGCTACAAGTGCTTCTTGTAGATTACACACCGGATGTACGAAATCCTCTACTTTCTTTCCATCTTTCATCCTAAGTGTATGAAGGTTTGATTGAAAATGGAGGATATTTCTCTTGTTATTCACATTGTATATGCTAAAGAGACCATCCCAAGTTACCTTTGGCATTGTTGCATCCTAAATATATGACTAAACTTAATTAGAGATGTTGTGTGTGATTGGCATCAAGGCTTTTGCATCAGCCATGTTGTACTTCCTTTTCTCAATAGCCTCAAATGGACACTTCACTACTCTAATAATTGTTAGACACACAAGATATTTAATAGGGGGTGACTTAGTTGTACATTAGAACATTCAATCACACTTTAACTTTCAAGCCCTTATTAAGCATTATCAAAACATAAACATATGAAATGACAATAGAAGAACAACCATACACATTAGAGCAACATATTCAAGGGTAAATACCTAATTAGTAAAAAACCAATATGAGGATTATCTAACATGTATATATATGAATAACAACACCAAATACAATAGGCTCACTACCTAGAAAAGAAGAATGGCTCATTGTCAAGGGATCACTCCCAAAGGACTCACTATTTGGATGAAAGAAGAATAGAATCTAAAACTATTACAAATAGGTTCACTACCTTAGAGCAATAGGAAAATCCACCACTATAATTCTACACCATCTACAACCTTCAGCTCACTGCCTCCAACAACTCCAGGTATACTAAAAATTTAAACCCCTTTTTCTCACTACATCTAATAGCCTTAGGTGTTTAATCTCACAGACCATCACATTCACATCTCACAACATATCTACAAAATATCCAAACATTACCCTTCTTATATATCCTTTGTGACCTTTGAAATAATCTTTAGGTTGGCCCAAATTCAAAATGTATGCCTTCTTCCATCTTGGCTCTCTCACTTTTGATGCATGTTTTTATAACATCAACATAATTCTTCTCTTCATTTAATTTCTTTGATTATTTAATTGTTGTAAAACTTTTTCCTTATTCATATCCAATACCACTCCTATCAAACATAGGCTAAATTGATAATTGATGATATCATACAATATTCCCAAAGTATTCTCTCCTCAAGTTCCTATTTAACTCAGCAGTTGTTCTCTACAATTACCTTTTTAGGGGAACAATCTCAAGTCCAAGCTTCTAAAAAATTTCTTCCTTTGTCCTATATTGGTTTCTCATATCCTCTTCAATCGTTTTTTAACTTCTTCTATTGAAAATTTTAGATCTATGATTAGCTTTTCTGATTCTTCAAGACTTTGTGATAATTTTTCTTTGGCTTCACTATCCTCTTGAATTTGTAATCCTTGTTTCAAATTTACTTTCTTAAGATTCTTGATCTCATTATATGAATAATGGAGTTCCTCTTGAAGGTCCACTTCTTCTTCATCTTCACTATGATCTTCTTTGAAATCTCTTTCTTCTTTATTTTCATCTTCATCATCATTTTCTTCCATCGTCATCGAGAGTATTACTTCTATATCACTGTTAGGAATTTATTTGTTGCTTTCCTCCAATAAAAACTCTTGTACTTATGGAATTTATTCTTCTCATATTGACCTTGTTTATAACTATTTTTATATTTCATTTCTTCTTCCTTTCTTCATGTTATAATCTTCTTCATCTTTGTTGCTTTCACTCTTGACCTATAGACACTTAAAATAAAAATGACCTATTCTACCAAAATTAAAACATTAAATGGTAACTTACCTTGATACCTGTCAGATCCTTTCTTTATATTTCTATTGAAGTGCTCCTCCTCTTCATCCATTCCATTGTTTGAGCTATCACTTAGTTCATTCTCTTTCTTCTTTCCCTTCTTTGATGCTTTGAAGCTTTCCTCCCTTTTAGATGGTTTTTCTTTAATCCTCATTTCATAGGTAGTAAGAATATCATTTAACTCATCTTTTGTTATTTTGTTTAGATCTCTCATTTCTTCAATCGTCAAAACCTTGGAATCAAATCTTAGAGGTAAAGACCTTAGTACCTTTTACACAATCATGGCTTCTTAAAAAAAATCACCAAGACCTTTTATTGTGTTCATGATCTCATCAACATGAAGTAAATAGGAAGCTATGATTTCTTCTTATTTCATCTAAAGGCTTTCAAATTATCTCCAATGGGTTTGAATCTTTTCCTTCTTTACTTTATAATCTTCTTCATGGATATTCTTCAAATTATCCCAGATCTTCTTAGCTGATTTATAGTGCACTAATTTTACAAACTCTAATTTGGATAACCCACACAATATCACATTCGTGGATTTTCCATTGTTTTCACTTTCCCGAGCTTTCTTTCTCAATCTGTTGGAGGATTCATAGGAGCTATATAGCCATTTACAACTGATTAGACATCAAATTTCAAACCCTAGAGAATACAAATAGGTTTGCATCCTTATGCTCCAAAAAGCATAGTTTGTTCCATTGAACAATGGTGCTTTGTTTGATGAGAATTAATATCCTTCTTGACCAGTCATATGTGCTCTTTAGATCTTCCTTCTAGTGGTTAGACTGTCTTTGAATGAACCTGCTCTAATACAAATTGATTAGCACAATCTTGGTTGATCATTTCAAAATAAAATCATGCTTTCACATTGAGAAATGACAATTAAATGAATGTAAGAAAGTCATCAACATCCTCATCCATGGTTTCAATATTGTTGTGTGGAATAGTAGTATAAGGGAAGGAACTCAAGATACTATTTTTTTACTATATCATATTTTAATTGGAATTCTATTAAGGTTGATGCTAGAAATGACCAAGATTGCCCTATCTAAGGCATGAGCATACAATTTAGAGATTTTGTGAATGTTGGTTATAATATGACTCTTGTTGTGTTTCTTGCTAATATGTTAATTCTTGAGTGTTCATATTTATTTCACTATAACTAAATTTAGTGTTATTGTTTTTAAATAATTTTTCACTTTAGCCACACTTTCCTAACGTAAGAAAAAATATTATTTATGATACTTAGAACATGTATAATCTTTAAGAGTGCAAATGTTTATACTCTATATAAGAATTTGCCAATATCCTTCTCTCTTACTAATTGTGTCTTTTCAACCCATCAAAATTTTCTTGATTCTCTCAATTGATATATATGAATTTTTGTATAGCAAAAAGACCTACTTTATAATCACGTGATGATACCTTTATGGAAAAAAAATATCATTAATTTTGAAATTTTGAAATTTTGAAATGATACCTAGTAAATTATACAATTCCATTTTTTTAACGATATCATAGGATTCGCCAATATTAAATCAGAAAGCTTTTGCATCCTTGGATGGCTATCATTTTTATTTTAAGAGATAGCTATGAAAGAGTGTTGCGTTTTGAAATCAAACGGTTCAAATGTTTAGATAACGTAAGCCGCCATTACTCCAGCTGTCTTCTGGAAGGCCTGAATGATGCAAAAGTTTAAAGGCCACCCATCCTTTTGCTTTAGAAACAATGAAGTTTATCACAGCAGAGATCGGCGGCTTGCCGTTATCTCCAATATTTTATCGTCAAATGTAAATTATGATATATACTGTAAATCTGAACAAGTAAAACTATATTCCCTTTGTTTATATATAACTCCCCTTTACATTCTCTCAATAGATGCAAACTGTTAGTGCATCCAACAAACTGGTTACAGAACAAAATATATCTTACTGAAGATTCTGCTGTGGGATTGGAAGCGCTGCCAAAACAAGCAAGGAAGGAGAAATGTAGACTGTCACTAGTGCTAATCACAATGCTACAAATCCCTTGCCAATTTGTTCAGTAGTACCCAGTTCAGGTTACCCAGTTGAGATTTACTACCGCTAACTTTCAAGATTTTTGAGAATTGCATTATTTTTGGACTATAATGCATTGTTACTGTTTGGGGCTGGTCTGCAGTCATCCCATATTTTATCCGTCAATTGACTCTGTACATCTCTCCTCCATTGCCTCCCTTGGCTCCACTTCCGAATCCCATTGCATAATCTGCAAATTCCATTCTCCTGAAAATGATTATAATGCTTCAAAAGACCTTTTTCCTCGTTTGGTGTGAGAATGGATGAGAAAGGTAACTGCAATACAAATCAGCAAGCTCCGAAAGTGCGCTTGTCATGCATGCCAAGAGCATCTGAACTTCAGCTCATAACAGGTAACAGGTTATTATGTTTTCTAAGACATTTTTATTTTCTTATGCATTGTCTTATTTATGTGAAATCTATTATTCAGTTTTACTTTATTATTGAAAAACTTTCATAATAAATGAAACAATTAAATGAATTAGATAAATCTTGAAAAAGGGAGCAACAGATGGTAGAGAAAGTTCTCATTACCTCTTATGAGTTCTTGCAAGAACTCTTGGGCGGCCAAGGGATAAGCAATATCACTTGTCTCTGTTTTTGATGGATAGAAGATAATGGCATCAGCATCTGCTATCGTAGTCTAGGGAAGAAGTTTTAATCCCTCTTTTGACTGTTCTGTTTATTATGGTCAAAGTAAAATTTCTTGGAGTATTTGTAATTTCTCCAATCTCAATGTTAGTGATCACAATTATTAAATGATAGATATAATTATTAGATGTAATGTATTAGAAAGAAATGGGATAAGTATGAAAAATATATATATATATATTTGATGTAGCAGTACGTTGAACAAATCAGTGTGATTGATATATTTCAATATTTTGTGTGTCGATTTATCTTCATACACCACCATCAAAATTAAGAGAAATTAATTATATTAACTTTGTTGTTCTTTAATGATGTACTATAAAATGTTGATCTAAAAAGGTCAGCATTTTTTTCTAAAGTTGATTTTCATGACTACTAGAGATACACTTTCAATACTTTGTCCGAGAAAGAGATTAAAAATAGAGCTATAGAGTACTCAAAAGTTGGAAAAAGATATAGTAAATATCCTTTAATACAAATAATTTAAAGAGGGTTTGCAAATAGTTTAAATTGTCATAGATAAGATAAAGTAATAAAACCTCATTTGGAGCTCTGCCTCTTTGAGATATCAAATGTTTGGGTTTTGTTTCGAAGTTCTTTTTGTGACTCTTGGGCTATTAAGCCTTTTCAATGATAATGGGAAGGTGTTCTTTTTAGCTGTATTTAATTGTAATTATATTTAGTTGAATTGGTTAAGTAGTCTTATGAATGTTGGAATCTAATTGAAAAGGTTAGAGAGAAGCAGCATTGTTGTATAAGTGTTTGGGTTGTTCTTGAAGATAAAATATTAACTTCTATAAAACAATAATGAGTTGGTGGCTTAAGGAAATGATAGTTAATTTCTATAGAGTTTTCTCTCATGTACTAGGATTCTTCAATTTAAAGGTTGTATTTTTCTCTATTTCCAAGCTTTCTCTTGGTATCTAATTGTTGATATACACTTTGTTATGAGTTTTTGCAGTTAGGAAAACAAATTTAAGTTAGGAGGATTGTTTTATACATGTTTTAAATTATAATCAAGTACTTTAATAGTAATATTGTGATTGGAAATTAAAATGTAATGGTATATCCATACCTTTATAGATCATTTTTCAATAGGGAATTTTCCTCTCTAAATAAATAAAAACAACAAAGTGGTAAAGATGGTTTCACCTCTAGGCACAAAAAAGATAAACAAAAAGATAAGCATCACAATACTACCACCTCTAAAGAGAGAAACACTAAAAACCATAATATGAGCATTGTGATATTAATGGTCATACAAATGAAGTATAATATTAGAAAAAAATCATATGGAACTCCCTCCTTAGTAAACTAGAAGAAAGAGAAAAAAGAAATAACTCACTTTAATTTGAAAAACATAGAATTTCAAATTGAGATGTAGATGAGAGGCTAGTTTGCATCATCATCCATAGAAAATAAATTTGTATAGTATTGGATATCAATGAAAAGTAACCTAACTAAACTCTTGCATAACAATATTATAAAATATAAATAGATAATCTTCATGTTTTATTCTTATTCATAAGTAAAATCGATTTTTAAAATGTAGATAAAAAACTTGGTTTGAAGTGTATGGTCATCCTAATCCTTATTCTTTGGGTTTCTTGAGGAAAGAATTTAATATAGAGACAACTAAACAATATAATGTGAACTTTTTTATTAATTGATGAATTCATAATAAATGGTGTTCCACTTGAAGTTTGTGGTGTATGATTTGATATCCATTGATATATTTGAGAGATGTTATTTAACAATTATATAGACAACTAGATATGTATCAGTCAATCGTAATGACTACATCACAAACTACTATCATGAAGTTAAATAAACACTCTCTCTAATTAATGATAATCAACCTAAGAGAGAGATAAATGTTAGTAGAGAGTTATCCTTTCTTATTCCAAAAGATTAAAAGAATAAAATATTTCTTACACAATGCAATGCCTTTTTTATGGGATATTGAAGGCCTAGGACCACTCCATACCTCATTTGGTGTATTTTATTGTAATATTTTTTTAGGTGCCTTGTTGAGAACATACATAGTTGTCTAGATTTCTTCTACTCGAAATAAATCCTCCAACTTACCTATGGAAAGCATGCAACAAGCCTTCTCCATGAAAGCCCAATTATAACGTTTGATATTTCCTTTTTTAGGGTGTATAGGGGGAAATCAAGTTTTGTTTGATTTCATGATTGTAATGTTCCCCTTTTGGCAGTAGTCCTGTCAGTGGCTCGTCAGCCTATTCCGAAATCCTATAGGCTCGTTGAGGTGAATCAAAGGGTTCTAGTTTTGGAGGTTTTGTGGTCATTCCTCAATATTTACTATTTATAGTAAATACTTTTTTTGGCAGTTAGCAGTTGTTAGCTTTCAGTCCATCTCATCATCTGGAGCAGTTACTCAAAACTAAGCCTTGGCCTTTTGAAAATATTATTTTAATGAATTTCTTCATTAAATGAGCAAAGTGTTCTAATTTGCAGTTGACCCCTTGGCCTAAGGTATTAACTTCAAGTTGTGTTAAAAGAGGGACTTTAAGGGTGGCGCCTCATGAAGAATTTAAAAGGTTTTTATTTAATTCTTCCTTGTCTCAAGTGGGATGCACTTTTGTGAAGAATTATATCCTTTTTTTTTAAATGAATGTGTGATGGCTTTTGGCGTACCTTCTTTGGGATTTGAATAGTCTTCTCTCTTCCTTTAAAAATGAGGCTTGGCTCCAACATTTGGTTATCCATTATTTTGCTAAACTTATGCTGTCGAAATGATTTATCATTTTATACTTCGAGGAATGCTGACCTCCTAGTTCCTATTTCAATTTCATGTTTGCAAGATAACACCTAATTGAATTATTACTGCTTCTCATCTAGACTAGCAGATAGAGTTTCAAGGTGAAATTTTGAAGTGTTTTCTAGTTTTGCAGTTATTGTTTGCACACAGCTGAAAGTTGATTTTGTTCACATGGCTAAGTGTAAGATTTTAATATGGTTTTGGGCAATTGATATTATCATTCCTAAGGTCTAGGAGACCATCTCCATCAAGTTGCAGATTATATTTTGGAGTGTTTATTTTTATAATGAGAAATCGCCCTCTCAAGGGTCGTACCTTTCATAATGCATTGGGAATTGTGCCATTAAATATTAATGGTGTTTTGGAGCTGTTTCTTTGTCTCAACAGGGGCGCCAATCTTCTAATTGACCTTTGCCTTTGGTTTCACGCAATTCAGAGGTATTTTGATTGAGCTGTGAGCAATTTATGAATTTATGTAGTTGTTGATCTTGCCATTTCTAGAATTACAGATTTCTGAGATAGAAGCAATTAATTTGTTGTTTCCATATTCTTTCTTCTTTTCTTATTATACTCTAACTTGGAAACATTGTATAACGTGGTGCTTTGAAAAATGGTGAAAAACAATATAAATTGCAGCTTTCCTCTTTGTACAAACTGTTAACAGTAGTATTGTTTCAGTTTTAGCTTAAATTGCTACATTAATTAATTAACTTCACATTAAGCACCCCTGGATGGTATACCACCAGTGTGGATAATTTGTTTTGTATTCTCTTTCATTGCCCACTTCAAGTGGTGAATCCCCACTCGTCAGTGGATGCCTGACGCAGCAGAAGAAGTAATCATTTTGTAATCTTTTCCCCCCACTGTTTGGTGGTAGCGTGGAAATTTCTTTGGCTGGTTATCCGCCTTGTCTCATTTGAATTCAACAGTATTACTCCACCATATGTTAGCACCTCGCCTATCAAAGGATCTTGAGTGTACATTCTTGGTGTCGAGTTTAATATTTCTCTTTCAGTGTAATCTCGTACTCATTGATTCAGTAGATCCTAGGGATCCTCTGACCATATGCCCGCCCGTCCTCCTTAAGTGTTTTTAGGGTGCATTCTTGGTTAGAGTTCTTTCATGTATGTTTTGGGTTATGCTAACCTTAACGAGTGATTGATTCTATTGTAAATGTTTGGTTTAAAAATCAAAAAAATTGAGAGAGAATATTTCAATGATGCATAAAAAAATCCAATAACTACTTTGATTTAAATTCCCTCTCTCAACTTGAGTGAAGGAAAAGAAGAGGCCATCCTAGCTAATGTATAACTAACTAGTAGAAGTCCTAAAAATGTGTACAAGCTTCACTCTTCTTCTTACTAAAGAAAACCCATGTCTTGTAAGATAATTCATCCACAAACAAATATAACTACTAAAATCCTCCAAAAAGTAGGTAGGGTTTGTATAGATCGGTATGCATGACCACATGATGGTGCTTAGCCTAGAAGAGACTCGACTTGAAAGGATCCTAATGTTCTTTTTTTGCAAGACATTAGGGGCATATAGGAAAAGAATGGGAATGGTGCAAAAATCCTTTGATTGTATCCTTATAACTAAGTTGATACAAGGAGTGGGCAGAAAGGTGTCCTATCAATAATTTGAAAAATCAAGAGATTTGATAATAAAGGCATAGAGAGCAACTACAGAGTATGAAACATCTTATGAAAATAAATAATTTTTCATAAAATCTCTACCAATTATCATACCTTCTCATAAAATCAAACATGATTTTATGCATTCCTTGACCTACAACTCCATTGAAATCCTATGATTCAAACTTTGACTTACATACAAGATATTTTTTGTTAATTTAGGAATATAGAACACCTTAAGCACGCTTGAGCTAGAGCAGTACTGGGATGGGTGACCTCTCGGGATGGACCAATGCTTCACCTCTATGAGCATCACCTAGATGCAATGAGTGCTAAGTGGACCATTCATTATCATGAGAGATGGGTTCTTGTGAACCACTACTCATGAATCATGGGTCAATGAGTTTGACTCGAAAACTACACGGTTGAATCCTGATAGCAATATCATAATTTGACACACTGTGGAAGAAACCTCCTACTTATCAATTGATGAGCTAAAGGGGTGCTATAATGAATGGTTCATAAGGCATAATAATTACTGAAGGTTTTGCAAATGGGGTAGCAAACTAAGTGGGCTTAACCTTGGGGGAAACTCTATGGTTAAGCGTGCTTGAGCTGGAGTAGTACTGAGATAGGTGACCTCCCAGGACAGACCAATGCTTCACCTCTATGAGCATCACCTAGATGCAATGAGTGCTAAGTGGACCATTCATTATCATGAGAGATGGGTTCTTGTGAACCACTACTCATGAATCATGGGTCAATGATTTTGACTCAAAAACTACATGGTTGAATCCTGATAGCAATATCATAATTTGACACACTGTGGAAGAAACCTCCTACTTATCAATTGATGAGCTAAAGGGGCACTATAATGAATGGTTCATAAGCCATAACACTTACTAAAGGTTTTGCAAATGGGGTAGCAAGCTAAGTGGGCTTAACCTTGGGGGAAACTCTGTGGTTAAGCGTGCTTGAGCTGGAGCAATACTGGGATGGGTGACCTCCCAGGACAAACCAATGCTTCACCTCTGTGAGCATCACCTAGATGCAATGAGTGCTAAGTGGACCATTCATTATCATGAGAGATGGGTTCTTGTGAACCACTACTCATGAATCATGGGTCAATGAGTTTGGCTCGAAAACTACATGGTTGAATCTTGATAGCAATATCATAATTTGACACGTTGTGGAAGAAACCTCCTACTTATCAATGATATATTTTTTTATTTTTTTATTTTTTGTATCCTAATAACTACTATCAAATTGATTCATCTAAATTTAATCGATGGCTTCTCTTGATTCTCCCGCATGCACCCCTATGCTTTATTCCTCGACTGTTGTCGTGCAAGCCCTTACTCCCTCTCCACTGACTCCTTCATGAGTTTTTGTTGTTGTGAAGGGATCCACTCCTGGGCTAAATGGAATATCTTCAGCTTGTGCCCTACCTACGGTTTCATCCCCCTCAACCCCTCCTCTCATGCCTATCACTCCTCCAGGAGTTCGCAGTTTATATATTGTGGTCAAGTCTGTTCCTGCTCACCCTCCATGGGTGTGCCCTCTCCCCTATGCCAAACCTTCCCCCAATGATGATTTGTGGGGAGGATGTTGCTGAAAATGAGGATTTCTATGAGAGGCAGTGATTGGTGTGTCATTTTTTCAACTTATGGCTTTCAGTTCTTGATTTGTACAAATGGGTCATGGATTCTTAGAAGACCTTAATGGCTGGTAAGATTGAGCTCTTCCTTTGTAATAAAGTTTTTTTGTTGCAACCTTTGTTTCTGTTGAAGACCATCTTAATAAAAAATCTAATCAAATCTCCTTCTCCCCATCTTTCTTGATGTAACTATAACCTCTCTTGATCTCATCCACCCTTGACGATGACATCCCACTTGAATCCATTCCACTCCATCGTGACATCATCATACCTCTTTGCCAACATCATTATCGAGACTTTCCATCTGAATTGAATGTTAGTCTAGCTAAAAAAAATACCAAACTGTAGTTAAGGAAAAAACCTTGCAATAATCTCCCCTCGGAAGTTTTGCAATAATCATGTGGATCAAAATTTTGCAATTACAAAATTTCTTTAGTTTTTCTTGGATCTTCTCCAAGCTTCAAATTGACTACCTGAAGGGTGTTGAATTTTTGCAACTGACCAAAATAGCAATTTTGCTACCCAAAAAGTACCATCAATATTGCAACCACTTTTATAACTACCTAATCTTATCTATGGAGGCCCTAGAGATGATCTTTAATGTTATTTCACAAATTCTAAGAGCTGAAAATGATACCATGTTGTATTTATTGGTTCACAAAGCTCCTTTCTATCACGTGGTCATCCTTGAGCCACATTTTTTAGTAGATTTCATGGGATTTTGTCTACACACAACCCATGATTCAACAATACAAGTATGAAAAGGGTCTTTGGGGATATTCTTATGCTAGAAATTAGGTATTTTCATGCAGATTTGTTAGAATTTTTTAGAGGGTTGCAGCTATTGTTTCTTCTCGACCATGTTCACTATAAATTCCAATGCCCAGTAGATGAATACAAGATTGTTAATATTCTCAAAAAATTATTCTTCCCATTAATTCTCTACAGAGGCTTATGCATTTTACATCTCTACTACTACAAACAAGCGTCATGCCTTTGAATCAATAAAGTTGTCCTATTTTCATCTCTTCTCACTTCTAATGTGGTGTAAAATATTCTTATTTTCATTTCTAAATGAATGTTGATCATTTTTTGGATATGTATTCTATGTGAAAAAAAAAATTAGGAGCTATATATGGATTTTCTCTTTTCCCCTTAGTGCTTGTCAAACCATGAACTTTATACATACTTCTATAAGTTGGCACAACACAAAGCTATGTAAATCCTTATAGTTGCTTTATTTGATTCTTGGTGTTGTAGAGGATGAGAAGAAACACCATTTAATCTATATGCACCACCACCCTTTCTCCTTTTATTCATTCCTTCTTATCCCTTTTTTGTGGAGAATTCGTAGAGTAGGATACTTGTAGAGTTATGTAGTGATGGGTTGGTCCAACACTCTTACATATAGGTTAGAGATGAATCCAACCTTCTTTGGAGGTTTGATCTCATCTGCAAGGTTGAGATCATTCCCTTTTTTCATTAGAATATTGAATAGTAGACCTTCAATAGGGAACAATTCTACATGACAATAGGTTTTGGCATGTCTAGTGGGACCAATTTTATGAGATCTACATCATACATTGATGAATTTTGGTGCATTATTCAATTCACCTTTCCTTGTAGGGAATGGTCTTCACAACATGGAAACTCTATTAGTTAAACCTATTGGTTCAAGTTTTCCCAGTGCTTGAAGCTTCTAACTAGTGACTCTATAAGAAAATTTTGGTCACTCTACTAGTATGTACCTGATAGTTCTCTCATTGTGGACTTTTTTTTTGAAGATTGTTCAATATTTTCCTAGCTTCCCATATTCTTCAAAATATCAATATATTATGGACATAATGTATTCTCCCCTCCTTTCCATCAAATTCTTACCTTGCACTCACCCTTTCTCATGCCTACAATCAACCTCAAAATTCATACACTATGCCCAATTGGCGTAATGTTGGAAAGGTTATCATTGGTGGAATTCAGTTTGAGGTGACCACTAGCCTTATTGCAAATGCTATGAGCCTACAATGTAAACATATTAAAGTGGAAAAGATTAGCAAAAGGAAATACCAAAAATTCAAGGATAAATTCTTTAAGAAGGAGGAAAACTAGTTCGTCTTCATAATGGCTCCAACCGATAAAAGTTGTCATCCCCTACAACCTAGTAAGTCTTCACTTAATGCATTATTTTACCCTTGAGGGAAGATTTATGATAATTCATGGTTATCATTTTTCTCTGTAAAATCACATTCGCCATAGGGAATGGATTAATGTTCCCTTTTACTTACTTTCATCTCTAATGTCCTACAATTTCCAAAGGTACCTCTCCACCCCTATTTCAGGATTTAATCTCTTTATAAATTTGTGCTTGCTACCACCCCCCAACTCAATCCTTCCCCCATTGTAGACCCCTTAGAAATCAAGATTTCAGAAAACAATCCTTTGTCTACCCCTAAAACTCCTCCTTCGAGCTCAAAGTCCGAATCCAAGAAAGGGATTTATCCTTCTGCTAAGCCCCCAAATCCCTCTTCCATTTTGCTTGCGGAGGCTAAAAACCCTAAAAAAAGGAATTCCCCCTCTCTCTCTTAGTAATGCTGAAAAGAAAAGGAGTCTTCTAGCTCTATAACTATATAAATTGGTGATGACTCAGAGCCTTGCCAAAAGAACCTCAACAGTAGTGGGTCGGGAGAAAGGAGGTCTGCTAGATTGGCTAGAGCTAGCCAAAAGCATAAAGGTGAAGATATTAAAGGAAATAAGTTAGAGCTTGAGGATGAGGATCTTGCCTACTCAAACAAAGATTTCCTCCTTAACTTTGATGATGATAGTCAAGATAAAAATGAACAAATGGAGGAAGAAGAGGAGATTAACATTGAGGAGGGGGAGGCACACAATGATAAACATAAAATCTCTATTGAAAAGAATGAAGAGGATTCCACAAGGCTTGAGTGGGAGCATAGATTTGGTGAAGAAAACCTTAATGAGGAGTTAGAGGAAATTGAAAAAGAAGAAAGAACTCGTATGTATTTTAAAGGGCTTGAATGGGAGCATGGATTATATATATATATATATGTATTCATTCAAAATTTATGATAAAAGAAAAAAGAATGAAATGAATTTCTAAAAAGAGAAAAAGAATGAAAGGAATTTCTAGATAAATTCACCTTAGCTGCAGAAATATTTTAGTGGACTAGGTCTAATACCCCTAAATTTCTTATAAGATGTGTTATATATATATACTTTTTTGCAGTTAATCGTTACTCCCCCACTGATTTATCTTAACAATGTTGTGTATGGATGCCAAGAAAAAATTGCTGCGAAGCTCGAAATTATGGAGACACGTTGTAGTGTGAAGGACAAATACTCAAAGCATTTGGGAAAAAATGCTTATTCAAATTTCAAACTACGTATTTACTTTTTTTGGCTGGAATTTAATTGAAAATGATGTAGACCGATATTTATGCTGGGGAATTTATAGTATAGCTTGAGATGAGGCAATATTTCTATAATGGTTAGATTTATTTTCTTCTACCTTTCTTTTGAGCAGGACGGGTTAAGCTTGAGCCTGCTTGTGTTTCTTTTGTAATTTTTTCCTTTCTAAGTATATGTCATCTGTTTTTTCCAATGTTTCTTTCTGCTGTAATCCTTTTCAAATGCAAAAGCACAAATATAAACCATTTTGCAATATGGGCTTTCTAATTTTTTCAAGGCATTACAATAGCAAGCTCAGTAGATTGGGAAGGCATGTGTGAAGATGGAGCACCTATATTGATGTCCATAGTGGGATTTGAACCTGAGCTATGCTGGCCACTAGAGTTATGGCCATCATTGTTACCGCGAGTGGGATTTGAACTTGAGTTATACTAGCCACTAGAGTTATGGCCAGTGCGGCCATAATGTCTTTCAGTAAGATTTGAACCTGGTCATGCTCTTATGAGTGCCCTTGCTACATTATACTACAGCCTTTTATGAGCCCTTGTTATCATTACAAAACGATCTTTGGACTATACCTGCTTTAATAAATGGCAATAAGTTATTCTTCATGTGACAAAGTAGAATTTGCATATCCATTTCAATGCATTGGGTATGTCCTAAAGCTTATTTACTACAGTTTTGAAGCTTCCTAATGATTCTTAACATAAACTGGAAATGTTTATGAACAGAATCCATGTGTATCAAACATTTTCCTTGCATGAATTTGTTACCATACCATGAGTATTTATTCTCTTAGCCTTGATGATATGTAGTTGTATACTTTTGTTTTTTGGGTTTGCTTTGAAGCTCTCTTGGAACAAGCACTCATAGGAGCTTTAGAACAGGGTATCAACATCCATCAAAACATAATTGAAACTGGATTTTTGTTAGATGTTGTAGTTGCATGTGCCTTAATAGACATATATGCAAAATGTGGATTATTTGAAAAGTCATTTGGTTATGAGGCAAATCTCTTGAATAAGAGGATCAATCACTCCTAGACTCCTTTATTCTTTGGTTGAATACAATACAACCATGAAACAACTGATGACCTTTTTTTTTTATTCCATTTTCTCCAAAGAAACCCTCTAATTAATCGGGTTAATTGATTATAGCTGCTGGTCTGTCTCTTACAGCTATGTACTGCTGGTTTATGCTGATGTTTACTCTGTGGCTCCTTTCTTGATTCTTATTTTATAAGAGTCTTTTGTACTATTTGAAAAGCCGTCTCAAAGAAATGTGATCTCATGGAACACTAATCCACAACCCTTGCCAGCATCCTCTCACCTGTGCCAAAATGGGAGATTTAGAATAAGGGATGGACTTCCATATAAACATAATCAAAGACAAGTTTTTATATCATAATTGTTGCAGATCCATGGGAAATCATTAGATGAGGGTTTCAATCTGATTTTTTTTTGTGATAAACACCCTGATAGACATGAATGCAAAATGTAGAAATGTACACAAGATGTGGGAATTATTTGACAAAATATATGATACAGACATGGACTGTAAGGCTTTTCAAAAGAAATGTCCCAACGAAATGTTATCTCATGAACTGCAATTATAGCTGGATATGCACATACTGGAGCTGTCGATAAAGCCGTAGAGTTTTTCCAACAAGTGGTTTTAGTGTAAAACCAAGCTCGTTAAATTTTGCCAGCATCCTTCCTGGGGTGTGCTAAAATAGGAGCTTTGGACAAACTATTTGACAAAATGTCTCAACGAGATGTCTCATGGATTGCAACAACTGGTGGATATACACAAAATGGACTCGTTGATGAAACGTTGGATTTTTTTTAAGAAAATGCAGTTGTTGGATGCAAGGCTAAACTCATCAACATTTTCCAGTGCTCTCCCAGCGTGTGCAAAAGTTGGGGTTTTGGAACAGGGCATGGAGATCGTCAAAAAACAACTGAAACCGGTTTCCTGTCAGATGTTGTCATTGTAGATTGCAATGGTGGATTTGTATGATAAATGTAGCAACATACAGAAGGCAAGTGATTTGTTTGACAAACACATCATCCAAATTTTGCCTCATGGAATGCAGTGATTGTAGGATATGCAATGCAATGTTATATCAACAACGCTCTGAATATTTCTGGAATCATCCCTGACCATGTAAGCTTCATTTATATTTTGTTCGCATGCATCCATGCAGATCTTGTGGACGACGCCTGTAAATGCTTTAATTATATGGCTAACTCTATTTGCACCATGCCTACAATGGATCACTGCATATGACCTTGGTTTTGCTTGGTATATTGAACAATCCCTAGACTTTATAATCAAAATACCAGTTAAATCTGATGTGGTTGTGTGGATGTGTTTACTTGGTGCTTCTAGATCACAAAAGAATATAGGGCTAGAGGAATTTGTGTCAGCACTCCTTTTTGAGTTGGATCCTAAAAATGTGGAACCTTATATTCTTCTGTCAAACACTTGTGCAGAAGTGGGCAGTTAGGGGATGTTAAGAAAGAGGAATTAAAAAGGCAACTAGATGCAGTTGGATTGAAATCCACAAAATAGTTTTAGGAAAAAAAAGGAGATCACACCCTCAAACACATATGATCTATGCAAAGTTGGAGAAATTGTATTTTGAGATGAATGTAGTAGGATATATTCCACATACAAGATCTAAATGGAATGATGTAGAGGAGAAAGAGAAGGAAGTACTCATCTATCACCATAGTGAAA
Source organism: Sequoiadendron giganteum (assembly GCA_007115665.2). Lineage (NCBI taxonomy): Eukaryota > Viridiplantae > Streptophyta > Pinopsida > Cupressales > Cupressaceae > Sequoiadendron > Sequoiadendron giganteum. The sequence continues at coordinate 68,881,535 of CM021104.1, read as the reverse complement.
AGTTTTAGATATGGAGGAAAGATCTCAAGAAATATTTAATATAATATTGGATATTGAATGGTTCACAGATAACAATCAAATATTTAAGATCTCTACACTTTGATATTTCAATATCATTAATTTTAAAACCTTCTTAATTATTATTCATTCTTCTACTCATGTGCAATGACCATTGGTTAAACACTTAAGACATTGAGATCCATACATATAATAAATGTAATAAATATAATGTAGATGAGGGAGATCAATGATCATATATAATACAAGAGATAATGATGAACCAAATGTTTTAATATCCAATATATGCAGAAATTTAATAAACCCTTAACGTAGGCAATACCATATAATACTCTATGTGGAAGAATCCACTCCATGCTATATCTCCAAGAGATAACACACATATAACATTATTTTCATCTATCATCACAATGATATTCAACTCTTATATATAGACCTCCTCCTAATAACATAATGGAGAGGTAAACCACTAAAACCATGTATGTATATTTATTAATATAATTAATTATGCAATTTTTCCACATGACCCAAAAACACTAACTTGAGGAATGTTTGAAATGCATTGGCATCTCCATCAACCGCTTATAACACCATATCCCTAGATACATAACATGCCATCTTTCCTTGACACATTTCATCTTTGAAACATTAGAAAAAGCCAAATAGTAGTATTGATTGGGACTTTGACACACCCTACAACAAAGCTAATAGGTCATACTCTCCTAAAAGTAGTTGACTCCTAGAAGAAAATTAAACTACTCCAAGGCCTATGTTACTACTTCATGGCAATGCAAGTTAGCCCAATGATCTATATAGTAGTCCCCATTTTAATTTGGCATTTGGTAAAATCTTAGTGTGCATAACAAGTGCTTATCAAGTGAATGGTTAGTCATTCAAAATATAGGGATTCAATCCATCAACAAACAAATTTAGAAGTTTCAAAACCATTAATCTATAAAAATTTAACTTTAAGACCCTAGATCTTATAAAGAATAAAGAATTTATCTTTTATGTTGCAAAGCATGATGATATCTAGTATTGGATCTAAATGTTGCAAGGTGTGCCCCTTTGGTCTCCTTGTGTTGTGTAGCCCAATGCTTGGGTTTGTGACATGGCTTAACCGCCTCCCCTGGATTCATTAACTATGGCAGTTGTACCGGGCATCAACAGGTCAATCTTTTGGTACAATGGAAACTGTCTATGCGATAATTGGTATCAGAGCCTAGGTCAAGGGTTTGAACCCCTCACTTGTGTTGGGGGGGATTGTTACAAGGTGTGCACCCTTGGTCTTCGTGTGTTGTGCAATGCAGCACCTAGGTTTGTGGCATGGCTTAACTGCCTCTTGTGGATTCATCAATTCTAGTGGTTGTATCGGGCATTAATAGATCAATCTTTTGGTGCAATGACAACCATTTGTGGAATTCTAAATACCACAAAGAATTATTATAATCTTTATTTTATTTTATTTTTTATCCTAATCAAACAAAAGAAAAAACAAATGGTTTAGAGAAAATAAATAAATAAAGTGTATTTGTTTTACAAAGCCATCAACTTATCATCAATTTGTTGATGTAATATAAACCAATTAAACTAGCATTGAACAATTACACATAATCATTAACACAAAGCAATGCAATCTTCTATGGATCTCTTGAGAATAAAATGAGGACGCGCAGAAAATATTGTATTCCAAATACAAATTTCATAAATAGCCTTCCATTATCATCTTTTTGCAAAATAATTATCATAAAATTGACCTTAGATTCCATTCTTCCCATTAAACTTTCAAAGTTGGGATCATATTATAATATAATCTTGTTCAAGGAACTTGCAACTACAACAAAATGGAATACTTTTATTTTATTCTTATCTAACTTTCTACTCCCAAGTTTTTGACCCTTTACAATGTCTTTCATATCCCCCCATATATCTATCTTGGGCACCCAAATTCAAACTTCTCAATTACATCCAATGGATAATATTTAAAGATCCATAGGCTCAAAATTTAAAATTATGTTTTTTTAAACTCATCTTTATTGTTCATATGGGACCAATAAAATATAATTAGATCCACCCTCTAAATTAGGAGAACAAAATTTATTTTAAAACAAAAAGAAAATAAAGAGTAAAATTCTCATTCAAAGAGACAAAAAGATCTTCAACTATATGCCCAAGGATATTTTTTTCAATATGTTGATACTACTCTATTTGGTTGTCTTGTAGTTGTGGATCCTTAAGAAAATGCACTTTGAAGTACTTGATGGCCTCTACAAATGAATTCAGGTTTGGAGCACTCAAATATTGAAAATGTATCTTCTTGAAAAATAATTCTTCTTAATAATCCTAGATACCTCCGTTTCCAAAAATAACTTCTATAATAACTTGAAGTTCCCTTTTTTTCTCATCATGCTGTCAGTGGAGTCCTTTCTTCAATTATTTTTCAAGAAATTAATAAAATTTGTGATAATTACAACACCGAAGTAAAAAAATTTGGGTCTCTCCCAAAATGTGCAAAGAATTGCTTCAACAAAGGCTTCAATTTCTAGCATGACAACATCTATTGTATCTTTTCTATTGAATAATTTCTTCTTACACTCTCTCAAAAATTTTATTGTTCATTTGGTGGCTTTTAATCACTCCAAATATATCTTAGATTTTGTTGGAAAAAGTGCCTCAATGCTTACTGACATTGAACTCTTGAAAGAGCAATATCAGTGAGACCTTTGTAATGTCTTGTCGATGAGCAATTGTTTTAGTGAAATCATATCGTTGTGACCTTGGATCTATCTTGGCGATGAGAACCATCGAGGTGACATGATCTATATCGGAGTGAGTTTCCAAACTTACTCCAACAGCAGAATTCTTGGCAACGTCGGTGTGACCCTACAGAAGTCTCAGCAATATCGGCATGACAAGAACAGTCGGGATGACATCTCTAACTCACTCCGATGGAAAATGTCTGGGTGACAAACATCATCAGGGAGAGTCTTGGAGATGAATGCATCAGGGAGACTTGTGTTGTTGGCATGACCTCTTGATCTCCTGTCAATGGTGTCTCTCTCGCTGATGGATCTGCCCTTTGTGAACGAATGGTGTGACTCTTGCCGATATGCGTGGTCTTAGTGTTCGTTGTGACATTAGGGAGACATGAATGATCGGTGTGAATTCCTAGTGTGTTGCCGATAGCGATTGTCTTGTCGATGGTCTTGAGATCGGGGAGACTTCACTAATGTCTGAGTGATAGGAGTCGGTGGCGTGTGCGATAGCTTTTGGATAGTCTAACATCAATTCAACACATTATTCTATCTCACCAATTAGCAATAAATTTGAAATTGGTTGACCAAGAGTTTGTCCTACGTGTTTTGTCTTGGACCAATGAGAGATAAAAAATGTGAACCGATTGGGCAGTTGAACTGTTGTGACCATTTTCTTGTGGGAAGCGAATAGACATTTTGAGCAAGTGATGAGTAGTTCGGTCGTTGGTTTGGTCTAGTAAGTTAGTCGAATGATCAGTGAGTGAATTCCATTGTATGTTGAATGAAAGTATTGTAACAATGTAATTCGATACAAGGTTGATCAAGGAAATGTAGTTGATATAGAATTGTCATCTGAAAAGAAGATTTTGTAACTTGTGTGTAATTTGATTATTGTAATACAAGTGATCTTTCTTTGGTGTGGTGGGTTTTTCTCCCGTAAGGGTTTTCCCACGTAAATCTGGTATCAATTGTGTTATGTGTTTATTTCTCAATTTTTTTATTTCTTTCATGTGTGTCTCAATGAACTGTAATTGTAAACATTAAAAGACATATCTCTCTTCTCCTTTGAGACTTGGTATTAGGAAAATTTGTTTCGCAATTGAATTTTTCCTAACAAATTTTCCATCTAAAATGATTCCATTTACCAACAACTCTATGAATGGCACCCTAACCATCTTTTGGAGTGTAGGAAAATGAACCTCAAAGGTGATGAGCTCTTCTGAAATTGTTTCTTCAAACTCTATAATTTCACTATGTTCATCACTAACCTTTTAGTTACACTTGACAACATTTTTTATGAGCCTTGATCGTTGACACTCCAAAGTGTTCTTCCAAGCTCTCATTTCATGAACAAATCCTCTTACATATCTCCCCTTTGACTTACTTTGTCTAATGCTACAAGTAGTGTGGAAGCTAGTGCATTAGAATCTATATATCCCATGATGTACTCTACATATGTATATAGCTCACCAGCTTTGATTTTCATTCCCTCCTTGGTTTGTTCATCTTTATTCATCCTACCTAAGATGGTGGAGACTATTATGATTGTTTGTATCCTTCTTGTGTTTGGTGCCCTAATTTTATCTACACTTAATAGTCCATTGGTTTCATGAGTCTCTCTCCTTTGTCACGTCGAGGTGAAACTACTTATGTAATCCTAAATCCTTAGGTATCTATAGAGAGTAGATAATTTTTTCTCTCTTTGGATTTGGTTGATACTTGAACAATTTTTCAATAAGATTGATTTTAATTATTATACATTTGTATCTTCTTTTCCTTTTCCCAATTTTTTATTTCAACCATATCACTCAACCTAATCTCTCTACTACACTATTCTCTTGTCTAAGAGACTTGGGACAAGTAAGTTCTCTAAGTGTAGTTGGGATTAGAGGAAAAGAAACATGAGGTGGAGTTGGAATTGGAGGTGGGGTTGGAGTTCTTCAAAGAGAATTTTTGGGTGGGGGATAAGGTGTCCTAGTTGAGATAGACTAAAGAGAGAGCAAGAGAGTGTAGGGATCATTGTCTAAGTAGGAGTCTCTTGTAAAGAGGGAGACTCTTCCTTAGATGAAGATGATACTTGAGTCTCTTTCTTTCCTTTTTTTGTAGCATATTTTGGAATCTCTTGTCATAGAGGTACTTATTTAATTTCCTTCTTATGACTAAAATTTTATTCTAAGAAAGTTGGGATTGAGGTGCATTTGAAAGGGAATGAAGTACCGATTTTTGGGTAAGTGGCACTTCTTGTGCTTCCTATCATATACCTATGGATCTATTTTGAACCAAGGTTACATCTTCAAATTCTTCCTTTTCCTCATCATATATTTCTTCTATAATTATGGTCCTCTCCTTCATCTTCCTTGGGGATCTATTTTCATAAGTCCTTTCCTAACACCCTCTTCTAGTATCTTTTTTCCTTTGGGGGTCCCTAGTGACTCCCCCTACTCTTTAGGTTTTTCTTTATCCTTGGTCGTATTCATAGGAATATTGATGTCATCAATGGGAAGTGGATTTTTAAGCCACTAATTTGTTCTTTTTATAACCTAGTAATTAGTGATCTTGATGGAGATTCCTCGCGATTAGGCCAATCAATCATGTTTATAGGTTGATTGATTTTTTTTTGTTAGCAAATGGATAAAGTGTTTCCCCATCCTTCTTTATACAATTGGGTATTTTTCTCTCAATAAATAAATTACTGATCTATGGAATGGTCATGTGATAATAATACCTAATTCTCACCTTGTGTTCATCTAGACAATTAGCCCAACATTCCTCCAACTTTATTTCATGTTTCTATAATATTTTCTCAATTCAAGGCCATATTTTCTCAGTTGGTTCAAACATGTTTTGAATTTCTTGGAGGTCCATGGAGTAGAGTATCATATCCTACTTAGTAAAGTTGGTGTGTTGAATGTTAGAGCATGTGTAGACCACTATAGAGATGTGAAAGTGAAATCCTACATTATGCTTCCCTACAATCATTCTTTGAACTTTCATAAAGTACCTACATATATCAAGTAGGAAAATATTGTCACTATCATGCCTAGGGAGCTTGTATAGGGCCTTGTGAAATCCCTAAATTTTGATATAACTAAATTTTTTGAATTGGATGAATGAGATTCCCTAGTTTTTCAATGCTTGAGTTGCCTCTAAAGACAACATTTTTACATAATAATTCTCCAAGAATCTAATGGTGGTGATAAAATGAAAGCATTTGTTAACCCTAATACGGTTTCTCCACCTCTCATTGAACTCTAGTTGGGTGTAATGATCATATACTAAAATTCCACCAAGCTACATCCTACCTACTCTACTTAGGCAAAGAAAAATTATCTTTTATCCATATATTCACCAAATAGAAGCTCATATAAATTGTATTATTCTCATGTACCTCAGTCATCTATGTGTGTAGGTTGTCACTAAGGATTAATCCCTAGTCAATTATCTTCTCATCTAGCATGGACAATATGAAATAACACATCTATGGGTATAATTCCATGGTATTAGGATATACCATTACCCTATTCAATAAGTTGATCTATGTTGGTCTGAATAAATCTCTTGTACCTAGTTATTTCACTCACTAGGGAAATATGGGGCATATTTACATGTTAAGTTTACTTAGGATTATAAGCTTCCTTCTAGAAGTCTTAGTTGTCATATCTAGAACTTATATTATCCTAGGTAGTTATGAGTTATTTATCTCATGTGATAGGATTAAGACACTTGTCATGATCTTGTCTAAACCTATATCTCGCCTTGTCTTTTATAAACAAGGCCTATCATGTATATTTACATATTCAACCATATTCAGCCATATTCAATATTGCATTGTTGAGGAAAGTATTTGTAGTGTTAAAAATTATACTCCCTTTCTAGAGATAATACAATTTCACACTTAGTTTGGACCCATTTTAGTACCCTTGCATTCATGCCCTTTAAATCATCATTAATAGGCCCCTAAAGATCCTTTATTATGGATCCCAAGGCTTATTTCAACTGAAATCTTGACAAATTCAATAAAAACATTTAATTTTCTAACCTTTCGGCATTCTCTCACCTTGGAAATATAGGGTGGGACCCATACACCACCTTGAGCATATGAGTCCCCCCCTAGGTGGGATCCATATTCCACCTTGGGCATATGAGTTCTATTTGGGGCCTTTTTAGGGTTTGAGTGGGAAATTAAAGTTTTTTAATTCAAACTTCACAAATTTTGGCATTTGGGATCTAATAAACAGTAAATTAGACTGGATTCCTATAAAATCTAAGTCTCACACTCATTTTTGATATTAGGAACTAGAGAGAACAAGACATGTGATCAAGTAAACAAGAGATTCAAGCATTTTGTATTCAAAATCAAGGAGCGAGAAAAGTTGAAGTCTTAGAGTAGCATTATAGTGTTTTTACAAGTCTTCAAGCTCACTTTCATTTCAAGATCTAGTATTTCCAAAGATTAATGATGGTTGCCTATGGAAGATCATGATGGATTCTAGGTTGGGGAGATGCAACTAGCCATTCAACCAAGCCTAATGACTTATTTCCTAAGTGATTCTATCTTCCATTATCATTCTACTTTCTACCTAAAGGAAGGTACATGCATTCTTATGGCTTACTAGGGTGATTGAAGATCTCCCAAAGTGAGTCATCAGGATTTTCATGTTTCATGTATGCATCCTATTATAGAAAATTAGAGTAGGGTTTCATTTCATATTAGATATCTTAATTGTAGGCACACTTAAGATTAGGACCTTCACACACATTTCCATTTCAGATATATAATTTCTATCAAGGTTTAATTACCAAACTAGGGGTTTGACCAAGGAAATCCCCCCACAAGCAAATCAACACAATATTTTATTTTGCAAATTTTTAACAGGTTCAGATTTGGAAGTGAAGTTTGAAAAACATAGGAAGGAAGTGTAGAGATAGGAGAACAATTTCAGATCCTTCTTTTTAAAAAAGGAGTATCGGGACTAAATCACCCCTTTGGGCATATGAGTCTCAATATACCTCTTTTTACCATTTTTTTGTAGATCCTAGTTTTTCAACAGAAGATTCCATATTTTTCCTAGATTCCTGTAGTAGGACTAAATCACCTAATCTGGCATATGAGTCCCAGTGCACTTCAAAAAGAAGAATTTCAAAGTTACAAATCTTGTTTGGAATCTGCCAGTTTTCCAGGTTCCTTTTTGCTTGATTTTTGTTTATCAATTTGATTTGATGTTTTCAAGTTTCTAGGGTTTAGTGCATTAGTGTTTTCATTTCTCCTTTGAAGCTTAATTTTAATGGTGAACCCCCCATTTAATTACAACTAAAGAACCTCCTACTAGTCCTAGTAGTAGTTACCCTTCCCTCAATTGAGTATCTTGGTTGAGCGACCTTGGTTTCCTAATGAACTAAGAGTGAAATAGGTCCTAAGCCTAGTTCCATCTTCTAAAAGGTGGAACCATATTCTCTTTGGTTCATTTTGGTGAACCTATAGTAGTGTACAATGAACCATAATTTCCACCTCTTGATAGGTGAACCATCCAAAGTTATAATAGAGATGTGCTAGCATACTATGACCCTAGGTGTAGATGGTCCTGTGTTGCTCTGTATCTCAAATCATGTGTACCAATCCTCCATCTAGGTGTGCTCCTTGACCATCTGGGATTGGTACTAGTGTTGTAATCATAATCATAATCCACCTAAGGAGTGGTGATCGTGCATGAAGTAGCCACCTCAACTCAACACTTGGCCCCATGATCCTCTCCCGAATCGAACCTCCAAGGAAATATTGGATTCCTACCCTCATCTCTCAATAAGATCGATCCTCTGCAAAATGTATTGTCTCACCTTAGATAGGGATCTAAATAATGCGATGAACATCCTCCAATGTAATGGTCATCTCCCTAATGGGTAGATGAAAGGTGTAGGTATATGCATCCCATCTCTCTACTAATTCCATAAGCATGGCATCATGGTATCTCATGGGTGGCATGAGATAGGCCCAATATATGCCTGCCTCAAGTAATATTTATGTATCCTCCTCTGAAAGCACTGTGATGAGCTCTCATAGGTCATAGAACATCTTTCCATCGAGATGTTGTGGAGCTCAAGGAGGAACCTAATAAAAAATAAAAAACATCACCTATAAGCATCCTAAAAATCTAAAATCTATACATCAACAATTGAAAAGTGTGTTAAAGTTGCTCTAGGATACTTTTTTGGGGGTCCTAGACACTCTATTCCTTATTTGGGACACTTTGCAAAAAAAGTGAGAAACTTTGAGAAAATGTGGGATGCTTTGAGAAAAAGGGGATGCTTTGTGACTTTTTCTTCTATGGTCCTAAATCTATCTAGAAATATGTTAAACATAAGGTAAATGCATAAAAAATGAAGTAATGGTAGAGAAGAATCCACTCACTGTATGCTCTAGCTCACCCCGTGCCACCTCCTCGTATAGGGTCTCAAGTCTCAGAGGCACATAAGGTTGTATGATCAGCAACATCAATCACTCTCCACAAAAGTCAAGCTACAAAAAGGTAAAAGAGAAAATGATCACAAAACACCTAACTTTTTATTCTCAAATTAGGTTATTTACATGTTAAAGTAAAAAGGTGCTTTTTAATTTCAAATTAGCATATAGGGGGCTAGATAACTCTATTTTCAGTGTCGTTTGTTGTATTGAATTCATAATTCCACTCTCGGTCTCATCAAATGTCTATCACCATGTGGTATGGTACTTGAAAATACCCTATGATATGAATTATGCAATTTGATGTGATTAGACTGCTACCTTGATTCCACCTCTGTAAAGCAAGTGGAATCAAGGGGGGCATACATATACCCTCAAATTTAATTCCTTGAAGAAGTTAGATAAAAGGAATTTAGAATGACTAATGAAATGGTTTTGCAAGATGTAGTTCCTAAGATTGTGGTTTTGCAGATAACTACAATGGGGGCTTCATTCTCCCATGTTTGCAAATGAATCCATATGAGCATCATTTTATGAGATAAATTTTAATTTTTGAAGTACTTTAGCTTTCATATGCACGTAGTATCATATGGGTGCTAAAGTGGGGGCTAAATGTAGTGTCAAAAATTGTACTCCCTTCTTGGAGATCATAGTACAATTTCACACTTAGTTTGGACCTATTTTAGTACCCTTGCATTCTTGCCCTTTAAATAATCATTAATAGGCCCCTAAAGACCCTTTATTATGGATCCCAAGGATTATTTCAACTAAAATCCTTACAAATTCAATAAATACATTTAATTTTCTAACCTATCGACATTCTCTCATTCCAAAAATATAGGGTGGGACCCACATTCCACCTTGGGCGTATGTGTCCCATTTGGGGCCTTTTTTAGGGTTTGAGCAGGAAATTAAAGTTTTTTCAATTCAAATTTCACAAATGTCGGCATTTGGGATCTAATAAACGGTAAATTAGATGGGATGCCTATAAAATCTAAGTCTCATACTCATTTCTAACATTAGGAACTAGAGAGAACAAGACAAGTGATCAAGTAAGCAAGAGATTTAAGAATTTTATATTCAAAATAAAGGAGCAAGCAAATTTGAAGTCTTAGAGCAGCATTATAGTGTTTTTATAGGTCTTCAAGCTCACTTTAATTTTAGGATCTATCATTGCCAAATATTGATGATGGTTTCCTATGGAGGATAATGATGGATTCTAGGCTGGGGAGATGCAACCAGCCATTGAACCAAGCGTAATGACTTGTTTCCTAAGTGATTCCATCCTTCGTTATCATTCTACTTTCTAGCTAAAGGAAGGTACATGCATTCTGATGGCTTATTAGGGTTATTGAAGATCTCCCAAAGTGATTAATCATCATTTTCATGTTTCATGTATGCATCATATTCTAGCACATTAGAGTAGGGTTTCATTGCATCTTAGATCTCTTAATCTTAGGCACACTTAAGATTAGGACCTTCACACACTTTTCTATTTCAGATCTATACTTTCTATTAAGGTTTAATTACCAAACTAGGGGTTTGACCAAGGCAAACCTCCCATAAACAAATCAACACAATATTTAATTTTACAGATTTTTAATAGGTTGAGATCCGAAAGTGAAGTTTGAAAAACATAGAAAGGAAGTGCAAAGATAGGAGAACAATTTCAGATCATACTTTTTTGAAAAGGAATATTGGGACTAAACCACCCCTCTAGGAATATGAGTCCTAGTATACCTCTTTCTACCAGTTTTTTGTAGATCTTGATTTATCAGTAGAAGATTCCATATTTTGCCCAGATTCCTGTAGCATGACTAAATCGCCCAATCTGGCATATGAGTCATAGTGCACTTCAAAAAGAGGAATTTTAGAGTTGCAAATCTTGTTTGGAATCCACTAGTTTTCTAAATTCCTTTCTATTTGATTTGTGTTTATTAATTTGATTTTATGCTTTCAATTTTCTAGGGTTTAGTGCATTAGTGTTTACATTTCTCCTTTGAAGCTTCATTTTACTGGTGAACCCCCCATTTAATCACACCTAAGGAAACCTTCTACTAGTCCTAGTAGTAGCTCCCATTCCCTCAATTGAGTCTCTTGGTTGAGCGATCTTGGTTTCCTAATGAACTAAGAGTGAAACAGGTCCTAAGCCTAGTTCCATATCCTAAAAGGTGGAACCTTATTTCCTATTGGTTTGAATGTTTGGGATAAAATTGAAGAATTGTATGGTAAAACAAATTAGTTCAGAGTATTGCAACTTTAGGCGGATCTACAAAAACTTTCTCTAGATGCATTTCCTTCAATTCAAGATTTCCTTGCACAATTCAAGTTGATTTTTCACAATTGAAAGGATGTGAGCATGATATATCTTGTGATGAATGTATCTTCTTGATTCTATCTAAGTTTAGATTCCCTTATCAAAAAATTTCTTCTACTTTCTATTCAACTATGGATTCCATGGGGAAAGATTACAAAATGCCTTCATTTGAGTTGTTTTTTGAGTGTCTTATTAGGGAAGAGGCCAAGTTGATTCAGTTGGATGCCATACCTAGTTTTAAGATTCATGCTCTAATGGCTCAATCATCCAAGGCTAAATGAAATAATAAGAAGAAGCCGAAGATAAAATCATCTTCAGGTAGTGAGACTCCCTCCAATCCAAAGTAGAAGAACAATCAGAATTCCACTCCATCTCCTTCTTCTACCTTTGGAGATTCTTCTTCCAAGTCCAAGAAAAATAAAGGAGATTAGAAGTCTCATTGTTATAAGAGATTAGAAGTCTTGGAGGAATCTATGAAGAAACACAACATTTCAGTGTCTAATCCCTCTTCTATGGGAAAAGGACAAGCTCTTTCAACATAGACCATTCATTCATCTTCAGACAGTTGGATTATTGATTCAGATGCTTCACATCACATGACCAATTCATGATGCGGCTCATTGTTTTAAGAGATTAGAAGCCTTGGAGGAAGCTATGAAGAAACAAAAAAATTTAGTGTCTAAGCCCTCTTTTATGGGAAAAGGACAAGCTCTTTAAACATAGGCCATTCATTCATCTTCAGACAGTTGGATTCTTGATTCAGGTGCTTCACATCGCATGGCCAATTCATGTGATCTTCTTGATTCCATTATTCACACTTCTACTTCTTAAATTGCATTTGGGAACTCTTCACAAATTCTAGTTTTGGGGACAAGCTTCGTTCAGATGCTAGATGGGTGCATTGAGGATGTTCTTCTTGTTCCTAATATTTCAGTGAATCTACTTTCCATATATCAGATTTGTCATTTTGGAGATGGGAAGTCAGTTGATTTTACTCCACAAAATGTGACTATTAGACAGTTGCAGGATCCTCAGAAGGTTGTTGCTATAGGGATAGTTAATCATGAGAACCATTTGTATCAATTTGATGGCTTTGAGTCTTCATCAGGTTCATGCTTTGTTGTTCATGGTGATTGAATGAGAAAGCTTTGGCATGAAATATTTGGGCACTTGAACTATAGATATCTTCAACAGATGCAAGCACAAAACTTAGTGGTTGGTCTTCCTAATATCACTTGCATGGATGGTGTTTGTCAAGGTTGTGTTCTTGGAAAGCAACATCAAGATCCTTTTCCTAAGGCTCAAGCTTCTTGTTCAACCACACCCCTTGAGTTGGTTCATAGTGATATCATGCCATTCCCAGCTCCTTTTTTAGGGGCTAAGTATGTGCTCACTTTCATTGATTATTTTTCCTATCGTACATGTTTCTATCTTTTGAAGCTCAAGAGTGAATTTATCACAAACTTCAAGAAATTCAAAAAAAATTTGGAGAAGCAATCAAGTTTTTCTCTTTGAAAGATACACATAGATAATGGGGGGAGTATTTGAATAAGAATTTCAAGATTTTGGCAGTGAGCATGGTATTCTTCATCAACACATAGTTCCTTACACTCCTCAATAGAATGGTGTGGCAGAGAGAAAGAAAAGGACTCTCAGGGAGATGACCAACTGTATGATTCATTCTAGGTCCATAACTCCAACATTTTGGGTTGAATTTGTCAATTGTGCCAATTATATTCAGAATCGTATGCCCCACAAGGCAATGCAAAATATGACCCCTGAGGAGGCTTGGTCTCATTGCAAACCTAGTGTATCCTTCTTCAGATTATTTGGTAGTGAGGCTTGGGAATTCATTATGGATGGTCAGTGTAAATCCATGGAGAAGAAGAGTCAATGGTACATCTTTGTTGGCTATTGTGAGGATGTGAAGGCATATAGATTGTTTTATCCTGACACACGAGAGGTTTATTTCTGACGTGATGTTTAGTTTGTTAATTCCTTCACCCAAACAGATCATCCTTCGACTTCTTCTTCATCACAACCTACTCAATCTTCTTCAATTGATGATGTTTTTCTACTTGAGGAAGATTTTGATGATGGTCTTGATGCACCTCCTCCTCAGTCAACCACCAGGCCATGATGGGCCTAAGTTACTCTTGAGGAGGTTGGTCCTCTTGTTGGTGATCCCACATACACTCACCACACTCATTCTCAGACTTCACGAATCAGTCTTTTGAGTCATGCTATTTCATATTATCCTCAAAAAAATTCACATTCTTTAGGTATTCCAGAGTGGGATAGTGCTATGGCTAATGAGTATTCTTCTTTGATGAAGAATCATACTTGGGATCTTGAGCCTCTTCCTAAGGGAATAAATTTGGTTTGGTGCAAGTGGGTGTATCGTACCAAGTATGTAGCAGATGGTTCTATTGAGAAGTATAAGGCTCATCTTGTTGTAAAGGGGTTCCCTCAAGTTGAAGGAATTGACTATTCTGAGACCTTTGCTCATGTTGCCAAGATGGATTCTATTCGCCTTGTCCTTGCTATAGTTGCATCACAGGGATGGTCGGTGTATTAGATGGATGTGAAGAGTACTTTCTTACATGGGGATCTTCATGAGGAGATCTATATGCAGTAGCCACCAATTTTTGTGCAAGACCCTTCACTTATTTTTAGGCTTCAACATTCATTCTATGGTTTCAAATAGGCCCCTCCAACTTGGTATGAGAAGATGGATAGTTTCTTTCTTGCTTCCAAATATACTCGCTGCCATTTTCATCGCACAGTTTATACTCAGAGACATGGAAAGGATATAATCATATTTGTGCTCTATGTGGATGACTTGATTCTCGTTGGGAGTTCTACTTCCATGATTTAGATTACACACTGGGCGTTGATGGAGCGATTTGATATGATTGACCTTGGTCTTCAGTTTCATCAAAATTCTGAGGGGATCTTCATTTTCCAGAAAAAGTATGCTCTTGATTTGCTTCAGAGGTTTGGCATGGTTGATTGCAAGCCTTCCCCCACTCCATCTAGTCAGGTGTTGTACTATCTACCAGTTGCACTACTCCTATAGTTGATCCTACCTTGTATCTACAGTTGGTTGGTAGTCTTTTGTGATTCACACATAGTCATCCTAATATTTCCTTTGTAGTTGGACTTGTCTCTTGCTTCTCATAGGAGCCTCATGAGAGTCATTGGAAGGCCACCAAAGGTATCTTGAGATACATTCAGGGCACTACACATTTCAGAATTCATTAAACATTAGGTGTATATCAGATAGTGGACTTCACTGACTCAGATTGGGCTGGTGATGGCAATGATCAAAAATCTACTTTTGGCTTTGTCTTTTTCCTTGGTTCTAGTCTGATTGCATGGTCATGCAAGAAGCGGACTACTATTGCATTATCATCGACAGAGGCTAAGTATCACGATGCATTTTTGGCTATTCAAGAGGTTTTGTGGCTTCGTCAATTGATGAATGAGTTTGGATTCCCTTCCACTCATCCCACTACTCTTTGGTGTGACAATCAGAGTGGCATACATATCTCTCACAGCCCAATGGAACATCAGTGTACTAAGTATATTGAGATCCACATGCACTTTATTAGGCAGCTCATCTAGGATGGTGTTCTCAACTTGTAGTATTTTCCTACAAATCAGTAGCTTGTAGACATCTTCACTAAACCTTTGGCATCGCTTCGTTATCTTTAGTTGTGATCAATGCTTGGGGTGAAGGAAGTTTTCCTTGGTGGGTCTCGAGGATTCCTCCTCCCTTCTTCAAATTTTCAATTTTCTTTGCAACTTTCTCTTTTGGAGAGGAGTTTTCTCCCATAGGGTTTTTCTCCTTTTCTCAGCTTGTGAGAGTTTTTTGTTTTTGTCTTGTACATGGGTACCTCATCGGGCCTTATTGTCGAGACCCATATTTTGCATGTTTGCATTGGTTTGTTCATACCTAAGTTGCACTTAAGGGGGGTGTTGGTGTGAATAAGTCTTGTACCTAGTTAATTCTTTACTAGGGACTTAGTGGACTTAATTCACATGTTAATTTTACTTAGGATAAAAGATTATTTCTAGAAGTATTAGTTGTATTATCTAACTTTACACTTTCCTAGGTAGTTATGAGTTAGTTGTCTCATGTGATAGGATTAAGACACTTGTCATGATCTTGTCTTATCCTATCTCTCATCCTTGTCTTTATAAGCAAGGCATCTCTAGCATATTTTGCATTGTGTTCTATTGCATAGCATATTGATCATTGTATCATATTGCAATTCTTGTTTGGTGGAATAGCATCTTACATTGTTGCTTCTCTCTATCTCTTGTGGAGGTTATTTTGTGTTGCATATTGAATATCTTGGTTGTTAACTCCAACATTATCTTTGGTTTAGTATTCTTTCCATTTTCTCTCTTGTGGAAGATATTTTGGTCTATCAACTGTGATTGGGGTGTTGAGGAGTCACCATTAACTCCTTCATGGTATCAGAGCTCCAATGTTGCATATTCCTTTTCAGATATGAGAATTGTGTGTTTTCTTGAAGATTTTGTTGGGTGCATGTTGGGGTTTTAACTACCTCAAGATTAAATCCAAGGCGTCAAATAAGTCAAATTTTCCTTTCATTTCATGAAATTTTGTTACGTTTTTCTTGATCTATGAGGTTTTCAATTTGAGGGTTTCAATTGCAAGATCTGGAGGTAGCTAAAATTTTGAGGCACTTTGATCCCAAATTGACCTTGCCATTGAGATCAAAAGGCTCAAGAGACAAATTTTGATATAAAATTCTACTATATTTGGGCTCAAGTGTTTTTGAGGCAAATTGTTTTTGCCTTGGCATATCATATGGCCCCTTGAGCAAGACGATTTTTAATTTTGTAGAAAAAATATTTTGCAATTTCTATAGTTATTAGGCTAAATTTATTATATTTTAGGCATATATTTTTATTGAAAAATGTAGGGGTTTTATTAAAAATCTAGGAAAATTTGGGCATACTTCGTAGAGAATATTCTTTGATGTAAGGCCCATGTCACATCATTTATATTGTAGGTTTTATAAATAAATAATTCGTATTGAAGTTTACAGTGGCCACATTATTCTTCTCTAGTGTAAATTTTGCAACCCCCGATTTTGTGTGAGTCACACTCTCAACCACATTGCCTAGTGCCAAGCGTTAAGACCTAGAAGCGGCAGGAACCCACTACCACTATGGGCAACACAACCACCAATCCCTCGGCTCTCCCTCCACTCCACGGGTGGATTTTTTATTTTTTTACATTTTTTTCACCTACGGTCATGTGGGTGACTAGGCCCTAGCCCAAAGGGGCTTATATTTTGCACCGAGTTAGCCAGTTGTTAGCCTAATTTTTCCCCCAAAGCCCTAAAACAAGGGTTTTTTTAAAAAAAATCATAACTTTTGCTATAGGAGGTCATTATTTTGAAATGAAATATTACCAAAAATCTGGCAATCTAAATTTCCTAGTGGTGTAGGTGTGTTGTAGAAATTTGTAGTTTTGTGCCATTTTTTAGGTTTGAAGTTAGATCTTTCTTTTCAACCTTTGAGCTCATAAATTTTTTCTTCGAACTCCATTTTTCCCAAAAATTATGGCACTAAGAAGGTATTCAGGAGCACTAGAGTTTTATATATGCACTTTTTGTAGATTTATTTCCAAAATTTTAGAATTTTAGTTTGAAGTTGATTTGGTACTTTTGGATACATTGTTTTAAATTTGTGAAAAAAGTGTAAGTTTGTTTGGGACAAAGAGGTTAATTGCTTGTATTGTGAAGGTAAATTTGATGTTTCTCTATTATAATTTCTAATTGTATCATGAATTTTCCAAAAGATTTACTTATAACCCCATATAACTATCATGAATGGAAATCACAATGGGGATGTTAGTGTTAAAATTGAAGTTGCAAAGAATCACATTTGGCACAGATTAAGAACCCATGGGAGCTACAAAAATAAGGAAATGGCTTGATAGAAGGGATGAAGCTCTTGGTACTCTTCTTTTGTCCACTTCTCTAGATCTTAGATATCATGTTTCATCTTCCACACATACTAATCAAATTTAGATACTTTAGAGGGTCTCTTTGGTAAGCCAAATAAAATGAGGAAATTTAAGTTGGAGAATGAATTAATGGATCTAAATCCTTCAAATTTTGACAATATCCAAGACTTCTTCTCTAATCTCAACTCGCTTAGACTGCAATTATCTAATTGTGGGGTCACCAAAGATGATAAAGAGTTGATTATTTTTATTCTTGTTAAGCTTGGTCCTGATTATTCAATGTTTTTTTTACATTCTATGCAATAATAAATTTAAGAATCTCCCCTCCAAAAATGATATAAAATCTTAGCGAATCTTTCATTTTTTTGGGAAAAAATATTAATTTCTATTGGCAAATCTTTCCTTTTTTGAAAAAGTATTAATTTTATTGGTGATTTTTTACATCACTTTAATTTTATCAAAACTATTGGTGAATCTTAAAATATAATAGGATAATGCATTAATTATGATGGAAAATCCTTCCAATCTAAAAAAAATGTTATGAAAAATTAAAGGCCTAAGGGTGGAGATTATCGATGGGTTTAAGGGGTAGACTATAATATTTACTTGTCACCAATGATTTAAATATAATCTAATGGTCCTCATAATATTCAATGAGGTAGAATAAGTGTGTGATCTATAATACTCATAGGACCCAAAATTTATTTTGGATGGTTGATCTAGGTATGTGTAGGATCATGATGGGCCAAAAAGTGGCGATATGTAAGTGATATGATGGCCCATGTGGTTGACGACTTTTTTTAACCCAAAATTGATGAAACGAAAAGGGTTTTTAGAGGAGATTCTTAGATTTCCACCAATATAAATTATGCTTTACTTTGAATTTAATAAATAATTATTATTTATTTTCTATTTGAATTACGACTAAAGTCTTGATTGATAGGATGATTGAAAAACATCTATAGTTTTCAAACAGTATCACATTGTTTGAATCTGAAACATGCATCACATACTATGCTTCGTATGCTATAGGATTAAAAAAAGAATTTAATTTCATGAATTGTTGACCAACTTAAGGTGGTTAGACATACAAGTTTTTATATTTTTTAAAATTTGTAATAAAAAAATTCATAATTAAATATTTACTTGGAAAACAATTACAAAAAAATATGCATCACATCGGGACATGAGTCCTCTACTTATATCTAAAATATTATAAAAAATATTATCATTTTATTGTGGTTAGGGTGGTCAGACAGACACCTACTTATTTTTTCCCTGAAATTTAAGTACTACTGCTTTGAAATTTCAAACTTTCACCAAATAGTTTTAAAAATAAAAATAAACCTAGTAGTTTAGAAACTACATTCAACTTTTTACAAATTCTATTCTTACATATTTTTGAAATAATATAAATAACTTATTCAAATTTTTACGTAAAGTTGCCTAACTCTAATTTTTTTAATTTTCATCGCCACTTAAGGCCTTGTTTTTTCCATGATGATCCTTCACATACCCATCTAACAACCCTCATTGTATTCTATGAGGTAAAATGTACCCACAACCCAAAATTTATTTTGGATCATTGAAGATTGACGATCCAAAAGTAATTTTGGGCCTTATGAGAATTACAAATCATGGGTACATTTTACCTCATATAATAAAATGAGGGACAATATATTATATTCTTAATTAATGGTCAAAACTAAAGAATTAAAATATATAAAGAAACTAAAAATTATGATATACTATTGGAAAATTAATATATATTTCTACTATACCTTATAAAATGTAGGCGAACCTGATCTAATCATGTATTGAATGTTGTGGAAAAATTTTGAGTTAATATTTTTAATAAAATAAATTATTTGGTGATTTAATTAGACAATTATAAAATTTTGTAAAAATGTGGCAATTTGGGTAACATTACAGCTTGAACAATTAGCCAATTTTGGATTCCCAAATTTTAACTATTAGCCAATTGGGGAATATTAACCACTAAAAAATTTATTGATTATATGCTACAATGGATGTCCTTAGCAATGCATACAAAATATCTTGTCTTGATGAATTTGAAGCTCATCTCACAAGGGAACAAGTAAATTTGGCACACATGGACACATTGAGGCCTTCTAAATCTCATACTCTTTTTGCAAAGGATATAAAGGCTTCAAGTGGAAAAGGTAATAAGAAGAATAAGGACCCAAAGACTAATTTGAAAGGTAACTTAGATTCACATTTACATAGCACTCCCGAGTCCACTCTCTCTTCTAAAGAGGATTCATCTAGAAAGAAGAAGTTTAAATGTACATATTTTAAAAGGCTAGGACATGATGAGCATAAATTTTATAGTAATAATATTGATGAAGTCACACACCTTCTTAAAAATAATAACATACAGTTGCCCTCATTAGTGTCTTCTTCTTCTTCAACATCTCAATCGGTAGCTCCTTCATCTTCTCAGTCGGATAGTATAGGATATACAATTGGTTTGAACAAAATGAAAGGACAAGCACTCTTAGCCTCTAAAATAACTGAATCTAATAGATGACTTCTTGACTTAGTGGCATCTCATCATATGGAATCATCTATGGGAATTTTCTTTTCTTTTGATCCTTGTAATTCACCTCATATTTTTATGGGTAACAATAATTATATTAAGTTAAGTGGGAAGGGTTCTATTGACATGGGAGAGGACACTTTTAATGATGTACTTTGTGTTCCTTCTTTTTCCACTAGTCTCCTTTATGTTTATCAAATTACCCATGGTGGTCAAGGTAAAACAATTCAGTTCACTCCTGATAGAGTGTACATAAGGGGCTTGGAGAAAAGGGATATTGTTGCTATTGCTATAGATGATCATTCTTCTCATTTGTATTCCTTTTCACATTTTTCTTCAAAATAAGATATTGTTCATTTGACTACATATCATACTCCCTCATCGAGTGTGACCAGTGTTGAGCTTTCTACTTCTCCACCTCCTGCTTGTTTAGCTAGCATTTCTTCTATTCAACAAGATGATCATTTTTTTTAATATATTGTTGTGTGGGATGAATATTTGACAAGTATTTATAACTTGTTTGTGGAGTCTCATACTACATATTTGGAGGAAACACTTGAGGGGTTTTCTCTCCTCTTTTATGTCAATTTCAACACATTTGTTATCCCATCTTCATTATCTTTGGAGATTGAAATTCATGAGTCTTCTCATTATCTTGATTTGTCATGTTTCTTGGTTAATTTTGACCATGATTATGTTGTGAATTATTCAAGCTTGGAGACTCCTAATCAGTTTTTAGAGACATACATGTTGAAACTTCTTTCTTCCTCATTTTAGTTAGATATGGAGTGGATTCTTCATTAGCTTATGTGTTTGTTTCTTCTTAAGGGAAGATGTGTTTCTTGTAGACATTGGATCATTTTTTTTTTCAAGAATTCTTCATCAACATTGGAGCTTCTTCATTGTGAGGGGCATATCTTGTCTCTCTAAATTTCCCTCTTATGGGGGTGGGGGGGTCATTGATTGTATATACATGATGGATGTAGTCCTTGGGGGGTATCATTGAGTCCTCCATCCTTCATCTTTATTTTTCTATCTCTCTTTTGGAGAGGATGTTTTCCACGTTGGGTTTTCTCCTTTTTTCTATCTGTGAGAGATTGATTGCATTCATTGCATTTGTAAATGGGAACCTAGCATGGCCTAGTATTCAAAACCCATCTTCATTCTTATAGTCTCTTTGTATAGTTTTCATAATAATATTCACCCTAAGTTGCACTTAAGGGGGGTGTTGGTGTGAATAAATGTCTTGTACCTAGTTATTTCACTCACTAAGGAATTAGGAGGCATATTCACATGTTAAGTTTATTTAGGATTATAAGATTCCTTCTAGAATTCTTGGTTGTCATATCTAGAACTTATCGTGTCATATGTAGTTATGAGCTAGTTGTCTCAAGTGATAGGATTAAGACACTTGTCATGATCTTGTCTAATCTTATGTCTCACCTTTCCTTTTATAAGCAAGGCATATCATGTACATTTGCATATTCAACCATATTGAGCCATATTCAAGATTACATTATTGAAGCAAGTATTCTTGTTATTTTCTCTCTTGTGGAAGATATTTTGGTCTAGCAACTATTCTTCAAGGTGTTGATGAGTCACCATTAACTCCTACAATCAAATCATTCTCATCCTCCTTCAATTCATTCTTGTGAAGTAAACTTTCCATTTTATTAACTTTGGCATTTTTGTATATGCTAATTGTCATTTATTCACATGGCTTCCTCAAAATTCTTAGTTTCATAATATTGTAGTGTCTCCTCCATATCTATCTTATCATATTAAACATTGGTGGGAACGAAAAAAATTCTTCAATGACATCAAGATTTATATTTAGGATGGTGTTGTGCATTATCCTAAAGACTTTTCTTTATTTGAGATCATAGTTTTGAGAATATTCCAAGAGTAAATCTAGATATTGGAGAGCTACAAAGAATGAAATTGCCTATACCAACCCACTTTAGGACATACATTGGGCCTCAAATATCTAGTCTCCTTATTTACTAACCCTTCTAATGAACTCCTCAATATCAACATGTCCAAGTTTTGTGTCTCCAATCTCATTCCAATGGGATAAAAGCTTCGACGGAGGATGGTAGCCCTTGTATTCATACTTCATTTCCTTGGTTGGTTGGTCATTTTTCTTGAATTCTACAAAGTTAGCAAGAGAAACACAATGTAATTAATCTATTAATAACTTATCACTACAAGATTTATAATCAAATACTTCATGTGATCATTTTTTGCAATAAAAAGTGGAATCAATAAGATTAAATAGCAACCCAAAATTTTGAGAAGATATAAAACAAATAAAAAGTAGTATTTAGGGTCTTAGGGTACCTCATACATGGGTGATCCCACAATATTGTGTTCCAATTTTTGGCCTAAGTGTGCTACTCAAAATCAACATTTTTTACTATTTTTAATTTGTATGAATTATAGAGAACAAACAATTGAGAATTTAAGAATAATGCAATATAATGAATTATCACATTTTTAATGTAGATTCAAGTTGTAATTTTAAAAAAAAATCGAGAATTTTTTTATATTGTTTTTATTTTACTTTTCAATCAATTTATATGTTCTATATTAATAATTATTGAGTAAATTTACTCCATATTTCATAACTCACTATAAATAACAACTTTCCATATTTTTTTTCAGTTATATATTCATTAACATCAATATCTAGTGGGCAAATTTTTTTTATTATCTGTTTACAAAATATTTATTATCAAGGGAAGAAAATTATGAACTCTAACATGGTAAGGATAAGCCAATCTAAGTTAAAAACTCTTGGTAAATTTTTCAAAAATAAGAATTTTTACTACCTACTTTACACTAGAATGATATTATAACATTTAATAACTTTGATAAAATGAACCACCATGTTGGGGATAATGCATACTTTTTACAAAATTTGTATTCCATTAGGCACATCCATAAAGTCACAAACCTAAAAATATATAAAATACACAACATTCATAATTGGAGATTGGGAATAACTCACACTCTTACTGGATAGTACCAAATTAAGTCTATTCCAAAACTCCAAAACCCAAAATATTTAGTGCTAAGTGATTCTCAAGAAAAACAAAGTTGGGATACCATTTGTGAAAGCAACTAGTTAAGTTTTTGTTGCCAATTTCAACATGAACCCTTGTTGAATCTTATTCAATAGTTCTCTTATTCAACATGGGAGTGATCTCAAGGTGTGGGACCTTTCCAATGAGATCAAACCTCCAAAGAAGGTCAGCTTTCTCTCTAACCTAGATGTAGAGTATTGATCTAACTCAATACTAAATACCTACAAACTAATCCTAATTTAAAAAATTGTATAGGAAAACTGAGAGAGAAATACACAAAATTGAAATGGAAAAGGTGATACACCAAGGTTAAAATGTTTCTTCTTGCCCAAAATCACACATATAATCAACAAGAATCTATTAGGAATACTCACACAACTCTCTATTATACGAGCTTCTAGATGTATGCATCGAGGTTATGGTTTGATAAACACTAAAAGGGTAGGAAATGATCCACATTAAACACCTATAAAAAAAGATTAACATAAAATTTAGACATATACAATGGTAAATATTTATTTTGAATGCATAGAGGTAATAATGTTTTACATAGAATGCAAGAGGAGAGTGTAATGATGGTTTTTCTGCAAGATAGATTGTTCGTAACATATGCATGCATGTAAATTAATTAAATCCAACAAGGCAATAAAACACATAGGAGAAATAAGAAGCAATTTCACCCAATCTTTCCTCCTCCACAGCTGACTTCCATTGCACCTTCTTAGCTTGTTGTGATGAAGAGTGTTCCCTTAGATTTGATGAGCAAACTTCTATAAATGGACTAGCCCTAAACAAAGCTTTGAAGGATTTTGTATAAACTAAATACAAAATGAAGTTAAATCTAGAATGCAAGTAGCTAAAATGACAAACAAGAATGCAAGAAGATAAGTTAATAGATTAATAGATTTCTCCAAATTTCTAAGATTGTTCAAAATGAGAACAAAATTTGTATTTTAAAGAAAATGCAATTTTGGATGGACGGACGAGATTGAAGATTGAGAAAATGCCCTAGAATAAATGGTCAAGATTCAAAATGACAACTCTCAATTAGGGTTAGGGTAAAATTACCAAATGAGTGGACAAGATTTAATTTAAGAAATTATATCAAGGATGGAGAATGAATGTGACAATGAGATGAAATTAGTAAAAATCAAAAGATAAGAAGATGAGATTTTAGAAAATCGGTAATTTTAGCAATTACTTGATTTGTAGAAGAATATTTTCATTTTGAATTAAAATTAATTCAAAATATGGATTTTGTGAAATAGTAAGTAATTGATTTAAAATTAATTACTAAAAGAAGAAGTAGTTAATCATGTGAGACATTTTTAAATAAATTGTTTTATTTAAAAAGAGAGAAATGTCACATAAAGCAATTCAATAATTAGGAATAATTATTTAATTTAGAAGAGGTAGTTAATTAATTAAATAAATTAATAAATCTATTTAATTAAAAGAGGATTTGGGAATTAGTGACATATTAAATAAATTAGAATATATTTATTTAATAATCAAGAGGACATTAATGATAAAGACTAATTAAATAAATTGAGAACTTTATTTAATTATGAGAAGACTTTGATAATTAGTGATGCACTAAATAAATAAATAAGATTTATTTATTTAATAATCATGAAGAATAGAAAATCATGAATTAATTAAATGATTATGAATTATTTAATTAATAGTTGAAGGTGGGTTAAAAACATAATTCATAATTCATAATTATGCTAGGAAGAAAAGTGGTAAAATAGTGCTTGCAAGCCTTGGTCATATTTATGTGTCTACAGAGAGATGAGGTGAAACTAGCATTGATTTATTAATACAAAGGCATGGGCCTATTTACAGATGTAGAGGATGATAAATGCATCTATATTCTATATAAACAAGGGAAGAACCATTTATAATGAATAGAAAAATGTGTTTTATTTCCTATAATGGTGTAGAAAGAAAGGAGGTGCACGGTCGAGAGAGAAACCCTAACCAACGGATTTGCTAGAGTTTGACATATTTGCACAAAAATCCCAATCTAAAAGGAATATAATACATTTTAAATTTCCTTTCCATACTTCTACATTCATGAATCTTAGGAGTAGGTGCAAAGACTAATTAAATAAATTGAGAACTTTATTTAATTATGAGAAGACTTTGATAATTAGTGATGCATTAAATAAATAAATAAAATTTATTTATTTAGTAATCATGAAGATTAAAAAATCATGAATTATTTAATTAATAGTTGAAGGAGGGTTAAAAACATAATTAAAAAGTCATAATTATGCTAAGACGAAAAGTGGTAAAATAGTGCTTGTAGGCCTTAGTCAGTTTTATGTGTCTACATTTGCCCCTCTTTATCATAATGCAGTTTATCATGTTATGGCAAAGAAAAAAGTCCAGAATTTGCCCTAGCAAAGGTACGGACTGCCTATGCCCCCTCGAGAAAAAATTTGAATTTTGACCCGTGGTCAAAAAAATTTGGAAAGTGTCTCGACTAAACAATTTAATGACAGGAGAAACAACAATGTGATCAAATTCGAGAATGGAGGACACTAAGCTAGCCAGAATGCTAGACAAAGATTGTCAAATGAGCCTTCAGTACAAACCCAATAGGTCAAAACCCTAATTTTAAGCCTATAAATAGGTTGAAAAAGCAAAACCAAGTGTCATTTTCTCATTTGCTATTTAGAATTTTTCAGAGATCGAAGCTTAAAAATATGATGGTGATTCCTTCGAGAGACCACCATGGCTACCACGTGTGGACTTTCCAACGACTCGAGGGCGCAGAGGCACTGGTAAGTACCCTATCCCACTTGTTATTTTTTTATTTTCATGCATTTATTACGATTTCTAGGGGATAAACAAATGCATTGTGACGCAAATGCTATCGCGTAAGCCACAATTGACTTCACATTCAACACATTTGTTTCCATCGCGACACAAGTGCATCGGGTAGATAGGTTAAAGCTTAAAAAGTTGCATTTGATAGGGGAAACGACACAAGCATCAAAAGGCAACGCATGTGAAGTATTTCGTGATATGTGCAATGTAAAGGCGCAATCAACAGGCTAAACGACACAAGTGCTATACCATGACACAATTATTTTGTCAAACAACACAATCATTGTGGGACTACACAATTGCTACATAGAAGGATGCATTTTCTATATTGCGACGCAAATGCCAAGTGCAGAGCCGCTAGTGACGAACCACGATGCATTTGCAGTCAATGTGACACAATTATCGTTGACCCTGATTGACCAATGTTAACCTTGCTAAGGCTCTTATTTAGATGCATTTTTTATTTCTCAATAGTGATAATGTACCCATAATGTTGACCCATGTGTTCTAATTCTTGCCTCTGCATGTGCAGAGACGATTAGTATCGATATATACACAAGAGTTCAGAACAACGACCTATGCCTTTAGAGATTGCCTAAGTGACAGGGAGAGACAATGATTGATGACACTAGGATTATACTATGTCACTTACATGCCCATTATTCAGGCAAACAAGGGCCTACTGACAACAATTTGTGAGAGGTGGAATTCAGAGACTTGCTCCTTTCATCTGCCTACAGGAGAGGCCACGATTACCTTGGAGGATGTTTACCGCATTCTTTGTATCCTAATCAATGGGGAGAGGGTTGTGTATGATCCGCATCAAGGGTGACATGCCCTATTAGAGATGTACGAGGATGTTGGTGGTGCTAGTATAGGTATCAACGGTTATGAGATTGGCTAGGATGTTGTGGCTGACCAGTTTCCATAGTGGGATGCCATGCTCATGACACTGATTGCCAAAGTATTGATTCTGAACCATCATGGCCATGGATTTCTGATTGGATGGGGAGAGGTACTAGTTCGCATGTAGGGTTAGAGGACCATTTTTTCTTGGGGACCTTGCTTGTTGGCCATGTTATACCATCAGATCCATGAGGTAGTCTATCATTAGGGTCAGAGTATCAGCTATGGTACCACACTTCTTATGATCTGGGCCTGGGAGCACATTCCTATTTTTCGGCAACCAGTACAAATTCAACAGTTGGGTGATGGGATGCACTATGTCTATCTTTAAGCGGGTTCAGTCAATCAGACTTGTGTGGGAGATACCAGTTATTGGTGTCAAGAGATTGAAACCATGATTATTTTTTTTTGGAGGCCCTATAGAGATTGCGGTCAATGGACAGATGAGGATGGTCACTTTTTGTTGTGCATATAGTTTTGATATTTGATTGGCCACATCGTTCAGAGCTAGTGGATCATTGAGATGTAACTGCCCCAGTGGGTACTACGACAACTCGGGGAGCAGCAGGATGTGCCAGTAGGCACTACAGAGTATGCACAGTCCTCTAGAGAGACCATATGGGGCCCGCCTATAGCAGTGGTAGTGGCTGAGCAATAGGTAGATGGTCTTGTTGCACTTCAGTGGATGTGGAGGGTAGGTCCAGTAGATGCAGGGACATCTATCAAGTTTGACGTCTAGTGGAAAATTCATAGGCCTATTCCATTGACAAATCCAGATGGTCTACCTCCTATAGATCAAAGATTAGTTATCCCATGGGTGTGGAGGAGAGGTCGGGGTGGAAGGGATGGAGGAAGAGATGGCAGAGGGGCTAGGGGCCAAGATAGAGGTGGGGAAGACAAAGGTAGAGGAGACAGAGGCCGCAGTGGGGGACATGATGGGGGTGGCAGGGGTGGTGAGGGAGGGGATGATGGAGGAGATGGGAGGGGTGTCAGGAGGAGGAGGGATGACAGACGGTGGAGGTAGCCTAGGAGAGTTAGGCAGAGAGTGGGTGGTGTACCATTGTTAGCCATCCGAGAGGAGGGTGAGGAGAGAGAGTAGCCAATAGAGTAGGAGGTCGATGAGGAGACCAGAGGGGGGAGGAGTTGGAGGCGAGAGCAGAGGAGGTGGTCAGGGGTGGAGGGTAGAGCAGAGGGAGAGATGCCCGCGGAGGAGGATCCATTTTCTGAGCACCATCCTCTTGATATTGACATGGAGGAGGTCTGAGGAGAGGAGGAGAGGGATGAGGAGTAGGAGGAGGGGGAGGATGAGATAGACCAGAGACTACGAGAGTGGATGATTGATGGGGATGAGGAGGGCGATAGGTCACTGATTTTCCCAATGGATGCTACCATTGACCAGAGGACCACCGACCTCCAGAGCAGATTGGATGTGGCCTTGTCTCAGAACAAGGCCTTGGCAGTAAAGTTAGAGGTTACCAGGGTGGAGAGAGATCAGGCTATTATCCGATGGCAGGAGTTAGACCGATGGGTCACTAAGTTTGCAGAGTTATGTGCAAGGTCGACAAGGCATATGGCCAGGGAGCTAGCCAGGATGGCCGAGAGCAAGGGTTGGTATAGGTTTCTGTATGAGCAAGTTGTACCACCAGAGAGATGGGACCTAGGGTTGTCCCAATCATATAGTAGGACATGCAGTGGCACCTAGACCCATAGCAGTAGCAGGTCACATAGTGGCAGTCATACTAGTGTTGGTGGGTCCACTTCATCAAGGTAGTCCTTAGGTCACAGGTCACACAACTCTCATAGCCATTCATCAGGCCATAGCCATAGGTCAGAGCATGGGCATAGATCAATGTCATAAGGACACCAGGTGGAGCAGAGATAGCCTCCTGTTACTAATCCCTCATGATCCCAGAGTCAGACTCCAGACACTAATCCTATCCAGGTCACCTTTCACGTGATTAGTCGATCACAACCACCCCATGATTCACCTCCACGGGATGAAGGAGGCACATCCTAGGACTTGTATTTTGATATTTGTTTTAGACACTTTCATATATTGATATTTGAGCCTAAAAGCTCCATTTTTGAGATATCCCATGACTATATCTTGTGACATTACATTTTTGTGAGATTATATATATGCGATGCAGTTTTTGATGTGACCTATATGATTCTATGTGTTATGGTATTTTTATGATTTATCATATGCAATGTGATGCTTTTACTATGCTTATGAGATGTATGGATGTTATGTTTATGCTTATGAATGCAATTATGTATGTGATTATGTATGTATATATTGTGTACTGTGATTCTCAAATATTTATGGTGCCTATATGTTGATGCAAATGATGGTTTTATGATGTAAGATGGATGGATGTAAATGATAGCGTTATGCAATGTGAATTATGATATTTGATATATGTAGATGTGAAATGTGAATATGAAATTCTCGTATGATCTCGTATGAAACTTTTTTTTTTTGTATGTCACAGGATATTATTAGAGAATGAGAGAAGAGAAGATGAAGATGGATGTTAGTGTGAAGAAAGACATGCATGTTAGTTCACTGACAAAAATCCTTCAAAACTTTTCTATAGTGTTATCCTAATTTTTTCTCTTAATCATAATTGGGTGAAAATGGCATGATGGTCGACAAACACTATGATATGACGTAGATCAATAGTGTGCAAGGTCGAACTGTCACGTAGATCAATAGTCACAAACAAGGATGATCATGACTCATACAAGGAACATAATTGCCCCTAGTCATTTTGTCATGACCAATCACTAGAAAAATCAGACCAATCATGAGACATCGTTGCTTCTCTAAATCCTAATGTCAGGACATCCTTGAGAAACTAGCCACATGATAGTCAAAAACAGACAGGAAAATCATCATACTACGTCGTTGCTTCTCTAAATCCTGAAGTTAGGACAACCTTGAGAAACTAGTAGCAGGGTGATCACACAAAGACAAGGATAATCATCATAATATGTCATGGCTCCTATGACGTAAGGAACTAATATCCTGATAACCATCAAAAAGACAAATAAATTTTTCCAAGTGTTTTAATGTTTAGTGTTTCCAAATGCCGAGTGATATCAAATTCAGGAAGGACACATCCAAAATGACATTGATATCTAGGAGATCGATTCTTGGAGTTAGGAGAATCCAACAAAATTCTAGATGATGATGACGATGCTTAGGAAGGACACATCCAAAAGCATAAAGAAATGACGAGAGTTTCTTTTCAGAAGGACACATCTGAAGAAGAACCCAAAATTTTGCCAGGTTAAATTATCTTGATAGAATTGGATTACATGTCATTGTTGACATGTTGAATTGACCGATAGTGTTGATGAAACAGATTGTTGATAAACTGCCTGCTCAGGATTGACAGAAGATTTTTGTGATTTGAAGGTAGTTGGACGTGCGTGAAAATGTTGTGCCATGAACCCTAATGGACTAACCTAGTGCAGCCTTGGGGGCTCATCGATTGATGGCCTTGCCTACGTCATGCACTCAGAGACCTCATAGTTCAACATGACCAATGACCTTGTCCAAAGGATAGAAGTTTCAATCATGATTTTATTTTGACAAACCCAGAAAGACTGACCTAATGCCTCAGGGATTCAAAGATGAATCTTTCCTATGTAGCAAATGCACAGAGACAATGTAGTTCGGACGTGGAAAAAATATTGATTGATGTGACCGATTGAATTGACCAGATAGACATTGACTTTGACTCTATTTTTGGATTTTCTTAGGATATTTTCAAATTTTTAGATCTTTTTTTTTCCAGGACTTTTTCAGATTTTTAGGATTTTTTTCAGGACTTTTTCAAGGTTTTTAGGATTTGTTTTTAGGAATTTTTAAGGATGTGGGATCATGTGCAACACCCAATGAAGTTACACAATAAAGGTCTTGCCCCTAGAAAGATTAGGGATTATCCGAGTCCAATGATATGGGGATAGACAGACACAAGGCAAAAGGCAAGGATATGCAAGGGGTGATGTCAACCAAATGTTAACCATGGCCGAAATTCATAGGACTTAGGATGAATATCGTGAATGTGCCAGGTTGTTATGATTATGGGAAGTGGAGAAGGGTTGATTAGAGTAACAGTAGATGGCAAAGCAACGATCGACTACGCATGGCAGTTGTTTGCTAGGTTTTCACCATGGTACTTATCCAAAGTGCTTGTTTGCCAAATTTTCACTATTGGATGAATTTATTTCTTTTTACTATTTTTTCCATTTTTTTATTTTTTTTGGTGTCACCAAGACGCCTGTTTGCCAGGTTTTCATCAAGGGATGATTTTCTTTATTTTTCAAGTTTTTTTTGTATTTTTAGGTTTTTTCAGCTAAGCTCTCTGATGCTATGTGTAGAACTTTCATAGATGTAGGTTGTTGATGGGTTATGTCAATTGTTCTCCATTAGGTGTGGCCAACTGATAAGCTCCAGAATTGAATGTTGCAGTAATAATATAAGGACCGAGCCAATTAGCCTCAAACATTCCAAGTTTTTCACGGTCCGCCTGATTTCCTGGATTTTGCATGAGGACCAAATCATCGATTTCAAATTTTCTCACCATTACTCTTTTGTTATAGCTTCGGCAGAGACGATTTTGATATGCCTGCAAGTGATTTAAGGCATTTTGTCGTCTTTCTTGTAAAATTTCTAGCTCATGTAGGTGACACTTTCTATACTCTTCATCATTAATCATTCCTTTCAAGGAGACTCAGAGAGAAGGAATTTTGATCTCGATGGGCAATATGGCCTCAAATCTGTAAACCAAGGAAAATGGAGTGGCTCCAATGGGGGTATGAATGCTGGTACGATAGGCCCATATGGTAGGATTAAGTTGTAGGTGCCAATCTCGGCCAACATCATTGACGGTCTTCTTAAGAATGTGAAGAATTGTTTTATTTGACGCCTCATCTTGGCCATTACCTTGTGGGTAATATGGGGTGGAGAAATGATGTTAGATGTGGAATCGCTCACAGAGTTCACGAATGTCCTGATTTTTTAATGCACTCCCGTTATCTATGATGATGGACTGTGAAACACCATACCGACATATGATGTAATTTAGGATAAACTTTGATATTTTCTTACCAATGATGTAAGTGAGAGGGATGGATTCAATCCACTTAGTAAAGTACTTAGTGGTAGTGACTATGAATTTATGGCCGTTAGAGCAGGATGGATGGATCTTGCCCACGAGGTTGAGTCCCCATTGTGTGAAAGCCCGTGGATAAGTGATCAATCTTAGTTCTTGTGCAAGTGCATGAATTAGGTCACTATGCACTTGGCATTTTTGAAATGTTCTGACAAACTGAAGAGCATATTTTTCTAATGTCAGCCAATAGTATCCAAGTTTGGTGACTTTCCTAGCTAATGTTGGACCACTCGAATGAGATCTGTAGACACCTTCGTGTACTTCTCGTAAAGTTGTTTGGGCTTCATCAATGTTGAGACAGCAAAGAAGGGTGTTATCAAAGCCACGGCGGTATAGGGTGTCATTGACGATGGTGTGTCGGGTGGCTTTTCATATAAAGGACTTTCTCTGGTTATTGGAAAGGTTGGGTGGTAAGGTTTGGGACTTTAGATAGTCATAAATGTCTTGGTACCAAGGTGAACTAGGACCAACAATCTCACAAACCATTTCTCAATCTGGGATGTCATATGCCGACATCAATAGTTTTTCGACTAAGAACTCAAATTGTGACACATTTTTGGGGATGTCCAATAGAGATCCAATAGTAGCCATTGCATCAGCTGCCTTATTCTATGTCCTAGGAATTTGTTCAAAGGAAATCAATTTGAAATACGTCAGGAAAATATCCACCATTCACTTATAAGGAAGAAAATTTTCATCCTCTGTTTCATAATCATCATTCACTTGGTTGACAACTAACTAAGAATCCCTGAATATGGGAAATGTCTGAATTTTCCATTTAATTGCGATCTTGAGTCCTATGACCAATGCTTCGTATTCTGCAATATTATAAGTAGAAGGGAAGGAAATCCAGAATGACTTAGGAATTGAATCCCCTTGTGCTGTGATGAACAAGATGCCAGCCCTTGATCCATGATCAGTGTGGGACCCGTCAAAATATAGCTTCCATGGTAATGCAGGTTCTACTTGAAAGATAAACTCATCGGGAAAATCAATTATCAGTGGATGAGTATCCTAGATGGGTGTGTCCGCAAGCTGATTGGCTATTACCTACCCTTTTATTGCCTTGCGCTCAACATATTTTAAGTCATATTCACTCAATATCATGACCCACTTTGCTAAATGACTTGTCAATGTTGCCCAACTTAGGAGATACTTTAGTGGATCAATCTTGGCTACCAGGTGTGTTTGGTGGCTTAGCATGTAATGTCTTAGTTTTTTTGGTGCAAAGACAATTGCAAGGCATGCACGTTTAATGGCTATATAGTTCAACTCATATCCTATTAGTGTGTGACTGATATATTATATGGCTCTTTCTTTTTCCTCATTGTCATTTTTTGCCAATAATGCCCCCAGTGCATTTGTAGTTGTTAAGACATACAAGATCAATGACTTGCCTTCAATATGTGGCATTAGGACAGGTGGTGTCAATAGATATTTTTTTATTTGTTCAAAAGTTGTGTGGAATTCGTATGTCCATACAAAGGGGATACTTTTGTGTAACAAGTATTGAAATGGTTGACACTTGTCTGCCAACTATGTGATGAAGTGTTAGATAGACTGCAATCTGCCCTAAAGTGTTCTCAACTCACTGATTCCTTTTGGTGGAGGTATGTCCATAATTTCTTTCACTTTTGTGAGATCAACCTCAATGCCTTGTCATGAAAATATGTATCCAAAAATCTTGCCTGAAGTGACTCTAAAGTCACATTTTTTTGGGTTCAAATGAACCTTGTAATCCTCTAGCCGTCTAAAAAAATTTCCTAGGACTTTGAGATGATCTTTCCATGTCAAAGATTTTTCCAAGAGGTCATCCACATAATCTTCCATTAGGATATGCATCATGTCATGAAAGATTCTTGTCATAGCTCTTTGGTATGTGGTACCTACATTCTTTAAGCCAAAAGGCATGACATTCCAATAGTATGTTCCCCATGGGTAGGTGAATGTCATTTTGTGTTGATCCTCTATTGTGATTCAGATTTGGTTATAGCCTGAGAAACCATCCATGAGAGATAGCATCTTGTACCCTAATGTGAGATCAACAATCATGTCTATATTTTGTAATGGGAAATTATCTTTTGGGCAAGCCTTATTAAAATCTCTGAAATCCGTGCAAATACAAATTTGTCTGTTTGGCTTTGAGATAGGGACAATGTTGGATATCCAATCAGCATAATCTATTGATCTTATGAATCTAGCATCCAGTAAATTCTTTAGTTCAACCTTTACAAGTAGTGCAATCTATGGATGCATTTTTTGCAACTTTTGTTTGACTGGTTTGATATTTGGAATTAATCGAAGATGATGCAATACCAGTTCTGGATCTAGGCCTGGCATGTTAGTATATGACCATGCAAATTTAACCTTCCTTTCTGTGAAGAATTGTTGGAACTTAGTTTTTTCTTCCTTTGTTAATGATGCGGCCAAGAGAACCATTTTTGGATTCTCTGGTATAGCTATGTTAACTTCGATGCTGTCTTCGATTAGCATGGCCAATTTTTCCTATGCCATGGGAAGAAATTCCAATCCTCCATCCTTAGGCACCTCAGAGAGATTTTCACCTTCGGATATGTCTTATTTTTACTATTTTGTTGTCAAAAGGTGCCTTGTGGTTTTCACCTAAAGACATTTCTTTTTTTGTCTTATTCTTTGTATTTTTGTGACTGGAGGATTGCATAGTCTCCCTGAAGTAAGTTGCACAATCTAGGTCAATGGAAAATCCTATTTTGTGATCATCCCATGGTATGCCCTCTCGGAGCCCTAATGAGCCAAGTTTTTGGCACATTTAGATCATGCTTTTACAAACACTTTTTTGCTTTTCATTATGCTAAGACAAACATCTAGTACTGATTATGGGACAAGACATAGACTTTTTATGCTTAATATAATAAGTATATTATGATAATTCTTTCCATTATTATTACCTTGAAATGTTTTATTAGTTTCATAAATGTCTTATGACTTTGTGTGATGGAAAACCCTTCCTACAACCTCTACTGTTGAACTTCCTACAGCCATGTCTGAAATAATATTTTCCTTAGTTTAATGCTTAATAAATGTATGAATGAGGTGATGGATTGTCTTAAAAGTTGAATGTGTTGAGCTAACTTTCTGCCACAGGTGTAGCTGTTAAGATATTTTGCAGGTACCACGTTTGAGGAAGAAATTTAGTTCCCACTTAAAGGTTGAAGACTAATTCAATGAAGACCGGTTCAGTAGCAAAGAATAAGGAGGTGACTTCAATTCATCTGCCATGTAGTGAGAGTGTTCCAGAAATCTAGCCCAGGCATCTTAATGGTGCATGAATCTAGAATAGTGGCACTTTAAAACTTCAAAATTGATTTGACTCAGTTCTTCCTTTTTCATCCACCACTTCACTTAGTTAGTTATGATGTAATAAAGACTTCCCATTTTATGAGGGAAGGGTTGGTTAGTCGTTAGATTCAGTTTTCAATAAATAGCCCATTCTTCTTCAGAGAAAGGGTTGGAAGATTGTTGTTGTAATACATTTCAGTTCTCAGAAATACAGTTGAAGATTGTGAGCTATGTACTTGTCTATCTCAAATCAATAAAGTGTTTATGAAGTTTACAATCTAATCTGTTGTTTACCTTTGGCACTACCTAACGGGGCCCACTTAGGGAGTTTTCCATCTTTTCATTCTGCAAGTTAGAATAGCTACACTTCCTTTCATAGAGGTTAATGTGATTGTTCCTGCAGCTGGCAGAAATACAGAGTTGTCAACTGTTCTTGTAGCCACTAGATGCAGAATAGTTTTATCTTTCAGTTTTCATTTCCAAGCAAGTTTATCCTGTAAAGTTGTTTCCAATAATTCAAATTCTAGTATAAGCATATTTAGGAAGTTATGCATGTCTGAGAGAGGTAATTAGTGCATATATTGTGCTAACCCATTTCAAGTTTACATCCCTGGGTTGATGATTAAATGAGGTTCTTTAGCAGGTTATGACTGTCGGTTGTGATGTTCAATCCATGAGTATAGGAATTCATGTTCCTAGTTATTAAGCTGATTAAAGGACACTACATTTTTGGCGCCGTTGTTGGGGATGGTGTCAAACTAAAGACCTATTGTAGGCATGCTAATAGAGAGTTAAATTTCATTCCAAGTATTTAGTTTAGAATTTTGCATTCGAGCATTTTCATAGTTAGCTCACTTTTTGCTATATGTGTAGAAGAAGAGACCGATTTGGAAGATTCCTTCTTGGAAGAATAGATATTGAAGAGATTGAACCAGACCTTTTCCATGAAGACCCATATCTGGATGTTGGCCAAGACTTAGTTACCTCATCTTCTTCCTCAGAGCTAAGCTTAAACCTGTTTGAAGAGCCAGATGACCTTAACCCACTTGTTCAGCATTTGAATAATCTACAAACTTCTAACAACTAGGACCCATCAAATAATCCACTTGCCCTTGTAGTTCATCAGCCAGGAGCTAATCCAAGGACACAACCAGGGATGGAAACTCCTACTTTTCCATTTCCAATTCCTGACCTACATGACAATAATAACCTCAAGAACATCCATGCCTCATTACTTCCAAAGTTCTATGGACTTATTACTAAGGACCCTCATACCTTCTTGTTTTAATTTTACATCCTTTGTAGGAGCTATGACTACACAACCTCAGCACACAAGCTAAAGTTGTTTCCCTCCACTCTAAAAGAGTCAGCCTTGAGATGGTTTATGGGATTGGGGAGCAATGTAGCAACCACTTGGGATGTAATGAAGGACCTGTTCTTGAGAAAATATAAAGAATATTGTAGAGGGAATGATATGAGAGAAGATGACATCTTCAAGATGTCACAAAAGGAGGAGTATGTGTCAAGGTTTTTGTTCAGTGTGCAGAAGAATACTCAGCACGAGCTGAATGCGGAATCTCAAAAACTTCTCTTCTTAAAAGGAGTTAATGACACTTGCATGGAGGCCCTTGACCTCATGGAAGGAGGATATGTCACCCAAAGTGATTGGGATAATATCAACAAAATTTGTCTCAACTACTCCAGAGTAGCTATGAAGAAAGGTAGAGGGTTTAGACCCTCTATTGCAAAAGGAAATGGCTCTGGAGTGTCCAAGGGAGAGATTTATAATCTCTTGTCTGACTTCAAACAAGATATCATCAACAATGTAGCTACTCAACTGGACACTATGCAAGCTCGAAGGAAGAAAGAGGAAGTTGAGGCAATGCTAGTTGAATATTGCCCTCACTATAGACAAAGAAAGAAGGACTACAGATGCAAAGTAGTGGCCAATTTGGAGGTGCAGCATCTTCCCACTAAGTTCAAAACAATAGAAGGAGAGGGAGAAGTGTTCTTTGTTGCTCAGCGCAGGCCGTGTGCCCCAGGACAAGGTATGCCTTAGGACCTTTTGCAAAATTTTGGTTCATATAGTAATCAGTGGTAGAACCAGTACCCTCCAAACTATGGGCCATAATACCAACCTCAATGGAATAATCCTTGGCCAAATGCTCAGAAAAACTGATGGCAACCTCCTCAAGGGAGCTAGCAGTCACCACAACAAAATTAGTGGCAGCCTCCACAAGGGAATTGGAAACAGTCTAACCAATGGAGGGGAGGCCATCAATGGTCAAATCCACCCGCTAGTTTCTTGTAGCAACCCCAGTAGAAGTCAAATATGTCACCTCCTATAGCTAATCAAAGCCAAAATCCTAAGCCAACCTATTGATGGTGTTTTCATGCACTTCACAACACAGGTAATGCGTAGGTACATCACCTCTCTTGAAAGAATATTTTCCACAATCAGATTGCAAAACACTATCCCAAGGTCTCTTGGATGTCAGGTCTTGACGATGCTTGGAATATTTCAGTTGTTTATGTGATTTGCTAGAATCACAAGGCGGCCTTACGTGGTTGAAGCTGTAGAGGAATTGAGTCGATAAATGGAGTTCTAGAGGTCTGGAATTGATATGCTTTGTTGTAGGCTCAAGCAACAGTCTTAGACTCCATTATTTCATTGGATTTGGCTTTACAATGTGCAATGAACCTTGGCACAAGTTGTTTCTAAAAAAAAAGGAAAAAGGAAAGGGCAAGGAAGAAAGATGTTTCCTGGACCTACAACTATCGATGAACAGTGATCATGGAGGTTCCTACTGTGGACAGTTTCCTTAAACTGGATTTCATTTAATCAGAATTCTCAAAATATCATAAAATTTGTGCTATCTTCTAGGGATTGCAGATGTTCATCATTCATTCATTATGGAAACATGAATAAAGATAAAGTTTAATGAGCAGCAATGGAATCAAAGTCTAGACTAACTTTTCATAGTCATCTACCTTCAGCAAATGACCAAAAGTATGGACAAGGAAAGCATACACACAACAACTATCTCCAAAACTAGAAATAACATACTAAATTTACCAAGTCTAATCTGAAGATGCTAGAACAACAAAGGAATTTAAAGCAAAACTATAACTAAAAGGGAGAGGAATCATGAAACATATTGAGAAACCCAGAAAATACACCAAAAAATGACTGTATTTGCTATTTATAATTTCTGCAGCATGCCTTTACAACAACTCAACTCTCTTAAAATGAGAGGAGGAGAGCCCTATTTATAGTCTTCAAAAAACAAAATGAGTGGCCAAGATTCGATTCTATTATGTGGCCAAGATTCATTTTACATTAGGGTTTCACCTACCCCCAAATATATTAAATTTATAAATACTTTCTTGTCTCTTCCCTATTTTGTCATCTAGTGATAGCACTATAGCAAATTTGTCTTTTAGCCATTTGCCCTCTGTTGTAGCTATTCTTCAAGGAACTGTTCGTCAATGACTGGATTGCCCTCTCGCTTTTTCACTACGGCATACTCCATGAAACTTAGGATCAAGGACTGGAGCTTATCTACCTCCACGATGTCAGATTTCAGGATTTGGTAACTCCATTCCTGAGAATTGCTGCCAAGCTTCTTCCAGTCTGCCTCGTACTTAGCACCATTCTCTTTGCAAGCTTGTAATTGCATGAAGGCTCGAGCCATGAAACACATGAACTCATTGGTGACTTCGACGGACATCCCATCTTCCATAATCTTCAAGAAGTGGGCCTTGATGTTCTCGGGATTGATCTCAATTGCGGGCACCTCACACCCCATCATCAGTTTGAGGTACTGAGTACACTCCTCCCTGGGCTCCCTTGCCCATTCAATGTCAGGCGCTATCCATTCCAAAATTTGTTCCAGCCTTCTCTTTCGGTGATTATAGTCTCTCTTCCAGGTATCAACTAGCCAGTGGTCATCATCTTTGAAGGCTAAGTCCTTCTCCCAGATATCACTCGGCAACGCAAGAATGGCCTCAATCTTCGGGTAGGCTGCATCGTATTTCCTTAGGAACTTCTCACAGATCTGCCTTGTGTCTTTGAGAGTTTTTTGAACCTCTAGGAACCTATTTGCTGCCCGGACAGCCACATTGATACCTGTGTTCCCTATGTCCAAAACCTGCCGGAACCAATTTTTCATAGTTTTTTCCAAGTTCCATCTCTTTTCTAGTTTGTCAATCTGTTCTCTAGACAGCAACTGAGGTGGGGCCAATGATGTCATAGGCTACTCATCTGGAGACAACCACTACTGAATATAAGTTTTCAGATTAGCCACTTGCTCCTTTAATTCCTCTTTGGAGATCTTATCCTGCTGGATAAGGTGCACCACTATGGCGGCCGATTCCTGGAGATGCTCAACCTTCTGCTCCCTTGTGGCCACTCCCAAGTCGATGGTGGAGACATTTTAAGTTATGCCATGTTCCCCAACCATCGACGTTGCTAATTGTATTGTCCTTGATCCCAAGGCATCCATGGTTATCTTTGATCTGACCCTCGGCTTCTCTTTTCTGGTGCTTATTCGTGCCCTGGCCATGATGGCTTCCAGCCTTGCCTTGGGATCCTTCGACGTGGGAGTCTTTTGCTTGAGTTGCCTTTGCAGCCAATCAGGCATTTGGGGTTCTTTCCCTGGTGCTTCACTTTGAGTCCCGCTGTCCTCCTTTTCGAGTTCAACAGTTCTGAAAACAATAGCCTTCTCATTTGTTCTTACATCTTCCTTTCCTTCATCAGAGACTTGTTCGAATGTTTCATGCCTAATGGGGGACTCGGTATGTAGCTGCTCCTTGGGTGAATCCTTCTTTTTAGTATCCTCCTTGTTTAAAGTATCTTGATGCTCCTCGGGGCTCTTTGTTTGTTTGTTCTCAGGGAGGAAAGTTTCCTTACCATACTCTGGAGTTTGGCCATGTTCCTTGATTGGAGACCTATTACCTTCCGTCTTTGGAGCAGCAGTCTCCTCTTCCTGTGCAAGCCAGTCCTTAGCCTCCTTGTCCTTAATTTCCTTGAGCTACTTGCCCCGCTTTGCATTGAGCTCGGGATCATTTGATTCTCGGATCAGTTCAGCATCAAGGTCCTCACTGCTCTCACTGGACTCACAAGAAGACTCATAGGCCACCTTATCAATCTTCTGATGCTTGAACAAGGGATGTTCATGATATTCAAACTCTTCATATTCTGATGCCTTCTCAGCCTCTAGTTGCTGTCGTTCACACTCGTCTGATATCTGCATGGTTTCCTCCATCTTTGGTGATTCAATAGAAGGGGATGTCATTGGAGTGGAGGCCATAGCCTGAGCTATCGCAGCCTAGACTATTGGATTGGTGAGCATCCCTGAAAGCTCAAAAGGCGCATTCTATATATACCTTACAAAATATTCTGGAAGGCTTGGGGCTGGCATCATGGTAGCGGAAACAGAAGGAAGGGAAGGGGACATGGAGGAAGAGGTCATTGGTGAGGTGGCACTGGATGATGAATCTACGGGAATGATTTGCACTACCGGAGGAGTAGGAGCAAGGTGGATGGAGATATCCACCACAGGCTAGGAGGAAGCAGAAGCTGGAATTGAGGCAAGCGGGGTGGCGGTGGTGATCACAATGGGTGGAGATCCAAAAGAGCTAGATCTTCTGCTTGCGATCCTAAGGGGTGAACCCTTGGGCATCACCGTTGTCTTCGTGCCTCATGTTGTTTTTCTTTTCTTCTTAGAGGGCTCTAGCTCAGAAGACTTACGGGCATAGACTTTTGGTTTGGGCAGTTGTTGGCTAGCCTCCTTTCTTTTCCTGGTTTTTAGAGATGGTGGGGGCTTAGATGTCTCCCCAATTGCACCGGTGGCTTCCCCACCTTCAGAGCCACTCAGTTCACTTACATGCTCACTCGCAAGCTCGATGTATGTTAATATGACCCCTTGTTGTTTCAATTGGGCCACCTTTCTATCGATCCATGCTCTCGTTCGGACTTCAACAGCCTTGGTGAGTACACTGATATCATTGAGCTCCAGTGCATCCCAGTTGATAGCGGGCAGCGGCAGGTTGGAAACTGCATCATAACTTGGATCCACAATTGCATCCTCATCCTCCTCTAGTTGATCAAGGACCAGGCATAAGTTCACCCTTCGTACATGGATGACAGTCATGTGCAAATAATACCGCAACCGTACCTCAAGATCATCCTTGCAGTTGGCCCAAAAGTCTTCAATGTTGTGGAGGTGGGCATATCCGTGCCCCAGTGCCTTTCTGACATGGCCATAGGGATCCATTCATGGCTTCGTTGTGTATTGTTCAAAATTATACTTTGTCAGCTCCCTTTCTGAATATCCCATGCGTTGTGTATTGTTCAAAATTATACTCTGTCAGCTCCCTTTCTGAATATCCCGTGCACTGGGAAGTGTGGACCTTATACATCCCCTGACCA
This sequence comes from Sequoiadendron giganteum, assembly GCA_007115665.2. Taxonomy (NCBI): domain Eukaryota; kingdom Viridiplantae; phylum Streptophyta; class Pinopsida; order Cupressales; family Cupressaceae; genus Sequoiadendron; species Sequoiadendron giganteum. Next base: position 68,839,650 of record CM021104.1, on the reverse strand, counting down.
AGGTTCATGGGGTAGACAGGGCCTGCCAGATGTTTTTCACTCAAGACACTGTGAATGTGTCGTAGCTGCCGAGTTAGTCCCAAGAGAACGATCTGATCATTTGGGTATCGGAGCAGCTTGTTTGGTTTGTCTGAGAATCCTTCGGCACGAATGTATGTGAACCTTGGGAGCTGTATGTACCAAAAGGCGTATTGTCTAAGGAGGACCCTGGCACTGTGGGACGTCCTTCTATGAAAATCCCCTCCCACTGACTGGATTATGTGGGCAATGAACGTGTCATTCACCCTGTAGTAGTTCCTTTTGAAATTCCTAAACTGTAACTAAGGGTACTTGTCTTAAGGTTTGAGCTCTAGCCCCAATTGATCACTAGGCATCATTGTCAACCCTTGATAATGTCACCGATTAGTGAGGGAATACACCAAGTAAGAGGTCATGAAGAATTTGTTAGTTTTCTTCACAGTGGTAAACTGCTCGTGGAAGCAGTCACTGATTATCTCGCCCCAATAGAAGGTGGTACCCTTACCTCAAAGAATCTATTCTATGAAATAGAACATCCATTCTTGAAAGAAAACCGTGTTGGGAAGGCCCATGACTGGGTTGAGCAGCGTTACAAGGTCATGGTAGTCTTCGAAGAAATCACTATGGTAGAGCTCTTGAGGAAGCTTCCCAGCACTGGTTGATAAGCCTTTTACAATCCAATGGGTCCTGTTCCCACACCTCCTTACAGTCTTCCATGGTAGGGACCTCCATGCTCTCGAAGGCAGGAATGTGGAAGGTCTCAATTATACCCGACAGAGATATATCTGCAAGGATATTCCCCTCATGATCCATAATGGTTATGGTATCAGATTGGTATGCCTCCACACATGCCATCACCAGCTTTGAGGCCACTAGGGCCGGTGGGAAACCTGCAGCCTTAGCAAGTCCACTGCCCTTTATCAATTTTGCATTTGTTGTTTTCGGGTTCATTTTGACCCTCTACGTGAATTCATCAACATCGACTTATCCGATGTTGGTATCTGAAACATCCCTCTAAAGGGTAGTGATCCTAGATTGAATAGGGACCCCTTGGAACTTGTACTTCATCAGGTCCTTATCTTCCTTGCCCCTTGGTGGCTTAGCTGTTCCTTTTCCTTTTCTAGAAGCACCGGAAGTCTCTGGACCGGATTCCATAAATCCTACACAACAGACGAGAATTAGGAACGATGAACTTGACAAAATGGCCAGTGACAAATACCTGCATGTCAAGATTAGTCTGGTAATCACAATTCATACTTAATAATCATGGAAGCTAGATACTTCACCATTAGAGGGCAGTGCAAACAATCTAAAGTTCCTGGGTCGGAAATCCCTTGGCAGAATGTCGTTTGAAAGGGAAAAATGAGAATGGAATTCCCATATGCATTTCCTGATGTTAGATTTGAAGATTTGAAGTTGGAAATAGAAGAAAACCCAATTCTAACAAGTGGGTCAAAATCCATTTTGGATTTTGAGGTCATTTGATGCCCCATTTGGAGGTTCGGGCATCATCTGCAGGGAAGCCGTCTGAAACGACGTAGAGGAAATGGAATTCCGGGCGACGAAATCCGGGTCTCGGATTGCC